>OX578234.1:9168946-9768946 GCA_951216915.1 Tetheella fluctuosa
GGTCATAAGTTTCTTTATATAAAATTAATAGCTGATAAAGGCTTATTTTTTATAACGTTTGGCTTGTTATGCACGTATTGCTCATTTAATACATCGTCTTATTTTTTTCCTCAAAACACGTAAGTACACTTGAGACTTGGGTCTTCATTTTTATTGATGTTTGACTAATTGTGGTCGAAATAAAACAAAATAAAGGCGAGGCATATAACTCTTCAGTTGTATGGTTTTTGTATATAAAACATTAACAATTCTTACATTTTTATTACTTAGCAGCTTATCCGCGCGGTTTCACCCGCGTAATTTTTGAAATCGGTCCAGTAGTTTTTGAGTTTATTCGTTACAAACATACAAAAATACAAATCTTTCTTCTTTATAATATTAGTATGATTCCCACACCACCCACACTCCAGTTTTGTTAAAAAAAGTAACATATACGTTGATTCTACAGATTTATTAATATGACATTTACTTAAAAAACCGGCCAAGTGCGAGTTACCAATTTTCGGTGGAAGTTTGCATGGTAATGTACATCGTGATATTTGCCGAGACCCCCCCTCTCTCCAACGTAAGATTAGATGAGATTTGACTCGACCCCCTCCCCCCCTTAAACACCTCACGTAATTTATGGACGCCCCCTTACAGGAAGTGTCTCTCGCGCAAACTATTCAGTTTAGAAAAAAAAAATATTAGAAACCTCAATATCATTTTTGAAGACCTATCCATAGATACTCCACACATATGGGTTTGACGAAAAAACATTTTTGAGTTTCAGTTCTAAGTATGGGGAACCCCCAATATTTATTGTTTTTTTTTCTATTTTTGTGTGAAAATCTTAATGCGGTTCACGAAATACATCTACTTACCAAGTTTCAACAGTATAGCTCTTATAGTTTCGGAAAAAAGTGGCTGTGACATACGGACGGACAGACAGACAGATAGACAGACAGACATGACGAATCTATAAGGGTTCCTTTTTTTGCCATTTGGCTACGGAACCCTAAAAATGACATCTGACATATTGTTAAATAAAATTCTGAACTCTGTGACACCGTGATAAGGGCTAGAATTAGATTATAGTTGATAATTGTGACATGTTTTTATGTTAGGTTACTTATGAAAATACTAATGATAAGTTTTGCTTATGGAATAGTGATTATACTTGTGATTCTTTTACGTATATACCTACAACCCAAGAAAAACGGAACCCTTAGAGAATCACTCTCGTGTCTGTCTGTCATATCTTTTGTAGGAGGTTTGTTTGTAACGTATGAGTTCCTATCATAATTTTCAAAATCGGTTCGCAATCGGTGGAGAAATCGATGAAAAATATATATATACAGTCGAACATAGAACCTCCTCCTTTTTTGAAGTCGATTAAAAAAGGGGGATTGCACCGTACTGGATAAAAAAATTGTATTTTTATCTCGACCCCCACGCCTGCCTGTCTGTCTGAACGCGATAAACTCGAAAACTACTGAACGGATTTGATGTGATTCATGAGGGAGGTTTAGGTGTATAATTAATTAATGTTTTGTATAAATTGGTTGATATAATGACGATAATTGTTGAAGATGTCGGAAATTATCATGCCGACTGGGAGCTTTACTGATATGCTTATAAAAAAAAAAGTAGGTGTATATGCTTACCTATCCGTGCGAAGCCGGGGTCGCTAGTAGTTGGGATAAAAGATAAGTGTTGGCGCAACAAATATATAATATATATTCTGACCCCAAACTAAGCAGAGCTTGTACTATGGAAGCTGGCTTCCTGAGTTATCTGGATAACTGATATACTACATATACTACTTTTCTTTTGTAAATACATACATATATAGATAATTACACCCAGACACAGGACAAATAGACAAGTTCACACAAATGTTTGTCCTGCCTGAGTGGGAATCGAACCCAAGACCTGCGGCGTGATAGGTAGATAGGGTATCTTACCAACCACGCCAACCGGCCCGTAATGCAACGTCATTACAATTTATAAAAAAAAAACAACTTTACAAATGGTGCCATTATTTCTCCATGTATTTTACGTTTATGCGTAGGTGTGTGTCATTATTTTGAAATAGGTAATTACACTCAGACTCAGGACAAGCAGTCTGACAAATATTGATTATACATATATACTGGAAGTTTTTTTAGTCACTGGCCATACTTGCATGGGTGGAAGTACTCATCAATATGAACAACTGTTATCATGGGACTAACTCTCGAGATCACAAAAAATGATCAGCTGTCCATACAAAAGTTCAATACCTACTCGACCAAAATGTATGAAGGAACCATTTTATTTTTTGCGATATCAGAGTTGGTCCCATAATAAAAGTTGTTCATATTGACGAGTACTTCAACCCCTGCAAGTATGGCCAGTGACTAATAAATCAGCCTGTATACATATATAGGTTATAGCTTGCCCAGTGTATTCACCAGCGATCCCTAATTTTACCCCCTCAGGGGTTGAATTTGTGTGCAAAAATTCAAGTAGGTTTGATCATCATCTTTTTCTACACCCCTAACAATAAAAGGGATTATTGGTGTTAGGTGGAAGGAAGGTGTAATAGATTACATCCTAACTTCCTAACTATCCTAATCCTAACTAATATTATAAATGCGAAAGTGAGTTTGTTTGTTTGTTACCTTTTCACGCTTAAACCGCCGAACCGATCGCGATGAAATTTGGTACGCAGATAGCCTATGGTATGGGGAAGGACACGGGCTACTTTTTTCTTGGGAACGCGGGTGAAACCGCGGAGGACAGCTAGTACATAATATAATACTCGTATATTCCATTTTATAATAAACACGTGTAAATATTGCTATGTGTATGTATGTATGGTCTCTTTACTCAACTAAGCACTTAACAAAAGGTAATATCATGAGATTAAACCACACATACGTCATGCAGTCTAACTACCACATGTAACTAACTAGCTTGCGCCCGCAGTTTCACTCGTATCAGAGTGGGGGGGGGAGACTAAAGATGTTTAATCTGTAATTTATTTTTTAGTTTTTTTGTGTTTATGCGTATTTTTTTTTTTAAACATTTAAATATAATTGTTATACACATAAAAACCAACATTGTCAGATTGTCCAAAAAGAAGAGAACTGAAGAGTTTTGTTTGTTTGTTTGAAAGCGCTATAGTATAATCTAAAAAATATCAGCTGTTCCATACAAAAGCTCAAAACCTGCTCGACCAAAATGTATGAAGCAAATGGTTTATTTTACTCGATATCTGAGTTGGTCCCATAGTAAAAGTTGTTCATATTGATGAGTACTTCCACCCCTGCAAGTATTGCAAACGACAAAAAAAAAACATTCTGTATAAAACAGCACAGCAACTCAGTAACGTTATAGGCCTAGTCTCACGTTACAATGTAAGCTGATACTTGGTGATTATTATCTTAGAAATATCAAGGATTACGTATAAACACAGCGTAAAAAACATACAGTGGTCCATCGCGTTTGAAGTCACGCGAAATGCCGTTTTTGTGTAGGCATTCGTCATTGCTGCATTGGGTCCCAACTCCCAAGCGAGTGTATGGCAGCTTGGGCTCGCTACCGCCCCTCTCTCACCCCGCAAGCCCCGCACGATTGCTCTGTCTAGACGTGTCCGTTGGCCGACTGTAAGAGTTACATACACTGGTATAAATATGTACCTTTTATAGATTTCAAGCTGATTTTATTATGTAAGACTAGCTCCCGCCCTTTGGTGTTACCCGCGTATCCCAGGGATGTAATATTTTCCAGGGGTAAGTATCCGTTGTTTGTGTTTCCATTTTATGGTCTATCTATGTGCCAATGTATGTCCAAATCCGTTTAAAACTTTAGAATTAAATATTTGTAAGACGCAATGAACACTTCTATTCAATTTTAAGCATATGAAACGTAATTTAAAAATTTACGTAATAAATTAAAATGCGAGAAAAATCCTTAAAAAATTACATATTATTATTTCGTTATGAAATAAATCGATTAACGCCTTCAATAAAGATACGCTCATAATGTCCTCTATTTGCCCTCAGTTGGTGGCTGGTTGGCAACCGTGTGGCTGCCACACGCTGCCTTTAGCATGTCTAAAGTGATACTATTACATGTATTTTAATTTATCTAAGAATAATGAAGTGACTGAGAAGCGAAGTCCGGTCGAGTTCAATTGTCAGTGTACTGCGCAGTTATAGGTACCTGTTACGTAATTTTATGATTTACTAGCTTTGCGCCCGCGGTTTCGCTCGCGTAGAGTTTATAAATATCTATAACTTTTTCTGTTAGCCAATGAAACAAAAGCTATTCGAAGAGCCAACCTATGCCGAAATTATATAAATAAACTAGCTGTCCCCCGCGGTTTCACTCGCTGCGGTTTAAAAAATAGATGTTGGCCTATTCTCAGACCTACCCGATATGCACACAAAATTTCATAAAAATCGGTCGAGCCGTTTCGGAGGAGTATTAGCTTAGCTTTATGCTCTAAGTAACTAACATTGTGACACGAGAATTTTATATAAGATGCTTTGAGTATCTAGAACATAAGATGATATTTCGTTTGACTGTACGGTTTTTGGCTTGAACAATAGATTTTTTTTCATCCATTTATGGGTGGTCCCAGTTGCCGGAAGAAAAAAATTATTAAATGAATCCGGCAGCTGGGGTCGCGGTTCCAGTTTATTGCGGTCCCAGTCGACGGAAGCCTCAAAAATCCAGTTGTTTCGTCGATTAGCGTGTTCAAACAGACAGACGGACAAGAAAATAAAAAAATGGTCTCTTTAAATTCTGTTACTTTCCCTACATCACCCACACTCCATTTTTGTTTTCTTTTTAATTTTTGGTAAAAAAATGCAGATTTATTATATGTACCTACCTATCTATAGACGAATTAGTTTTTATAACTAGACATCGGCAAATCATACAAAGACAAAGCAATTTATTCAGATTAGGCCATAGAAGGGCACTTATGAACGTCGAAACTACGTTACCAGCACCATTTACGAGCAGTGTGATTCTATTAAAAAAAACAAACTAGATTGTGTCAGTAGCAAGCATCGTGCTCCTTCATCTTGACACATTTCAATTCGCATCCCACTCGCATCCCACTCGCTAGGTCAAAATAATCAACAAATCAATAAACGAATGTTGAAACGTGCACTCGACTGCGACTCGACTTATTTATAATTTTCCTGAGGCTTTTTACACACGTGTGACCTCTGCTTATAGACTCCAAAAAGTGCAAGGTTCATTTATGGAACTGAGAACACGCTTCTATATGAGATCCCTCCTGCACTTTTAAATTTGCCTTTAGGAACGTGTTAACTCCATTTAAGTACAGAAAGGCATACTATAACCACAGTCTATGTAACTCTTTCTTACAGTCGGCCAACGGATACAGATAGAGCAATCTTGCGGGGTGAGAGAGGGGCGGTAGGGAGCCCAAGCTGCCATACACTCGCTCGACCGCTAGACCACTGTATGTAATTACGCTGTGGTATAACATTAATGAATATTTAAATAGCGACAATGAGCGCTCGCCCTCGCAGGATAAGCCCCACATATTATATAATAAATCTATATTTGTTTTGAAAACAGTAATTGCCTAGTTATTGGCGGCTATTCTTAGCAAAAGCAACCTTCCGAACCGTGCATTAGAGTTGAGACTTGTGAAGGCCTATTTGATAGAATATTATATTTCATTTCATTTACTTGCCGATCTAAGGTGTAGTAGTGTAGTCCAGCATCTATGCCAACTAACTGGATGAAACTGCATCGAATCGTTTCGATTGTTGGGGGCACATTCAACTTGAGGGTGGTAGCCAGCCAGGCGGGTACTACAGACTACGTGCTAGGGTTTCCTCACGATGTTTTCCTTCACCGAAATTAAGTTTAGGCCCTAACAAGGCACTTATGAACGTTACAATTGATCCTACCATCGGTTCGGAATACACTTGGGCTGAGAAGAGTCCGGCAAGAAACTCAGCAAGGCATCTTATAGATATTCTTGTTGAGCGAACATTTAATCAAATGCATTCTTGTCTTCCACAAAATCGGAAAATTTATAGTACCCTTTCTTACATAACTTCTGTTTCATTAACTTTTTAAATATCATCGCTCTTGGTTCAACAGTTTTGGAGCCACGCCATAGACAATACCCCTCTTATAACGTCGCGGGCTAAAATGCAACTCTAATCGATAGTAAAGTTGCATAATCCCAATCATACAAAAACAGCTATAACTGATTGGTCCCCCCGCGGCCTCATTTACACAGTTGTGCTATTAGAATAGAAACTCAATGATTATGAATTTATTTATTGATATATTTATATGTAAATAGTTTATAATATGTGATGCGATTCAGCTGTTTTTAAAATCAGTTCTAGGTTACTACCTACTGGTTCTTTCTATAGTATATTAGGGATTCCTATTATTATCTAATACAGGTGCTGCTTGTGGGGGCTGGTCTGCTTAAGTTTGCAATCCATTTGTTTACTAAGTTAGGTAGATACTCATAATTTTGATATATTTTTTCCTTACTGTCATATAACACACACATATTGTCAGTGAGACTAAATAAATAATTTGATGTAATGAATCTGAGTTGGTTTTGAAAAGAGTAATTGCTGAGTTTCTTGCCGGCTCTTCTCAGTAAAAGCAACCTTCCGAACCGTGAGTTAAAGTCAGACTATTCATAAGTGCTTGTGAAGGCCTATTTGAATAAAAAATATTTTCATTTTCATTTACCTTTAAACGAGCAATATAGTAATCTGTAATAGTAATCTGAATCTCAGAAACGGCTCCAACGATTTTCATGAAATTTAGTATGCAGGGGATTTCGGGGGCGATAAATCGATCTAGCTAGGTTTTATTTTTAGAAAACGTCGTTTCAAAAAAAATGACGAGCAAAGCTCGGTCATCCAGGTACTTATTATAAATGTAAAACTGTTTGTTGGTTTGTCCTTCCTTCACGTAGCAACAAATTGATGAGATTTTTTGCATATAGATAGTTTATGGACCGGAGAATAGCATAGGCGGTAGCTAGTAAGTAACATTTTTCCATTACTGAACACACTTATAGACAGCAATTGGCTACAATACATAGAATTTGAATCAATTAATAAATTTATTCTATAATCCTAATTTTTTTTAAGTGTAAACTTCTTTTAGCGCGGTACGCATATTTTTAGATGAGGTAAAACCTCTGGACTCGCGACACCGTTATGAGACGCAGTTTGACGCGATACCGTTATGATGACACGCTGTTTGACGTTTAGTTTTTTTTTTTTCTCCCATTAAAATAATTGCGGCCAGTAATGTCGCTAGTCGCTGTCAGTAGTTTTGGCGCCATAACAAAACAAACTCACTCAGAAAAGAAAACAATTTTAGATTGTAATAATTTTAATGATAATGATACAAGAGCTCAATCTCAATCTCTCAAAAAAAAAAAGGTTTTCTCTTCTGTCGGCACTCCCGGAGTGCAGTGATTTTTTTAATTCTATTTTTTGTTACATACGGTTTTATTACTCAATCGAAAAGGTTGTACATTTAAAATTTAAAATAATAACTCATCTGACAGACATTAAATCGTGGGATACAGTCATATAATGGCTTATATCGGCTTCGAAATCTTTATCTAACTTTTGCAACCTTAATATTAGTATTTAAATTATTATAAAAATCAATAATTGCGCTGTGACTTATATGTTTAATGTAACAAGTCAGAGACCAAAACCATGCAGGTGGAGCCGCGGGCATAGGCTAGTCTAGCCATGTCACGTTGTACGACATACACCCTAATAGTTTACAACACTTACAACAGTAAAATGACTGTGACATACGAGAGAGAGAGAGAGAGAGAGAGAGAGACAGAGAGACATGATAAAACTAAAAGGGCATTAAAAGGAATCACGTCCGCGTCCGGTGTGAGATGCGGCCTCAAATGACGATAACGAATCGACCTAAAGCTATTGTGATAACAAATAGTCGTGTAAAATTTAGTAACAAACAAAATTAACAAACTTATACGCCTATTGTATAAAATTTAGACGTACCGGTCTTGTTACTTATTTTTGATTACATAATTTACGCGCTTCGCTGGGAACTTATAGATAAATAGTATATAAAATCACAAAACACTCTTATTATAGTAATGCAACGTTGTGTAAAGAATTCAAGTTAATACATTGACTAGTTTTCGAGTTTTGCGGTAAATTTTACTCAATATATGTGATGGGTTTTTAAGATTTTGCGATTCTCGTCGCCTCTTCATCTATAAGTGATTTAGTTCCTTAAATATGAGTAGTGAGGCTGATTTTATTAGATCCTGGGTAAGCATCATCAATTCTTATTTTAATTTTATTATATGGTAACATGTGTGATTCGGATTAGTATATAGTAGACTCTTGTCCACGACCAAAAGGCCGCTCAAGCAATATTGCTAATGCAATTAATTTTTCGAATTCTCAGCAGATCCTACTTATTTCAATATGTTTTATCTAAAATATAATAGACACCACAAATAGTCACGTATACAGGGCTATTTTTAAAACACCGCCAGTGCTCTAGGGGCTGGAAGTACTCATCAATATGAACAACTTTTACTATGGGACCAACCCTGAAATCACGAAAAAATATATAATTTTAAAAGTACTTCCACCCCCTAAAGCACTGCCGGTGTTTTAAAAATAACCCTGTATACAATTTAATTCATTAAAAGATTTGATATTGATGAATTTGCCGTAAATTCGGAATAATGAATTGCATTCCAATTCCATTAGCAATATTCCTCGAGCTTCCTTTTTAGCCCCCCCCCCACCCCTGTTGGGTGGCGGTTAGGGTATCTAATCACCAACCGGCCAGTCGCTTTATGCTCATCATCATATAGGCATTTTGATATTGATAGGTAATCTACTATATAACCTAACGTATCTACTTATAACATAATTTTCATATCTCTCACGCGTCGGTATGTACCTACCTAATAATACACAATAAAGAATATAGGTACTTACACATATCACTATTTTTAAGAATGCTTGTAGACAACTATCGTTCTGCCCGCGGCTTCGTTCGCGCAGACTGATATCATTACGTAGAAAGATAGCGTCAACCCTGTTCAGTCGTTTCGGAGATTAGCGTGTTCAGACAGATAGACAAACAAAATATTGTCTCTTTGTATTTTACTCTCTTCCTACATCACTCTATATAAGTTTTTGATAAATATATTGAACTAGCTGTACCCTGCGGTTCCAACCGCGTTCCCGAGAAAAAAGTAGTCTTCATACAATAGGCTATCTGTGTACCAAATTTCATCGCGATCTGTTCAGCGGCTTAAGTGTGAAAACAAACTCACATTCGCATTTATAATATAAGTAGGAAGTACAGATACACTGGTTCTATAATTTTATGTATATATAGATGGATGATTACACAGTTTAGTGATGGTGATGATGCAACCTTGATGATGACCGTCACGTACGTTTCCAATGACTGTGTTGTTTGTTATGTAAAGATATTATAATTGGCGATGTTATGCCGTATAAATTGCAATGGGTTTGCATTTTTAACATTATTTATTTTTAACTTTTTTGACAGACTTCATAAAAAATCTTATTCAAAGCGCCAAGCCAAGCATTAGTCTGTGGAAATTCCATGAAAATTCGTTCAGTGTTAGTGTTCAAACAGACAGACAGTCGTGGGTTCCAATCCTACAATGAGCTTGAGCTTTCGGTGAAGGAAACCATCGTGAGGAAACCATAGCACGGTGGTAGGGTACTTTGTAGTACCCGCCTGGCTGGCTACCCTCATGTTGAAAATCTGTCGCCAAACACCTATTGGTGTGTTTTGGCAGCTGCACTTGAGAGGCAGATCCTTCTAAGCTTTGTGTGCTTACCTTCGGCCACATCATCACTAACCGTAGTGAGATTGTGGTCAACACAAGCCTATACAAAGAAAAAAAAAATACAGTATTATAATTGCTTACAGATCCGCAGCCACCAGCGCACCCCTTCAGGGTCCAGGGACTTCAAGGAGGCGACCAAGAGAGATGCGCTCGCTCGTCTCGAGGTCGAGCTCGACCGACTTCTGGCCTCAGTGCCAGACTCCAAGAAACCCCTCGTCGTCAAAGAGTACCAGGGTTTCAAGAACTTGTTCAGGAGGTTTTTGGCTGAACGTGAGTTGTTTTTTTTTAAATTTCAAGTTGCTATTGGGTGAAGAATTCATTTACCAATACTATTATGATGTAGCCGGGCCGGTGGCGTGGTTGGTAAGATACCCTATCTATCACCCCACAGGTCGTGGGTTCGATTCCCACGCCTTGGGTGGGCTATACTTGCAGGGGTAGGAAGGAAGTAGATCAATATGAACAAGTTTTATTATGGGACCAACTCTGATATCGCGTAAAATAAAACGAATGCTTCGTACATTTTGGTCGAGTAGGTATTGAAAATATGGAACAGATGATATTTTTTTCGTGATTTCACAGTTGGTTCCATAGTAAAAGTTGTTCATATTGATGAGTACTTCCACCCCTGCAAGTATTGCCAGTGATTAAAAAATCAACCAGTATATTATCAATTTAAAACAGCATTTTTTTTGGATTATTAGTGTACTTATTATTGCGAATCAATTTGAATGATTTCACGTCATAGGCGCGGGCGCAGACACTTCTTAGCGAGATGACTCTTGAGTGTCGGCCACTTCGTGATATACTATGATACGATAGGTCACATACGTGATCCGAGACAATCACAGCGTGATATAATTAACATTAGGTTAATTAAAAGCGATGTCCATTCTTTTAATTGCCTTTGTAACTTAGATGCAATAATGAAGATACGGTATGGAAATTGGCTACTGGTAATTCTAGAACATAAGACCCTATGTACTCGTACATTCATTAATTGGTGAGGAACTTATCAAGCAAGTCAAGTAGGTAGTATTGAAAATGTATGTGGTTATACATTTATTGTATTACTAGCTCCTGCCCCGCGGTTTCACCCGCATTCCCAAGTGAGCTGATGTTTTCTCGAGATAATAACGGGAACATATCTTATCTGTGTGCTAAATTTCATCCAAATCCGTTCAGCCGTTACGGAGTTGACAAACATACACACACAAATATTCGCATTTTATATTAGTAAGATAATTGCTAGGAGTATTTTAAAAAATGGCTGCGACATGATTTTGAACAATTCACCATTACAGAGGGTCCGTCGGTAACATGGGAGAAAATCGAGAAGCTACCCGAGGGCGCGGTCATAGACTACACAACTCTACAGACCCCGACCACAGACAATGTCCACCACATGCTGGACAAGCTCGTTGTGGTCAAACTGAACGGTGGTCTTGGCACTTCCATGGGTTGTAAAGGACCTAAGTCTGTGATACAAGTCAGGAATGAGCTGACTTTCTTGGACTTGACTGTGCAGCAGATTGAGGTATGAATATTAATAATACTTGAGACGTTACTTGAGAGGTAGAGCATAGCGATATGTCGCTCAAAGAGTAGCTCGACTGGGGAAGTACCTCCGCCTTACAGAATACCGCAGCCGAATAACTTAGTTGTGTTCCTGCGCGTGAGTAAGGTCGCCAGAGCTCATCGGGGGGGGGGGGGGGGGGGAAAGGGTCGGCAAAGCGCGAGTGATACCCCTGGTGTTGCAAGCGTTCATAAGCTACGGTAACCGCTTACCGTCAGGCGGGCCGTATGCTTGCTTGCCGACTATGTAGTATAAAAAAAATCACAGAAATTACTCCTTTCAGAAACAACTCAGGTTATTTACATAAATTATTTAGTCTCTCTAACAATATTTGTATTTTATAAACCTTAGAGTTAAATAAAAGCAATAGAGTGTCAGTATCGCTCCGGTCCGTTGTGCCGATCGTAAGCAAAAATGTTATAGATACTTATGGTATAGCGCTATAATAGCGATGTTCCATGCATCAGCACCCGCCCCGCGTCTCCCGCATCCCCTTTTGAGGCCCTTTCCTTGTTCATACTCGTGCTTTCGGTTCATACTTAGTTAGGGCGCTCTATAGCCTGCTTATATATAAAAAATTCAATTATTAATGATTTACTAAATCTTTACAAATAAATAAAATTAAAGTGTCTGTTTGTAATGTCAAAATAATAGCTTTTTACTAAATGCATATGAAAGTATACGGTACCTACTTATAACAAATTATAAAAAAAAAAAATTGTCTGTGTTTGTTCCGGCTAATCTCCGAAACGGCTGGACCGATTTTAACGGGACTTTCACTGGCAGATATCAGATGTTATAAGCAGTGGCGTGCCTAGGGCTTTAGATTAGGGCAAGCCCAACCTATATTTTTGTGGGTTCTAACCGTTTGACGTAAAATCCATCTTGTTATTTCTTCAATCTGTAATCTTAGTCTTCAACTATCACTTGCTCCTTGAGGGTCCTTGAGGCGAGTTAACCAAAGCACACTGAAGGCATACTACTTCTAGATAGATTATTTAAATCGTCATAATCGGACGTATTCCAAACATTTGTATCGTTCGAGAAAAACAAACAGCTCCAGCAAAACAACTTGTTCAAATGAGAACAGCCCGCAATCCAATTTGTTTAATAAATAGATCTACTGAATTTACGTTTGTGTCCCTTGCTCTGAGAAATACACAGGTCAGGCGTTGGTTTTGGTGAAGTTATCAAAACTTTTTTTTGAGAAAAAGTCAAAGATTTTACCTTGCCCTGGTCGAGTAACGCTTTAATACACCTCATATCCTCACAACGCACTATTTCTTCCATTTTTAAACACAAATCTACTATCTAGTAAGTATGCAATGAATCGACAACAAACAAAACTTTTCTTTCAACTCAAACAATCCAAAACAAACAATGTCTATGCACTGAAGTTGCAGCGAAACGAAGCTATTTTACGATGTACACGAGCATGCGCAATACTCGCGCCAAAAATCCGCAGACAACTTCATGGTAAATCAATGCTTCGCCCGTCCATACTAATGTGCAGTTTCGTAACAAAGTAGCGCTATTTTCACTATGCGTAGTTTTCATACGTTAGAAAGAGAGATGTGCAAGCCGCCGTTTTTGGGCTTGCGTTAGCTTTGCAGACGTGCGTACGAGCGGGATGGAAGATGTGGAATATTGTGAACGTGTGTGCTGTACGCATGAAGCGGCGCGCGTGTAGTAGTGAGCGTAGCCGGCCGACCGCCGGCCGCTGTGTTCGGGGTAGTTTACCTACATCGTATGACCGCGCGAACTTTTTAGCGCGAAATTCAAATTATTCGATGTTTGTTACGTGTGGGTATAAGTTAGGCAAGCCGGGCTTTTGGGCTTGGATGAAGGTACCGCCACTGGTTATAAGGAGTTAAGGTTTAATTTCATTTCATTTCACCCTGTTCAAATCTTTGTATAAAAAATTCCAGCATTTGAACAAAACCTACAAATGCAACGTGCCCCTGGTGCTGATGAACTCGTTCAACACCGACGAGGACACGCAGAAGGTGATCCGCAAGTACAAGGGGCTCAAGCTGGACATCCACACCTTCAACCAGTCCTGCCATCCGAGGATCAATAGGGAGTCGCTGCTGCCGGTCACCAAGAGTGCTGATGTACATATGGATATTGAGGCGTGAGTACAACCCCAAAGAAGAAGGAAATCCTATAATGTGCTTGAGCTTTCGGTGAAGGAAACCATAGGACGGTGGTAGTACCCACCTGGTTGGCTACCACCTTCAAGTTGTAAATCTGTCAAGTACCTTCTGGTGAGTTCCGGCAGCTGCATTTGAGAGCTAGTTCCCTCTAGGCTTTGTGTGCTTACCACCTTCGGCCACATTATTTATTTATTACCACGGTGATGCTTAAAAACGCTCTAAAAATCTTGCATCGGAATAAAAAAAAAACTTCCAAAATGGTAAATTTTAGATGTTGACAACCCTGTCAAAATTTTCTATGGTCATTCTATAAGAATTTACAAGTTTTCCCATTTACAGTTGGTACCCACCCGGTCACGGGGACTTCTACGAATCCTTCTACAACTCGGGACTCCTCCAGAAATTCATTAAAGAAGGCCGCACATACTGCTTCATTAGCAACATCGACAACCTCGGAGCCACTGTCGACCTGAACATCCTGAACCTACTCCTCAATCCAGACCCTCAGAGAACCATCTCCGAATTCGTGATGGAAGTCACAGATAAGACTCGAGCTGATGTTAAAGGAGGCACATTAATACAATATGAAGATAAATTAAGGCTGTTAGAAATTGCTCAAGTACCCAAGGAGCATGTAGATGATTTCAAATCAGTCAGTCAGTTTAAATTCTTCAATACAAACAATTTGTGGGCGAAATTGGATGCTGTCCAAAGAGTAGTTGAACAGGGGTCTTTAAATATGGAGATTATTGTAAATAATAAGCATTTGTCTGATGGTTTAAATGTGATTCAATTAGAGACGGCAGTTGGAGCTGCTATGAAATGTTTCGACGGTGGTATCGGAGTCAACGTGCCCAGGAGTCGATTCTTACCAGTGAAAAAGACATCGGACTTGCTCCTAGTGATGTCCAACTTGTACAGCCTTAATCACGGCTCGCTAGTGATGTCCCCGCAGAGAATGTTTCCGTCAACCCCGTTGGTGAAACTCGGTGATAATCATTTTGCTAAAGTCAAGGAGTTTTTGAATAGATTCGCGACTATACCGGATTTGATTGAGTTGGATCATTTGACAGTGTCCGGCGACGTTACGTTTGGTAGAGGAGTCGCTTTGAAGGTGAGTGATTTAAAAACAATTCAAAATATAAATAAGGTAGCCATTTTGCGGCGAAATTAAGAACTAATTTATACAGGCTGATTTTTATGGGTTGAAGTACTCATCAATATGAACAACTTTTATTATTGGACCAACTCCGATATAATAATGAACTTTTGTATGGAACAGCTGATAATTTTTGTGTGATCTCAGAGTTAGTCCCATGATAAAAGTTGTTCATATTGATGAGTACTTCCACCCCTGCAAGTATTGCCAGTGATTGAAAAATCACCCTGTATATTGGTTTATTAGGGCTGGTTGATGTGGGGGTTGGACCTTGAATTTTACGCTCCAGGTCGTGGGATCGATTCCCAACCAGGACAAACATTTGTGAATGTCTGGTTGTTCCAAATCTGGGTGTAAATATCTATTTACGTAAATCCTACTATCCTCCTAATATTATAAATGTGGAAGTTTAAATGTTTACATGTTTGTTAGCACTCAACTTCGTAACGGCTGAACGGGTTTGAATGAAATTTGGCACACAGATTATATTCTGGATTAACATATAGGATTTTCTTTAAATCTAGGGAAAACATGAGATCCGGAAACGCGGGTGAAACCGCGGGGCGGAATCTAGTTAATTTATACAAACTATTTTCTTTCTATGATAATGATGGTAATCTAGAAAAGTTATGATATATAACCGATTTTAAACTCTATTCACAGGGAACAGTGATCATTATTGCAAATCACGGCGACCGTATCGACATACCTTCGGGCGCCCTTCTTGAAAACAAAATAGTATCCGGCAACCTACGTATATTAGACCATTAAAGGAATGAAATTCAACTCTAACTTATGTATCAAGTAGCAAAATCGCTTAGTAAGTGTATGTTTAAGAATAATTTAAATTAAGCGTACAATCACGGTGTTATGGATTAATTAAATTACACAAAAAATTACCAAAAACATTTTTTTTTATAGTTTTGTTATTTTTTATTTAATTGGTTTTGTTTTTTCGTTGTAAAGTTATTTATAAATTTTTATTTGTATAAAATTTACTTTTTTATGTACTGATCTATTTAAATTGCAGTTCATACACAATTTCAAATTGTAAAATGTAATTGGCTAGGGACTTTAAAATTCCATTACTTAATTATTTATTGTTTGTTTTTATATCACAGGTATTTAATTCCGATGAAATCAAGCTAACTCAATAAAATAAATAAGTACAATTTTATTATTTTACAAATACATTTGCAAGAACAAATGTTTTGTTTGATAATATACACGAATCAATTTTATATGAATTTATTATATTAATAATTTAGTCTAATGTATACAATATAGCTTAGAGGGTTCTATTAGTAATATATAGTTGCAGTTTTTAGTATAATTTCATAAAAAAGATGTGCCATTCGGTTCGAAGAAAACAGGTAATAAATTGTTGAAATAAACTGTTGTTTTTTTTGGCTGCTGTGAAAATAGATCCCAATAATCCTAATATTATAAACGCGAATGTGAGTTTGTTTGTTTCTTACCTTTTCACGCCTAAACCGCTGAACTGATCGCAATTAAATTTTGGTACGCAGATAGCCCATGGTATGGAGACGGACATAGGCTACTTTTTATCCCGGGAAACAAGATCCCTGGGGAACGCGGGTTTAACCGCGGGGCGACAGCTAGTGTCAAATAAAATAATACACAAATAATAAAAAATAAACCAAAAACGGTTAGTTTATTTGTGATAATGTCCACTAGGAGAGAGCTTTTCACTAAATTCTATATAATACACTAACAGTAGAAGCATTTATTGTAAATCATTAAAAATATAAATTTGATCAAAAATTGTCACATAAGTTAGTTACTTAAATACTATAGGTACTTAAACAAAAACAAAACATAATGTTTGATAAGTTGGGTTTGGACAACTTATTTTTTTTATCGCAAGTTTGTCATAAATCTTGAATTTGAACTCTATTCCGTAGAGATAATAATTCAAATCCCTTGACACAAGGCAACGTACATTCGACAAAATTAGACAACAGCAATAAAATTTTGAACTTTACTGTATTAGTAATGAAGTATAACTTCAAATAATGATCGAAAATAATGAATCTCTTGCTTAAAAACTTCCTTAACATAACCTAGGCAATAAATTAGTAATATCTAAATTATCAGTCAAACATCAAACGCCAATGACCTTGGATTCGATCCAGGGCACGAAATGCGTGACCCTGGAGTACACTCCGGGGAACCCTGCCTCAGCACACTTCTTCCCGAAGGAGACCACGCCGATCTGGTAGAAATATGTCGTGAATACTTCGGAGTTCCACTGGAAATAGAAATATTATAATTTTTATTTACATATTTACAATTAAAGTAAAAAATACAAACTATGATATATAGAAAACATCGGCAAAGCCCTCGCTGCTGTCGATAGGCAAGGTTCCCAACAGGCTGGCAGCGTTCCCTTAAATATTATTGTAGTATGTCTATCTATGTGGCGCCATCTTTCGTGAATATTTACACTGTACAATGTACATACTGACGATAGATGGCAGCACATAAACTGGTGACAAGTATTTGGCGGGAACTTGCAAAGTGACGTTGCGTTTCCATTTTATATTTTATGAAATCGTGTATTTTGAGTTTTATTAAGTAACATCGGTGGCGTTTTGTCCAATGAAGATCAATCGTAAGTGCACTAGTGAAGTGAAATAAATGAATTTGTGTATCATAACTTTTCAGGCTGTCACAAAATGTTCGTGACAAGTTTTAATTGAACGGCCACCATTTTATTTAAAACCTAACTGACTTGTACGAACTTGACTTGACTAAGTAATTGTAAAAGGAATTTATTGTGACAAAAATTTTATATACGTTTTTTTACCTAGCACACCTAGGTTTGTGTTTGACCACAATCTCCCTGTGGTAAGTGATGATGTGGCCGAAGGTGGTAAGCACACAAAACCTAGAAGGACTTTTCCACATTTCTGCATAAACTGCTTGTTCTCAGTCTGATTATTTATAGTTTTTTTTATATACAACATTGTCGGAAAACAAGCATACGGCCCGCCTGATGGTAAGCGGTTACCGTAGCCTATGAACGCTTGCAACACCAGTGCGCAGGGGTATCACTCGCACGTTGCCGAGCCTTCCCCCCTCCCCGATGAGCTCTGGCGACCTTACTCACGCGCAGGAACACAATTATAAGTTATTTGGCTGCGGTATTCTGTAAGGTGGAGGTACTTCCCCAGTCGAGCTGCTCTCTGAGCGACATATCGCTATGCTCTACCTCTCTTAAATAGTTTGGGATGAATACCCAAGGATACTTACAATAGGTTGCATCAAGGGCCCCCCGCTGTCCCCCTGGCAGGCGTCCTTCCCCCCCTTCTTGTACCCGGCACACAACACACGATCGTCAATCTTCTGTGGCTTGTACTTGGCGTATGCTTCGGAACAGAACTGGTTGCTAACTACTGGCAGCTGAAGTGCTTGGAGGAGAGTGGCCGATGGACCTCCTAGGGTGTTAAAAGTTTGGTTTTGAGATTATGTACCTACACTAAGTCTGTCTATCGGCACCCTGTTACAATGCTACAACGTATTACCATATTCCTGAAGATAAATGATTAAAATGTGATTTTTTTAAATTCAAAAGATTTTTTTTTTAATATGAACAATAAATGGAGATATGTCTACTAATAAATCTATAAAACTAGCGTGTCAGTTAGTAGGTTTCTTTTTTTTTTTTTAGCAAAAATGGTGTGTGGTTGGGTTATAAGAAGAGTACATAGCTCAATGCAGAGAGACCATTTTAATTTTTTTCTCTGTCTGCCTGTTTAAACACGCTAATCTCCGAAACCATCGAACTGATTTTCAAGAGGTTTTCACAAGATAACTAAGCTTAGCTTGGCGCTTCGAATAGGCTTCGTGTTTCATCGAAATTGGCCAACAAGTTATAGGATATTTTTAAAGTCGGCGCGAACGAAGCCGCGGGCAAAAATTAATGCTATTACTTACGAAACTCAGTGTCACCCCATCCAGCTATAATAGGGTTGTAATTTTCGAAACTCCTCGCCCTCAGCTCGCTGTCTTTAGGTATGCAGATCGGCTTTATTAGATCTGAAACAAGAACCGTCAAGTTTATAGCCGATATTTTTAAGGTATTGTATAGCTTTTATCGCGGGCTTCGGGCGCTAGGAGTAAATATGTTCCTTGGCTTCGGGCTTTGAGCGCGGCGACCGAATCAATTAATTTTGTAACGAAAAAATTCCGTAACGAAAAAACCTAACACCTCCCACACACACATACATACACGTTAAGCGTTAACGTGTATGTATGTGTGTGTATGCTGTTTGTGAGAAAGCATATAGATGTATCTATCTATCAAAGAAAAAAAAAGAAAAACAAAAACTGCCTAAATAAAAAATAAATAAATTATTATAATTGCATAAGTTCATAAAAAATCGGCAGTCCCCGAGTGCCACACGTATTTTTTTTTCGTTACGTGACCATTTCTGCGACAAGAAATTAAAAAAAGCAACTCACTAGTGAACCCAACGTCTCTATCCAGTACTAGGATGCCGATGTCATTGGTGAAGGCGTTAGCATCGTATTCTTCGTGCTTTAATTTCTTCTTGATGAGAACGTCGATCGGCGTCGCTCCCTCGTCGTCCCTGGCTAAGTCCAGCTCTCCTAGACGGACCAGATATCTAGAAAATATAGTGAAGATTATGAGGATATTACTGCGAGCTTTATACAAAATGAAGTGTATTCCGATTTTGGATATCTATACTAATATTATATAGCTGTAGAGTGTGTTTGTTTGGTTAAACGTGCATTAGCACTTACAATTAATGAGATTACTCATGAATTACTGGTTCGAATTGAAAAATTTAGTGTTGGATAGCTAATTTATCGAGGAAGGCTATAGGCTACTTTTTATCCTGGGAAAGCATAAGATCCCTCGGGAACGCGGTTTATTACGTCAATTCTTTACTCTCTGGGTACTTGTCAGGGTTCTTGATAACCTGTCGGTAAGTGGTCAGTGATCAGTGCCACCACCGTCTGATATTGCCAATATGAACCGGACGAGGAAAATTTTTAATATTAAAGAACCTTAAATGGATAGCAGTGTAAATTGTAAGATAAATAATAACCTTACCAGGGCCATCTGAATAAATAAGCCTTGAGCATGGATTTATATCACTAGAGATTTCATTACGTAGCTTGTTGCAATCAGTTTCAAATTGAAACAACCTCTAAATCGATAGAAATATTACATTATAAGTATAAAAGTATTCGGAAAAAACGCCATGTCTAACTGGTTTCTAATAAACACAACAATATGCAATCACAATCAAGATACGTAATAGCAGTAATGCCTGCTCAATTTTTGTTAACTTTAATATCACTGACATATTCCCCCATATTCAGACCCTATTTGCCATTCCGATTGCCATTCCGATCGGAAAAAGACGATTTTATTTCGTTAAATTTCAGCTGCTGCTGTGTTAGTCGCAAAATTCATTTGCCTCGATCGTATAGAAGAAAGAAAATACATTTATTTACAAGAAATGGACGCTCATACTTACACAAAAAAGAACTTATAAAAACATAATTTGTAATTAGAATACTTTAGAGTTTTAGAAAATAACATAAGTAAAGAAAAAATACCATGAAAACAAAAACTGACAATAATAATAAAATAAATAATGGAAATTGTACGCCGCATTTCCGGTAAACGAGGTTGACCGCTCAGTATTTTGCTGCGACAGAGATCGACCGCCACAGCACTGGTTTTCAGTGTCAACTTACGAGTTGTATACGTACCGATCGACTGCCTTATTCCATATGAAAGTCGGAAATGAGAAAATAGGAGCCATCCCATTCAGTAGAGTACTCAATCGGTTCGTCTACCGAATCGGGACCGCAACCGAGCAGGTCTGAATAAGGGGGATATCCTACAGTTAGGTACCTAAAGGCAAATATTTGAAGCAATCTTTGGTATAGAAAATACAAGCAGTGTATAGAACTAATGCTTATATCTGTTAAGGCAATTCAATAAAGTTAAGAGGATAATTTCGCCCCAGAAGAAGTGGTCACGACGACCATGATGCGCCGATAAAGAAAACTTCTCGAAATCATGACCTTTATATATTAATATGGCAATGACACGCTTTCCAATCGGAACTAAAGATTGACGTTTTTTTAATCTATATTAAATTATAGAAGGAATCATAATATGTTTTGAATTTGGAATTACCAAATAAATAAATTATGATGTGACGTTTGAAACGAAACAAAAAAGAAAAGTATTTCGAAAAAAGAATGGGGAGTTCCACTGATTTGTATAAAAAAAATAATGTCACGTTTTATATAACGCTGCCAGCCTGTTGGGAACCTTGCCTATCGACAGCAGCGAGGGCTTTGAGGTTGTTTTCTATATATCATAGTTTGTATTTTATACATTGATTGTAAATATGTAAATAAATTAACTCGCGTACTAATTATTATAATTTTATTTTTTAAATAAGTTTGATCTCATTTTGACCGTCGTATAATATTTAAAATAGATAGAATTCAAGGTTTTTATTATAGTTATTCATTAATAAAGGACCAAATAATTAATTGTAACGTTATTCCAATTCCTTTAATTTTTTTAAAAATAAATGTTGCAATATTTTTCGGGAACTTTTTAATTGGAGGATGTACCTACTACATAATCATAACTCACACACAACTATACGATATACATACCAATAGGTATAATGCGCAGATTTTATATATTCAGATATAAGTAACAACATCCTGATATAAATAACGTAGAATTTATTCGTTAAATAATAGGTTTGGTTACATTCAAAATCACAATAACTTTGTGGGTAATAAAATTGTATTTCAAAATAATTCCATTGTTTACTTGTTTATTATTTTTTGGTGGGAACTTGCAAAGTGACGTTATCAATTTATTTCCATGAAATCGTATATTTTGACTTTTATTGAATTTGGCGTCATAAATCTAAGTGCACTATGTAGTAAAGATAAATGAGTGCGTGTATCGTGACATTTCAGGATGTCTCAAAGAGCCCGTGACTAGTTTTAGAAGAAAGGCCACCATTTATTAAAACCTAACTGATTTGTGCGTGATTTAATGTGATTAGAATAATATTTCATATTATAACTTGACATTAGCAAATACACAAGCTGTGTGATGTTATTAAAAAAAAATAGGTTAGACTTAGAAACTAACGATATGCTTCAGCCGTGGTCGTAGCCAAGCACCTATCAGCTACACTTGAGAGCCAGTTATCCCTTCTGCTTACAGCCGGTTTCAAAACGTTTCGTAAAAAAATTGAGAAATCTTTTTTCTAAACAATTGAACATTGACAGTTTGACATTTCTTTGACGTTTACATAAGATAAAAGATAAAATATTATAGTATCTTCGCCGTGTGTGACCCCCTTTACTGCATATAAAAACTTATTTTATGGAACCGGCAGTGTATGTTTACCGGCATCGGCATAAAGGCAAGAACTGGTTTTACAAAGTTCGAATTTACTGAAGTTGCCCAAACATAACATATCTAGATGGCGACATGAGTTCATCTTGAATCCAAATAAGAATTTAAAATGCAGATAAGTATTTACAATCAATTTATAAAATACAAACTATGATATATAGAAAACATCCTCAAAGTCCCCGCTGCTGTCGATAGTCATTACCTTATAGGGCAAACCTTTTCATCAAGGATACCTACTTCGTGACTCGTGAGGTTACCACACGACGATGTCACGAAGTTACATAACATACCGGTTTTTATTTACATTACATTTAAGTTTATTTACAATTTAATTTGTATACAAACCGGTTGGTACATCTTGCTCAATTAAGGACATGTTCAATCAATACTTGTAATATTGATTTTAACCGACTACAGAAACAGAAGGGGGCTAGCTGTCTCCCGCGGTTGCATCCGCGTTCCCGAGCAAAAATAGTTTAGCTTGTGTTCCTGTTGATACTACCATCAGATTGGTCATGAAAAGATCCTGAGTTCAAATCCCACAGTGGTCTTGCTTTCAATGAAAGAATTTATGGTACGTAGCCATACTCCGGTCGTAGTGTAATTTTTACGGTATATATATGTATGTAGTATTTATAGGTATCGTAAAAATTACAACAAATCTATATAATATATAATATCACAATATAATATTATAAAACTGAAGAGTTTGTTTGTTTGTTTGTTTGAACTCGCTAATCTCAGGAACTGCTGGTTCGATTGGAAAAATTCTTTCAGTGTTGGATAGCCCATTTATCGAGGAACGGCTATAGGCTACTTTTTTCTCTAAACACAAGATCCTCGGGAACGCGGGTGAAACCGCGGGGTAGAAGCTAGTTATAAAATGACAACATTTTGTTTAGATATATGGCAATGGTATATCAATCAAAATTGCAATCAACACGTTTTATATTAATTTTGCACACAAGTTCCGCCATAAAACTCATAGTTACGGAGATAATGACGCGTTACAAATGGTACGAACATTAAAATAAATTGGAAGATACATAAAATGCTTTGCAGCTCTGCGGTCATGGATTTTTCCCTGTGTCCGCCATTATTTCATCTCACATGGTAAAAATTCTAACGATTCAATTGTTGAGTTCTTATATTTTCCTTTAATTAATTGAGACATACTTTTATTATTTATATTCATGCAATAAGTATTTATAATAAAGCTATTAATCAAATTAAAGACTTTTAAGGGGCAATGTATAAGTACCTATACCTAAAGAAATCCAAAAACTATCTGTGTTCGGGTACAAAATGTTAATAAAATATTAATTTTACAATAAATGATACCTATTATAAAGTTTCTGATTGAATAGTGGACAAGAACGCAATTGAATGAATTACTCATTTTATTTACACGCTGTTTCTATTAAACATATTATGTAAATTTTGTTATTGAAGTGTAAACTTCTTTTATGACTAAAAACCATTCAGGTGACTCCATAAGTTAAAAAACATCTTCAAAATTAGTCAAGCCATTTAGGTGGAGAAGAACCTAAGTGTAAGTACCTAAGTACTTACACGCGCACACAAGAATTTTACATATAAAGACGATTATATAAGTAGATATTTGTTGTATTAGGTACATTAGTTATGTGGTATCCCTTAGACAACTTAAGCTCTATTTAGTCAGATAGCGTAGGGTCTGTCATCATCAAAAATGATCACATAACAAATACTTACAGATCATCCTCATGGCCATGTATGCAGTGGGCGGCAGTGAGCACATGCCTGGAGCTGATGAGGGAGCCGCCGCAGAGCCAGCGCACGCCGGGGTTGCGCCGACCCTTGTACCCGAGGATGGCCATCCAGGGGAAGTCGCCTGAAACAAGTGGGAACGTCCACTTAACTACAGAATATTACGAACTTTTTAGTTGTTGTTTTTTAGATGAATGTTCTGAACATTGAATATCGCGAAACGCTTAGAATTCCCCATTCCCGTGGGAACTTAGGGATAAAAAGTATGTAAAACACTTTTATACAGAAATGCAACGTTGTGTACAAATTTCTAGTTCATCCAACGACTAATTTTCGGGTTATATATAGGTAGAGACACAAACAAATATATTCTGACCAATTATTTTCAAGTTTAGGTTACTAGAAATAGCCTCGTATAAGCTATGATCGACACAGCTTCAGTACTTACCAATTTTTGCGTCAACTCCACCCACAACTCTGCTAAACGAAGCGTTGCTCAACCCGCAGATGGGTGGTTCAGGCATCACAGAGATGAAGTCCTCTGTGCCAATGTTCTTTCCTTCTGGCTGGACTGGAGCTGGTGTGGTAGTGGTAGTTGTAGTGGTAGTTATAGGGATGGTGGGCTCTGTGGGTGGGCCTGTGGGGATGCCTTGGCGAGGACAGCATACCTGAATGGAGAAGAATTTTGGTAATTTAGCTATTATAAAAGAAAAGTGTTCTTTTTATCAATTGAAAATGTGAAATCAGAGTCATTTAAATCTGATATTCCATCAGCAAAAAAGAAAACAAGGATGTCAGAACAACCTTACCTTAGGGTTGTTTCCCTCAAATCCACAATGGACTCTCCTCAGCAGCTGAACGCTCGCGGGGTTAGCCTTGCGATCCTGAATAATCTTCAGGTATGGAGGGCATTGGAAGACAGAAATGCAGCTACCAATCTCATTGTCTATTGTCTCACAGGTATCCGCTAGAAAGAGAAGGAAAATGAATAAAGAGATCTAAAAAGCAGTTGCGCTGGGCTTGTGTTAAGTGATGATGGGGCCGAAGAACATGTGCCATTCATATCTCATGCCTCATGGATTATTCTGATATACCATATCTATCGAAGTCCACAAGTTGATCAGCGAAGCCGGTGGTGTTCCTCCTGAGTCTAAGGTCGCTTGTTTTTTAATAAATTCAAGTAGTTTACTAACTACTGAGCCAAGAAACGGACCCTGACTGCATGGACTGGCCCATAAACTCAGTGATCTATGAAAAAGTTATGCTCAATCAGGGTCTCTTTCAAGGATAAAATTCCCCAAATCCAATAAGGAATCAAAATAACTGATATTGCTCAACGAATTAGCCGCTGAAGTAGCCATGCTGTAGTCAGGTCTGTCGAAGAACCTACAGTCGATGAAGCAAGTGTTGCGCTGGATGCTCCAGTCCGATCGACTGACGACGTCAAAAAGATAATCTGGACTGTGCTACATGCTGATGGCAAGGAATCCGATGGAGTGGTTACCAGGGGGTGATGTTGATGATGAGTTGTGAAGTATAAGTAAAATAATGCATTTTGAACTGTGAAAAAATGTAACCTACGCACTATGTGGTTAACCGGACGGCTGACCGCATTTCGGCTAGCCGCAATCAAAAGTATGTATGAAAATATAGTTTCTATACACACTGTGTGTACAATTTTTTCATACAAGTAGTCAACCGGATGGCTGGCCGCATTGCGGTTAACCGCATAGTGCGTACCCGCACATAGAGTCGTAAAGTGGTTATTGCACTACCCTAATTAGAGTTAGGAAATCGGAAGGTGTAATCGTAGATTCCGATTTATGGTGCCAACCACACTACTCCCAAAATAGTGCCCTAAATAGTTCCCTAATTAGGGAGTATCTAATTAGGGTAGTGTAATAACCACTTAAATTATATTAGTATATTATGATACAAGTGAGTGAAGTTGCTCATTACGCACGAGGCTGAGAGTTGCATGCAGCCCGAGCCGTAGGCGAGGGTGTAAATCAGCCGAGTGTGTAATGAGCAGAGCTCACGAGTTTCATACGACGTTTTTCAATACATTTGCGAGGAAAAAACAAACACAATTTTTACCACACAGCGACAAATACGATAAAAACAAAATATCTAAATTATGAAAATTGGCGCGCATTATTTTTTTTCAAGCGCTAAATGGGTGATCAATGAACATACAGCCTACTTCAAAATTATAATTGTAAGTGATAAAATGCAAATATTTTAATATTTTATAACAAATAATTGTAAATTATGAATAATTTGGTTAAATAAATATTTATTTGAGTTAATTAAAGACGTACACATTTATTTATTCCAAAAATATATATGGATTTTCAGCGGCATAAAATCTCTTTGTTGTTACTAAAAAAAAAACTGTAAGTATTACCCGGTTCAATTGAAAATACTCGCATATAGTGCACATAACTTTGTAGGGATAATTCTATTTACTGTGTTATTCTAATTCTGTTTACGGCCCTAAAAGCGATGTAAGTAATAAGGGTCACTTTACGAGCAAGTGAATTGAAAAAGTAATTATGGTAAAATTGAGGCTTTCTGCCACCAGATAGCAACTGTAACTGTTGACGACTTTATTAATAATTGCAGGTAATTTTCAATAAAAAATACATAACCTATCAGTCGGCTATCCTCTGTATTATGTACGACCGCGCCCCCTCCTATTTTACTACATGGTAAAGAAGGTTTCTCATCAGAAAAAAATGCCGGAGACATCAGAGCATAAGAATATTTTTTTACGCTTTTATATAGGTAAATTAGTTCCACCTGTATGTATATTTGTTTGAAACGTTAATTGCAGCGCATATTTACTTTTACTGTGGCAATACTAAAATCATTGTGTACTTTTCTTCCCGCCTTTTCGGGCCTTTATGACTCACAAAACTGATAGATCAACTATGTTATTATTCCAATCCACGTCCCGTCAAGCACTGGCACACAATCTTGACCCGGCTACTGACAACGATCAACTCGTCGGCCTTGTGGTCAGACGCAACAAACATAAAACTAATTTTATTAGTATTGTAACATATTTCGACTTTGCCGGGCATTTATTGATTTTGTTTTTTTTTTACAAATTATGAGTTGAGCTCACGAACTTTGCGGCATTCGATGTTTAGTTATATAAAAAAAAAACTGTTTTCTGTTTATGCCAAAAAGAATTAAATACAATCATTTAAATCTTATAAAAAACGTAGTCTTTAACATTAATGTTTTCAAGAACATTATTGCTTTTATAGTCTTTAATTAAATAATCATTTATTTAGTTTTATTTACATATTTACAATTAAAGTAAAAAATACAAACTATGATATATAGAAAACATCCTCAAAGCCCTCGCTGCTGTCGATAGGCAAGGTTCCCAACAGGCTGGCAGCGTTCCCTTTTTGGATGGCCAAGCTTATGCGTTGGCGGAAAAAGCTCCCAGCCCGTCGGTCTCCCGAAGCCTCGATGAGCTTGGATGATAAAATCCGAGCAAATCGGCGAGCCTCGAACCCCCATGGACCCATGGTTTCAACTGCGAATGGCATGAACGAAAAATTAGAACCAAGACAAGCGTATTTTTTAAATTTGGATTTTTCAGCACCGGTCGCAGCCGCCCCAGCGACTTTACAAGTCGCCAGTAAGTGGGAAGGCGCAAGTGTATCTACACACGTGGCATTCCACACCAGCGGCTTGCCAACACTCCACGGGATCAAAGTCATACCATCCGGCCTCTTGCCATCGTCACGCGCAATTCCGACTGGTTCTAGTACAGAAGGTACGTTTAGTTTTATTAAAATAATTACAAGGGTTATTTCAAACGCCTTCTATTTACCACAATGTAAATGTTGTTGTGACCAAAGGTGGTAAGTAACAAAGTCTAGAAGGGATCGAGCTCTCAAGTGCAACTATCGGAACACGAAGGACTAGTGTAGTTGCTACCTTAAACCACCTAAATATTTACATTTACGAAAACATTATAAAAAAATCATCTGATATATTTATGTACTTATAAATGCGAAAGTGTGTTGGTATGTTCTACACAGAAACGGAGCAACACATCGACGTGATTTTTTGCATACAGATAGTTTATAAACCGGAGAGTGACATAGGCTTCTTTTTAGCCCGGGATCGCGGGTGAAACCCCGGGGCGCCAGTTATACATATAGTTAACTATAATCTTAATACCTGCACTAGTGTTTTTTTACAAACAGTATCACAGTAAAGAATTTGTATGATACAATGATTGGACAAACATTATTAACTTTGAAACCAACAACCAAAACAGGATTCAAAAAACCGGCCAAGTGCGAGTCGGACTCGCGCACGAAGGGTTCCGTAGAATTATCTATAAAAACGGCAAAAAAAACGCGTTTGTTGTATGGGAGCCCCCCTTAAATTTATTTTTTAATTTAATTTTGTTTTTAGTATTTGTTGCTATAGCGGCAACAGAAATACATAATTTGTGAAAATTTCAACTGTCTAGCTATCGCAGTTCTTGAGATACAGCCTGGTGACACACAGACGGACGGATAGACAGACAGCGAAGTCTTAGTAATAGGGTCCCGTTTTTACCCTTTGGGTACAAATCCTAAAAAGATAAAATAAAAAATTATAAGTAGGTACCTACCAGTTAGCGTAAAAAAATAATTATAAGTCAATTAGTGTTTATTTATGTACCAATACTGTTCCTGTTTATAATACTACTAGCTGTTCCCCGCAGTTTCACCCGCATTTCCAATATAAAAAAGGAAATATTTGTGATATAAAAAAAAAACAAATACGTTAAGATCGGATAAGTAGTTTCGGAGTTCATCGCGGACCAACATCGTGACACGGGAATTTTATATGTACGTATATTTAGATATCTATTGTTGATTGCTGTAAATACTTTTGCTCTTGTATCTGGCCAATGTCGACAACGGGTGTTATTTGTAGGTATTTACGTTGAAGTTCCATTTGTTTATATGTATTTCTAAATAGTATGACACAAGTGGCTATCTCTATCTGTTTCTCCGCTTACTTCTTCTAAACTACGCAACGGTTTTTGATACAGTTTTGACTAATAGAAAGAGCGATAAATGAGGAAGGTATGTGTATACAGATTGACTTTTTAGCCACTCACTGGCAATACTTGCAAGGGTGTAAGTACTCATCAATATGAACCACTTTTATTACGGGACTAATTGTGAAATCACAAAAAAAATATTAGCTACAAAAAGTTCAATACCTACTCGACCAAAATGTATGAAGCAACAGTTTTATTTTACGCGATATCTGAGTTGGTCCCATAGTAAAAGTTGTACATATTGATGAGTACTTCCACCCCTGCAAGTATTGCCAGTGACTTAAAAATCATTCTGTATAAATTGTAAATAAAATGACTAATCACTACATAATGATAAAATAAAGTCACCCGCCGCGGGTATCTGTCTGTATTTTCGCGATGATCTCAAAAACTACTGAACGGATTTTCATGCAGTTTTCACCAATGGATGGAGTGATTTATGAGAAAGGTTTAAGTATATAATTCATTTCAGTTGGCCGAAATATAACGATGATTGTTGAAGATATCATGCAGACTGGGAGCTTTATTGGCGTGGGCCGCGTATACCAATTGATGTTTAATAAAAAAAATTGGGTATATGCTCTGATAGGTACCCGTGCGAAGCCGGGGCGGGTCGCTAGTATGATATATAAATAAGGATATTTCGACAGCCTCTGTAACATTAATAACTTAATATAATTAATTATTTAGATGTAATGTAATAAATCGCAAAGTAAATTAATGTAAGTAATAATTTTGTCTTATACACAGCAAACTCAGGTTATTATGTTTAGTGCAAAATAAACCATGGTTATATGCAAGTGGTATTTATATAAAAACGAAATCCAGTAATTTGATGATATGATAACAAACACCCTATTTTCATGCATACTTCAAAATCGTGCAACCGAATTTTTAAATAACACATAATGTTACCATTCATAAAAAAAACAATATACTTCCAAAAAGGTACGTCCAGTTAATAGATTACGCTGTAATGTTATTATGTAGCTTTTTGAAGGTCCATTTTAATTTGCACTTTTCACATGCCATTTTAGTGAATTAGTATCAAAATTTATAATTAAAAGTATAATTACAGAACAATCCCCGCGCGCCAAAATTGAAGTTATCTCCCACTTGAGATGCTGGCACAGGAGTTAATGGTGGAAGAGTTGAGCTCCCAGATAGAAGATAGCTGTTTCCACCACCAAAATTAACTGATTCACTGTTAATCCACTGTGGACTTTCATTGTTTGGTAATTCTGTTGGTTTTTGTTGGTAGTCGGATTCTGTTGTTAATTGAGTTGACGGATTGTGATATACTTGAGTTGATTCTGTGCTAGCTTCAAAACTAACCTGAGTTTGTTGGTTTTGAGTTGACTCTGTATTCTCACTCAGAGTTGGTTGATATCCATTAATTTGTGTACTCTGAGTTGGTTGGTTTTCAGTATTTTTTCCAGATTCGTAATCCACTGGGTTTTCCTGATTTGGGTAGATGAATATACTCGAGCCCTGGTTCGGGATTGGTTGAAAGATGACATTTGAATCATGTTTATTTTGATTTGGGTTGAGTTGTTGGTCACCTTGAGTTGGTTGTGGAATTTGATTTGGTTGATACTGATTTGCATTTGGAAATTGATTTCCTTGGTTTGGATACTCATTAGTATAATATTGTTCAGGACTGGAAGCTGGAAATATGACAGAGCTTCCAGAATTATATCCTTCATTTGGATTTACATAATTTTCGTTATTCTGATATGAAATTATTGGTCGGCCATTTTGGTTATTAGGTCTATTATTGGTGAACTCTGGTCTTTCATTGAATGGATAAATGAAAGCTGGATTACTATTTTTATTTTCGGGATGGAAATGGAGGATCCCTGATAATCTATTCCTTATTCTCTTTGGATTGAGTCCGAATTGGGGTCTCTGGAAGCGGTCTTCTCGTTGCGGAAAGAAACCTATAGTGATGACAACAAGGCTCATTTTAGTTTGACAAACAAATGGTTACGTTTATATAGGTAGGGTATTTTGATTTGATAAGTAAGTACTACTTCTTATACTAAGATGTTGTTTATATTTCGTCGATTTGCTCGGATTTTATCATCCAAGCTCATCGAGGCTTCAGGAGACCGACGGGCTGGGAGCTTTTTCCGCCAACGCATAAGCTTGGCCATCCAAAAAGGGAACGCTGCCAGCCTGTTGGGAACCTTGCCTATCGACAGCAGCGAGGGCTTTGAGGATGTTTTCTATATATCATAGTTTGTATTTTTTACTTTAATTGTAAATATGTAAATAAAATTAAGACGTAAGATGTACAGTCTGTCATTTTCAAGTAATTTTAATTCAAAAGTTAATAACCTCAATCTCACAGGTTGCCGCAAGGATCCTGATAGTTTATCTGATAGATATCTTTACAGGCCGTCTCATTCTGTACATTTCGAAAGAAAACGACCATAATATTAGCGGTTTAAATACACTGTGAGATTTAGAATAAAATATATAAAACCTCTTTGCTGTGAGCGATACGAGAGGATGCTTCGTTGTTTGTAGGACAGTGTACAAGGCGAACTTCTTTTGTGATACGTGTAGGAACGTAGGATAAGAAGTAATAGTACCTATTTAACTAGAAAACTACAAACAGAACTACGTAGACGTTATATTCTTTAGTTACATTCGCTCGTTTTACCGCGATCGGGGATCTAATGTTTTCCTCATCGTGTGTCAAAGCCAAAGTCATTTATTCAGTTTAAGCCCTAGGAGGGCACTTATTAAGGTTGAATTTACTGAAGTTTCCACCGGTTCCGGAGCCAGCCTTCAACTGAGAAGAACCGGAAAGAAACTCAGCAAGGTTACATTTTTTATTTGATTATTTAAAAATTATTTTTACAATGATTGCAAAATATTTTATCAATAAATAATACTTATATGATAAAGTAAACAATAAAATAGTACCTAACACTAACAAGTTCTCATAAATAAAAGCGAATACGCTAATGGCTAAAAGAGCCTTAAAAAACATAAGCAAAGTCACTTACACTTGTGTAAGCAAATATCCCAGGATATTGGTAGTCTGTCTGTCTATTTAATACAAAATAGCAAAAGGTGTGGCGGTAGGATCTACCGCAGATGGTCCCTGGTGCCCTGAACAGGGTGCTAGGTATAGAGTGCCCTTTTGTATGACCTTATGGTTGATCGAAATGGCTACTAAAATAAATCACAGTAGTTGAGGGGAGTTGTGAATGCGAGTGAAACCGCGGGATACAGGTAGTATTATAGATGCGAAGGTTTGTGTGTATGTTTGATTTAGTTATTTAATAACGTCGTAAACGGATTTGGATAAAACATAAGGACACACATTAGAAAGCGGATAAAACCGCGGAATTGAAGTAAGTCATACTTCACAGGAAAGGTACCTTTTACACTATACATATACAGAATGATTTTGTTATCACTGGCAATACTTGCAGGGGTGGAAGTACTCATCAATGTGAACAACTTTTATCATGGGACTAACTCTTGAGATCACAAAAAATTATCAGCTGTCCATACAAAAGTTCAATACCTACTCGACCAAAATGTATGAAGGAACCATTTTATTTTTTGCGATATCAGAGTTGGTCCCATAATAAAAGTTTTTCATATTGACGAGTACTTCAACTCCTGCAAATATGACCAGTGACTAAAACATCATCCTGTATATACATAGGTTCATTTAAATAAAAATGATTCATTCATAATATAGAAAATATGGCTGCTCTCGGATTTGCCAACAAAATAATTACGTGTGAATTCACAAATTATACGGTATCGTTATAAGGGGCATTACCTGTTTTTATAGGTTTCACGAATTACTGTGGACAAGTTTTTTAATAGCTGTCAATGGCCGCGGTATTTGTTATCTGTTAAGGTTGTCAGTTTGCACAGTTCATATTAAGTTATCTTGGAATGACGTAAGAGACAATGAGGCGGATATAGCAATAGATTACAGAGTTATGGATAAAGCTCACTTTCAAAAATATACCTATTTTAACGCCTCAAAGGTAGGTAGAGGTGTTATTAGGGACTACATTTCACTGGAGATATTTAAGCTCCAACGTGATATGTGGTCTATAGATTACGACTATTGGGTAACAGGAATACTCTATGGCCGAGCTTTAGTAAGCTCTGGTCTAAGCGCTATTCACAATAAGTATTATACTAAATTCAGGCCAACATACCGATGTGTTCCGACTGCTGCACTTGAGAGCCAGTTCGTTAGGCTTTGTGTGCTTACCACCTTCGGCCACACCATCATTTATTATAGTGAGATTGTGGTCAAACACAAGCCTATACAAAGTACATGGGCTAATAAAAACCGTAAAAATTCATTAGTAATGAACAAATAGTAGATTTAAGAGTAGTAAAAATCAAATTTGGTATTTATAAATTAGTTTACGTAGTCTACATAAGGGCATGGTTGCCAAATAGTATTTAATTTGCATTCTACTATCAATAAATGAACGAATAATTATACAATTACGTCTATTGACATTATCCCACTCAGGACAAACATTTGTGTGCATGAACATGTCTGTTTGTCTTGTGTCTGGTTGTAATTATCTATACTGGGTGATTTTGTTATCACTGGCAATACTTGCAAGGGTGGAAGTACTCATCAAAATGAACAACTTTTATAATGGGACTAACTGTGAAATCATGAAAAAATTATCAGCTGTTCCATACAAAAGTTCAATACCTACTCCGTAGGTATCGGTTGCTCAGTATGAAGCAACCGTATTATTTTACGCGATATCAGAGTTAGCCCTATAATTAAAGTTGTTCACATTGATGAGTACTTCCACCCCTGCAAGTATTGCCAGTGATAACAAAATCACCCAGTATATGTATGTATTTACAAAAGAAAAAGTAGTATATGTAGTATATCAGTTATCTGGCTTCCATAGTACAATCTCTGCTTAGTTTGGGGTCAGATGGCCGTGTGTGAGGAATAATGTCCCAGAATATTTATTTATTTATCAATGTCTAAGATTTATCTGACAGCAAATTAGCATTGTACGAGTAAGTACTTCGTTTTTGTGTTGTGCCGGAACAACACTAGCAAAAAACATGTACCTCGCAACATGCATTAATTAAATTGCTCAGTCACAATCACTTTTATAATGTTTAATAGTAAACCTAACTCATTTATTTAAAACTAGCTTACCGCCCCGCGGTTTCACCCGCGAACCCCTATTTTACCCACTTAGAGGTGGAATTTTCAATAAACCTTTCTTAGCGGATGCCTACATCATAATAGCTATCTGTATGCCAAATTTTAGTCCGATCCGTCCAGTGGTTTGAGCTGTGCGTGGATAGATCAGTCAGTCACGTTTTCCTTTTATATACAGATAAAAGTATAAAATACAAACTAATAATATATTTTTTTACTTTGTATAGGCTTGTGTTTGACCACAATCTCACTATGGTAGGTGATGATGTGGCCGAAGGTGGTAAGCACACAAAGCCTAGAAGGAACTGGCTCTCAAGTGCAGCTGCCGGAACACACCATTAGGTGTTTGGTGACAGATTTTCAACTTGAGGGTGGTAGCCAGCCAGGCGGGTACTACAAAGTACCCTACCACCGTGGTATGGTTTCCTCACGATGTTTTCCTTCACCGAAAGCTCAAGCTCATTGTAGGATCCGAACCCACGACCTTCGCCGCGGCATCCGACGTCACTACCACTGAGCTATCATCGCCTTATACAACGTGTACCTTTTGATATCCCATAACTCTAGCTAGGGTATCAATGAATCAATTGGCATATGAACTATTATTCTTTTTTTTATATTTTCATTCAAAATAATTCGATAAAGTCACACTTACGTGAAACATGACTGATTAAGTTTGATATTATCTTTGAAAATGTGTTTTTGGAACACTTTGTTCTAGGACTTGTTTTTACTAATTGCATATAACTTAAGAGTTATGGGATATCAAGGCAAGTTGGGCAAGGTTCCCAACAGGCTGGCAGCGTTCCTCTTTGTATGGCCAAGTAACGTAGAATTTATTGTGACCAATTGAGTCTTGACAATCTTACTAAAAGTGGATAGAATTTCCCTCCAACTTTATCTGTACCCAGAGTATAAAGGATTGGCTGTGTGAGGAATGTCCCAGGATATTTACTTATTTTAAAACTATATTCTGTCTTTCTTGTTAAACAACTTTCCTTAAAGATGAGTCGTCGAGATATGTCTACGAACGTGGAAATTCCAGGATGACGTCATTAACTTGTCCCTCTGACTCATTGGTACTATATTTCCAAAAAGCTTACGGCCTATATTAATTCTATATTTCGGGTATATTTGAAGGATTTTACGTCATCCGGATGTAAATGAGATCTCGGACGTATAGCCGGTTCCGATAGTGAATCGAAAGTTAGTGTGTGTGTCTGTTGAACAGATTTGCATGAAATTTGGCACACAAATAGAATATGTTCAGGATTAATGCATAAAGGAAGATATAGTCGTTATATACTGTTTAAGAAAAACTCCGTTTAATTTATATATTAAACATTATACCAATATGTGTTAAATATAATTTTTTAGAAAAATGTGTCCCGTTTTTAACTTTTTTTTGCCAGTTCCCTCGGGAACGCGGGCGAAACCGCGGGGCGGAAGCTAGTCAAATATTATTTATGTTTAAAGTAATATACATACCTAGTATTTTGGTCATCTGGTTTCCATAGTATCAAGCAGAATGATGTATCTGTATATTGCAATAAATTGCCATAAAGCTCTCCCACACCTCAATCGAACATCTCTTGCCCATAGATAGCAAATTCTATGATCGAAACCTATCACGAATCTTGTTTTTAAAATCGGTGTAATTGACCCAATTAAATTGGCTTATAACCCGTTATCATACGATTCCTCTTTATCTCGAGGCCTTGGTGTTTTTAATTGTAATAACAAGTATAACGATTTTTAACACTTGTATATTTTTCCTGGGACAATTTTGTTTTTATCTCTATAGGGGAAAGAGAGGAAGGGTTTGTTTCTTAGCCTCAACGAAAGCTGCGGCTACTAGATCTTAGTAATGGTAGATTGTCTCTGTTGAAAGCAGGGTGCTAGGACTAGTGTGCCTCTTTGTATTACGTTTGGATAAAAAGGATTCACTAAAATAAATTTCTATACGTGCGCCATACTAGTGAACAGGTGCTGCTTGTGGGGGCTGGTCTGCTTGAGTATGCTATCTATTTATTTACTTACTAGCTTCCACCCCGCGGTTTCACTCGCTTTCCCAAGGGATCTTATGTTTTCCCGGGATAAAAAGTACCCTATAGCCTTCCTCAATAAATGGGCTATCCAACATTAAAATAATTTTTCAATGATTAGTATAGATTTACTAAGTCACTCCTCATTTTGTTTCTATGTTTACGTTATAACACACAAACATTGTCAGTGAGAGATAAATAATTGTATGTAATAAATCTGTGTTGGTTTTGAAAAGAATAATTGCTGCGTTTATTGTTGACTCGTCTCAGCAAAAGCAACCTTCCGAACCGTGCGTTAGTCAGATTCATAAGTGCATGTGAATAAAAAAAAAATCATAGAAAAAGTGGAAGTTTTAATCCTTTTCTATTACAAAACGCATTAGTCTATCCTTTAGTATACTTATTAAAACAACTGCAGGGATTTATTCCTCTATGAAGTAACGCTTTAGCTTAAAAAGTCATAGACAATAATACCTAACCATGCGGGTGGAGCCGCGGGCATAGACTCAATAAGCTAGTCATCGTTGTCTCTATACGTCTAATACTCCTCGATCCTCATTACGTTTTTGTCTGAGTGATTTTTTAGTCACTGGTAATACTTGCAGGGGTGGAAGTACTCATCAATATGAACAACTTTTATCATGGGACCAACTCTGATATCGCGTAAAATAAAACGGTTGCTTCATACATTTTGGTCGAGTAGGTATAAAACTTTTGTATGGAACAACTGATATTTTTTTCGTGATTTCACAGTTAGTCTCATAATAAAAGTTGTTCATATTGATGAGTACTTCCACCGCTGCAAATATTGCCAGAGCGGCAGCCATCGACGTTATACCCAGTTTGAAAAGTGACGAAGCTCTATATAGCCTTCAAGTTACTGATTCGGTATTTCTGGTCCATTTAACATCTTAGCAAGGCCTCCGTAAAGTCATCTTGCGTTACTCATATGTACCTAATTGAAAATAGAATAGAATTTTACTTTATTTCTACACCACAAATATGCGGACTTATCGCTTCGATTTCGGGTAACAGGATATAAAACAATATGGAGCATTTAAGAATACCAAATCCTAATAATAAACTAATACACACGGTGTGAGGAATAATATCCCAGAATACACAGGTATAAAGAAAAAAATATGGTCATGACACGAAAAAAAAAGTATTAGAAAAGAAAAAGACAAGTCCTGGGGATGTGATAGCTCCTAACGTCAGGGCCCGTCTAATAGAGTTCGCGCCACCATAGAAGTCCCGTAGAATTAATTAAAATCGATCTTATTTCTTTTAAGATAGGGGTGGTCCTTCAGGACTTTGGTGGCGCGAACTCTAGTTCGCCTTTTACCCGACTGTATTACCGACTGTTTACCGATGTATGTATGTAGATTTCCCATATAGATAACTACATCTGAAATTCAACGTGCTGCGTCCCGCTCCCTACTATAGCGACCTCTCATAGAAAACCCGCGTAAACGGAAAGGGCGTATGCGACAAAATGGTTTTTATTCTAATTTAAAAACTACAAATATATTTCATAACACCTAAGTACAAATTATAGTATCAGTTTCAATTAATATATGTAGAAATTTTGGAACCTCAAATCGATGCCGGTAAAATTGGAATTCTTATTTTAACGAGGTATTTTTGATAAATTATTTTGTGTTATAAAAGTTAACCAATCGTGTTATGCAATAGACAAAATAAAGTCAAAAGCCTTAATGTCCAAAAATGTAAACTATTTTGGCATAAGTACTTATCTCTTGTGACAATATTAAATGCCTGTTTTTAAAATTCAATTACTAGTTTAACACATGTAAACTGGGTTAAAATGTTAATTAATATGTAAAACTAAAATTGTAATTTAATTATAGACTAAAAAAAGTATTTACACCTTTACATTGTCATAATATAGCAAAATGGCTCTCAAATTTTTTTTAGCTTATTTTAGGACCTAAGTAATAAGTATCTTGGATTAGTTACCTTATTTAGTGGATTGGACCTCATTGGTAGGTACCAATGGGTTCACTAGGTAAGTGATGCTGGAATGATTTTTTGTGGAAAAAGTAATATTAGACTCAAATACTGGCGATATTCCATAACCTCAAATATCATATAACGAATTACCTACATAAAAAAAAAACTCGAATTGAATGGCGCTTTATTCAAGTTAGTTATCATTCTTAATTTAAAACCTGTTATTTGAATTCCTATTGACAAAATTTAATTTAAAATGACAGTTAAAGTATAATTTTATTCAGATCATTGGTCGGTGTTTATAAATTTTTCAGTAAAAACAAAATATGTTTGGTTAAAAATACTTTGTTCACTTAGTTGTCTAACATCTCGGAATAATTGGCATTTCTTACAAGCTAAGTTACCTGAAATTTTATAAATATACCTAGTTTTTTTTTTGAATAAAAAAAATACATATAACCTCAAAAACTAGAAATTAAATAAATATAACTTTAACTTACCAAACTGACACAAAACAATATTCACACTAAAACATAAACACAGAAACACACGCAAAATATCGGCCATATTGCCAAAAATATAACCGTGTCGAACGGAATACCAAAATATACTGAATTACTGATCGATCGTTCAAGGAAATCGTGCGGTCTATCGCACGGTCAAGTGTAGTAAACTGACCACTGACCACTGGCCAGCGTTATAAATATATTGAAGCTTGGTCGAGGTGATTGTCTACGTCACAATCTATGCCTTTGTAATCGTTGTGTGGGTTTTTCGTGTGTCATTTTCATTTTTTGAAGGGACAGAATTGGTTCCCGAAATGTTTTGTAATTTACCTTTTTTATTGTTTGAATTCAGAACTGGCGTTGAGCTCTAAAATTGTTAATAAATTTAATTGTATAAAATGTGTAATTAATTTATAATAAACTAGTTAATCCCAGGCGTGCGTTGCAATGCCTGTTTTTAGGGTTCCGTAGACAAATGGCAAAAAACGGAACCCTTATGGATTCGTCATGTCTGTCTGTCTGTTCGTCCGTATGTCACAGTCACTTTTTTCCGAAACTATAAGAACTATACTGTTGAAACTTGGTAAGTAGATGTATTCTGTTAACCGCATTAAGATTTTCACACAAAAATAGAAATAAAACAATAAATTTTGGGGTTTCCCCATACTTGGAACTGAAACTTAATTTTTTTTCATCAAACCCATACGTTTGGGGTATCTATGGATAGGTCTTCAAAAATGATGTTGAGGTTTCTACTATATTTTTTTTCTTAACTGAATAGTTTGCGCGAGAGACACTTCCAAAGTGGTAAAATATGTCCCCCCCCCTGTAACTTCTAAAATAAGAGAATGATCAAACAAAAATAAAAATATATGATGTACATTACCATGCAAACTTCCACCGAAAATTGGTTTGAACGAGAACTAGTAAGTAGTTTTTTTTTTAATACGTCATAAATCGTAAACCGCAATTTACCTTTCATTCAATCAACTCAAATATTAAAAAATGGCAAAAAGCACAAATAAAGGAAAAAAAAAAAGTTGTAAAGTTCCAACATTGTCCCCATACATACATAGTTACGCCAATTACTATAGACCTCTGAGTTGTATTGGCGCTCATACAATTTAGAGGTCTACCTCAAATAAGGTAAATTAAACCTTCGCGGGCGTGCTCACAACAACTCACTAAACTTTCATCGCTATCAAATGAATGGTGCAGCGCATACGTTACAAAATTAAAAAAAATACAAACATGGAGTCGGTCTACAGATAGGTAGTACCTAGGCATGTTTGTAACTCATATTTGCTTATTCATAAAACAATGAGTAGGTTACTAAGTATAATAAGTAGGTATTTACAATTTAATTAAGCAGAAAATAGCATGTAAATAAATAATATTTACAATCAATTAGTGATAAATATAAGAGTATTTTTAGATGTATAGGTAAACCGAGCGTTTGTTTACGCCTAACTAACATCTTACAGGAAATAATGTATTTCACAACAATAGATGACCTATTGTATAACATAATTACAATCGGCGGGAAAATACATTAATTTACATGCAGTAATAGATCATTTATAATTAGAATTAGAAATAGTTTTACACTTTGACATTGCTATTTGTTTTTTTTTAATTTAAACTTTTTTTTAAGCAGGTAGACGTTCCACCTGGGGGGGTATTTTTTCCCAATTTACGGCAGATTAATCAAAACCAAATCTTTTAATGAATTAAATTGTATATATGGAGGAGCAAGGTGGTAGACTCCTCCATTGAAAAGGGAAGATCAAAGTCAAAGCCATTTATTCAGTTTAGGCCCTAAGAGGGCACTTATGAACGTCGAAACTACTGAAGTTACCACCAACTGAGAAGAACCGGCAAGAAACTCAGCAAGGTTACATTTTTTATATATTTTGTTGTTTTTTTTTGGACAATCTGACAATGTTGGCTTTTCTCGATTAAATTTTTAATTTTTTTTAAAGAAATATAATACACATAAACACAAAAGATGAAAAAAAACAACAAGAAAAATAAATAAAAAATAATAACCTGATTAAGTTCAAATTTAAAAAAAAAAAAAAAAATAGTATCTCTAAAATCTTCCGCCTGGCTGGGTCATAGTGCCTGGTATGTGACTATTGTATTGACTATTTTACATACAACATATTTAAATAAGTAGGATCTGCTGAGAAATTGAAAAATGAATTGCATTAGCAATATTGCTTGAGCGGCCCTTTTTAGGGGGCCTGATGATAAGCATTGGCAATACCAAGTGCATTACTTTATAAAGCCTCACAGGGAACAGCAGCTGCTCTCAAGCGCAGCTACCGGAACACACCCAAACACGCAGATTTTTAACATTTTTATGCAAAGTGTCCTAGCTACCATCGTGTTATGATTTCTTCACTATGTTTTCCTTCACCAAAGCTCAATTTTATTTTAGGATTCAAACCTACGACGTATCGTTGCGCGTGACGTCACTACCACTGAGCTATCATCGCCTTAAAACTATATTTTCGTCTTACTTTGATGCTCTAACAAATATACTGGATATATCATTAACTAGTTGTCCCCTACGGTCTCTCCCGCGTTTCCGAAGGATCTTATGTTTTCCCGGGATCAAAAGTAGCCTATCTGCTATTCCAGAGTATGATCTATCTCTGTGCCAAATTTCATCGAGGTCCGTTCAGCCGTTCTAGCGTGATTGAGTAACAAACATACAACCATCCATTCAAACATTCGCATCCTAACTAATATTATAAATGCGAATGTGAGTTTGTTTATTTGTTTGTTACCTTTTCACGCCTAAACCGCTGAACCGATCGCGATGAAATTTATTACGCAGATAGCCTATGGTATGGATAAGGACATGGGCTACTTTTTCCTTGGGAACGCGGGCAAAACCGCGGGGAACAGCTAGTTTATAATATTAGAAATCTTAAATCTTTAAGATGAAAAAAAACTCTTGTCAGAAATGTATTCGAGTTTTTTTTTCATAAATTAACCTAATAATTTAAAAAGTCCGATGAATCAAAAATACATGAATATACATTTATTAATTACGGTTAATTGGAAAGACTTCACGGTCATAGCATGAGTAATATTATAGCATGCACGCATATGCAAGACTCGGTAAACTAAGTACATTTTTGTTACGTACTTCATGACATTGAAGGCTGTATAGCTTCGTGACTCCGCCCACAGTCCTAATTAATCATATTAAAAATGCGTAATTACTTCTATTTGTTTGCTGTGCTCTGTGACATTGTGTCATTATGAAGTATGTAGGTTATAAGATTTGGATTCAATGGGTTTTTTTTTATAGTAAGGCGTTGTGACCATGGTCGGATTGAGTTTGGAAGTATGCAAATGTAATTATAATGATTTTTACTGATCTTAGTCTCTTAGGAATAACAATATTTTTAAAGTCGGCACGGTCGAAAGTACATCAAAAACAAGAAATTGTTACTGTAGAGTAATATAATATTGTGTTTTATTGTGACACCACATTGTAAGACATCATTTTTATTTTACAAATCAATGAAAAGGTACTGCAATTTTTGCCTTTAAAAAAAGTTACGTTATTCATTTTGAAGTTTAGAGTGGTCATAAAGCGATGATAGCTCACGGGTAAAGTGACGTCAGACGCCACGGTGAAGGTCGTGGGTTCGAATCTGACAATGAACTTGAGATTTCGGTGAGTGCTAGGTTTTTTACGTAATAACGCCAATCTATTAGGTACTTACATTGATAGATCTACAATTGGATCGGTAAATTGACGGGATTTGTTTTTATCACCGGGAAAAAAAAATACCGTGAACGTGGGTGAAACCGCGGGGAACAGCTAGTTTTAATCAAAATCAGGAACAGATATGGCAATGACAGCTCCCGATCGATTTTCTTTTTTTTTTATTATGGTACCTAGTGTAGTACCTATATTTGATATTATTGTTGTGTCTATCTCTTCGAGAAACGAATAGGTACGTAGATGTATAAAACATTAAGAAATGTCATAATTAGTTGACAGACTTCTCAACAAATCAGCCATTTTTAAAACATTTTTATCTTTCGTTAGCACATCACCTTTATAAAAATATATATTTTAATAGCAAAAATATTCATGTCAATGTGCGTGTGCAATTTTGTTGAGATATCCAATCGATCCAAGTAAATTATAAAATCATTTGCAGTTTCATTGCAAACTCGCTCGTTTGTCATAAATATATTAGGATTATTTTTATTTATGTATTGAATGCCTTTAAACCGGTAAGTCAAAGTGGTATGTATCTATAAAAACAAACCTTTAGCTTTGAATTTGATATTACGTGTCCAATCTGCGTGTCTTTTTTAAAATACAAATTACTATTCCTTACTAAATAAACATTAAAGTGTCGCTTCGAGTTTAAAAAAACAACATATTTGAAAAGAGAATATATCATATCTTTTTCTCACTATGTTTTTCTTTTTTTGGCACTCAAATGGATATACTTAGATTGTCAATGTTTTTTTAAATCTCGCTGATTTTGAACTTACCTTGGACTTGCAGTTTCCCAGACCTCCTTTTACCGCCTATTTTAGTCTTCTTCACAACAACTTTGTATCTATTATTTGTCGTATATACTTGATTCGGAGCGTAGCTCTTATATCCAATAGTATTAGAGCTATTATTATAAATATTCAACTTCTTTACACCATACGATGGGTAACTTTGATGGGCGTTACCGTAACTATGGTAACTATGAACAGTTGGGTAACTGTTACCAGACGCGTATTGGTAACAAGGTTTTCCATAAGTAACACCGTGGCTTGTGTCATGTTGCCATTTTTTACCGTGACCGTATTGCACATAATATGCACAGTGGTTATGACCAGATGGGTAATGACCAGTAGTGTGGTAACTGTGACCAGTGTTATGGTAACCATGGCCAGTGTTGTGGTAATTAGGAATAGAAACAGGGTAACCATGATCATGGGAACCGTGGCCATATAGACTTTGGAATAAAGCGTCCAATGCTTCGTAGTATTCGGGAGACTGCGTTGGATTTGGAGGTTTATAAATGAACGGGGTTTTTAAACATTTGTTATTGTTTTGAGCAATAATTAAGAGCACAGGGAAACTTTGTATCAAATTACATATAGTATTTTCTCCGATTGTCATTTTGTTCACTGTAGGTCCGATTCGATGGAAATTTAAACGAAAACTGAACAACTAATGTCATACCTTATTAAAATAGAAAGTAGGTTATCTTTAAAATCTATTTTTTTTATGTGGCAACATTAATAATTGTGATGGCATAGATTTTTTGATGACAATGTTATCGGTGAATCAAAATGTTGGAATTGATTTTTTTATTGTTGTCATTTAGGCATATTGTTGTTATTTTTGTCAATTAGGTTAGACTGGTCATACTTACATACAGTAAATAAAGAGTGAGTTGGATAATACTAAATTATGAAATCGGAGTTCGGACGCAGATACAAAAGTGTATCAAATAATAAGATAAGTACTTAAGTATGTAATAAATGTAATAATAGTGGTTAAAATATTATTTATATTGATAGTATACTCAGGTGTTTTATTGCCTTCACTTGAATAGATATTTCTTCCTTTTTTTTCTAAGCGCATTGAGTGTGAATACTTATTATTTCAAATTATTGTTATTAAATAAATTACGATAGGAAATTGGTTCTATCATAGAGCCTAGGTGGCCTGTGCTATGTCAGTAGGTAAAAAATGCTACTAAAAACAAAATCGAATTATGATTGTTCTTTTTTCAAAAAACTGATTAAGAATTATGAACCATAAACTCGGCTCGATAAATAAAACAATGGATTGTGTTAATCGAAAATAAACACTACAGTATAGATTTATGATTTGATTTCAAATGCTACAATATTCAAGACATGAATGAAAATTATATTTTATATATTTTTTTGTTATTAGACACAAACTACCATTATTAGCATCCAGTACTAATGGGATATAGACTTTTTGTCAAAGCGAAGTAATTTCGCGCAATGCCATAGATATTTGGTTGAGATAGGATTTACGAAACAGGAATGGATATGCAAATTCAAAATTATTAATATAGCCTCGGTGGCGCAGTAGGCAGCGCGTAAGTCTCATAATCTTAAGGTCGTGAGTTCGATCCTCACCCGGGGCATATTTTTGACGAAGATTTTATAATTGTAATTGTGTCACTTTCCTATAATAAAGAGATTTTTAAAAATTATGTTTTAGCATAGACAACTCACTGTTACCTCAGTGGTAGTAGCATCAAATGCCGCATAGGCTTCCAATCCTACACTAATTGTAGGATGGAAGAGTTGAGCTAACAAGAAGAAGAAGAAAAAAGCAGGTGTTGGTACTTTGTAGTACCCGACTGCTATATAGGCTATACCACTTTTATGTGCAAAATCTATCGCAAGCATCTACTTAGATTAGACGTGTGCTTATCACCATCATCATTTATCTGGGTCAAAACACATTCGTGGTGCAATACAACTTTGTAGGCCGGGAATTCCAACCGTCCCTCCCTTCAAAGACATATCGTCTATAAAGCTTTCAAAACCGAACCGGTATGTTTTACAATTAATAATAAGGCCTATTTGAATAATTGAAGATTGAAAAATTTAATATGATTTGTTTTTAATTACTATTGAGTATGTACCTACATTACAATGGAGGTCATAATTTCGAATTCAAATGAGATTTCGGTTAGCGAAAACATTATGTGGTAGCGAGGATTTCAAATAATATAATGTAACTAGCTGTAGTATCCCGCGTTCCCGAGAAAAATAAGTAGCCTATAGTCTATCTGCGTACTAAACTTTATCGCGATCGGTTAGCGGTCACTCCTTACGAAGAATTTGATGGGGCACGAAGGTGGTGGGTCAAGGGGACCATCGACCACCCTTACGCGGACAATCGGCGAGCGGTTAAGGCTCTCAACCGAACTTAAAACTACAAAATTTTTGGGCAACGGTAGCCTGAGGGGCTCGAACCTCGGCTCAGCAGTGCAATTCTCTAAGCAACACGACCTCCAGCTCGACGCTGCGGCAGCGGCGAATTACAATTTCGTATTCACTAACTTGGCTTACGCGGCACTAGCGCCACGAAGATTTACGGATTTTAATGGAACTACTCAAGGTTGAATAGTTTGACAGTTCTTCTATGAAAATCGGTATTCACTAAGCAAAAAAAACCTAGCCTTCGACGACCGCCTCGCCCACAGCCTCGACCACAGTCTCGACTTTAGTTGTCAAATCAAAAGCTTCTATTTTGTAGGCGAACCGTCCAAAATAAACAGTTTTTGATGAAATTATAGAAGCTAGGTGAATATTTGTTTTGTTTGTAATAATATCATAGTAGTAATACAATGGCTGCTCGTGTATTGTGCATCTTAAATATATTAAAAGAAGCCAAAAAAATCTGACAATTTACGAAAGCGTCATCAAGCTCGTGAATTGCGTGAATTACGAACAATTTCTCACGATTCCGAATTTATTTCTAACTACAGATTCTCTGAAGATTTGCTGAATATTTTAATAGAAGATATTTCGACATAGATCTACCTAGACGTTTAAGGTCTAGTGGAGTAACTAACAGACTGAAGGTAAGAAGCTCTTATTTTTCTCTTATGGCATGCATATTGCCCATTATTTTGTAGGCACCTACCTACCAACTAGTTTACTGACTGAAGGGTCATACGTATTCTATAAAAATATTGAGATCATGTTACTTAGTAAAAATATTAATTTATTTCAGGTTTTGTGTACTCTATCTTTTCTGGCGAACGGACAATACCAGAAGCTGGTAGCCAAAAATGTGGATTGCTATGTGTCAGTCTTCTGCTTCACGGGCTATTCATGCTGTTGTAGATGCATTAAAAACCACCCTAATATTATAAATAAATATATTAGGTTTCCACGAAATGCAAGTGATAGGCAGGCTCTCAAAAAAAGGTCTCTATGAATGAATAAAAATACATTTTAATATAAGTATTATCTGTACAATATTTTGTAATTTATGATTGAGATAAGTAAGTAGATTTAATAGTAGTACAAATTATTAATAAATAATAATAAATAAATTATTGTTTAGTAGTTTTTATGAACCACCCTGCATGAACCACCGTTGACTCAGGCTCAGCCTCTGCTGGAAATGAAAAACCCTAAAACAAAAAGTATGAGTTCATTTATAAAATCATTACTAATTACTAATAGAATATACACTAAACTAATGATACTGTTACTGTTACAAGCAAGTATTCATTACCTATTGTTATTTACCTACCTGCTATATGCTTTCTGAATTGCCTGAACTGCAGGCACTGCAGGCTACTCATCATTTATAGTCTGTAAAGAAACAATTACAATGAACACTCTATTCTCAGATTCAACTTTATAAATTATAATATTAGGTAACATATCTCACTTACCAACAAAAAAGCTGGACTATGGCTAGTAATTGGCGGAGGAGTTGGTGGTATCGGTTCTGGCTCATCAGGTGGGTTCTACAATAGTAATGAAAAATATTAGCATTTCACAAGTATTTAGGTATACTTGTAAGTAAAACCATTTAAAACATACTTCAAATGGATTAATGCAACCCATCTCTCTTTTATAGAAGTCAAATTAATTTCTTTTACTGCACCACCACCAGTACGATGCCTAGCTAGGTTTTGCCGACTGAACTTTTTTTTATAGGCTGACTTTTAATTCTTCCACTACTAAAACAAGCAAAGTGGAGTTTAGTGCTATAGGGAAATATTTCAGATATAAAATCAATTAAAAGTGAACTGACCTTAGCCCATTGCAACCAAGTTTTGATGCAGCCATTGCCCTCACTATTTAGAACATGGGCAACTTCCTGCCAAGCTGCTCAAGTACGGTCTCTTGCATGAGCGGTACGTGCGTGTCCGGAGACGAGAAACTTGTTCCAGCCAAACATATGTATCTACTAATTTTTCTAGCTGGATTGACTAGGAACTATTGATCGCGACTTCCTTGCTAAAATAAATCAAAATTCTGTTATTCTATTGAAACTAATTCGTGTGACAAGACCCAACTAAGCAACAATAAAACTTTTATCAAGAACATACGTTTACATAGAAAATATGTACTTACGATACGCACTGTTATTCCTTTCTTTAAACTATAAATCTCATTTCATAATTAATGCAATACAAAAGAGTAAGTGGATGGGCGAAACAAAGTTTTTTGTTTGTAACATAGGTTTATTATTTTACTCTTTGGTTTGTAAACAAACAAAGTGTTTGGGTTATGCATGATGACGCGATTGCGACCTTGATTTTTTTTGAGGTACGAAGCAAGCGAGGGTTTGATGACATTCTGCCACGCAAACTAAAATAATTAAAGAAATTGATGTAGACTTTCTTTCTATCCCTAAAACTGCAAGTATGTTATTTATTAAACCATTTTTTGTATTAATAAAATGTATTAACATATTATTTTTAATTGAATTGGCTTAGTAAAAATAAAACGGTTTTTACCGACAAAAAGTTTTTGTCAAGCTCTAACTCGCCTTACAGAACAGCGACGAACGACACAACCTCCAGTTCGACGTCGAGCTGAAATGCGTTACTGAATACGAATTTGAACAGCGCTGAGCTCGACGTCGAATTCAAGGCTTGCTCGACGTCGACCTCGTCGTTGAGTACAGCCACGAATGGTTACGTTAGAGAATCGCATAGCAGGGCGTTTCCGGGGTGAGTGAGGGAGGACTTAGCATGCATGGACGAAATCTGGGTTGACGGTTGTGTTCTTGTATTAGTTTGCGAGCTTCCTCAGCTGCGATCTGAGCTATCAGTTACTTTCGCATTTATAATATTAAAAGTATTAAGTATGGATATATGGATTCGGTTTAGAGATACACACTGCAACATATTAAGCAGAGATAGGTGCATTTATATTATCTACTGTTGCTTTTGTGTGATCACATGTTTATGTCTTTTAAGAGGTGGGACGGATTGTGGATTTATTCCCTAATAATTCTAAACAAACATTTGTTGGAAAGCATTTAAATAGCAGTGCGTAATAATTAGGAATGTGTAAATACGACTCATTCATAGTACATTTCTAAGAAACTTTAATTCCGTTTGCGTAAGTCAATTACGCAAACGGAATTAAAGTTTCTTGACCGTGTTGTGAGTGATTAATTTAACCGAAGATTTAACTGAGTGATCAATTGTCCGAGAAACTGGCGCAGAAATAACCTGCCTCAATTACGTTACAAGTTATTGGGTACGTGTTATGAAAATGATTTCTTTTTAAAATTTAAATAGGCCCTCACAAGCACTTATGAATATTCTGACTCTCATACCGGTTCGTAAGGTCGCTATTACTGTGAAAAACCGACAATGACTTCACCAACTCAGTATCTTCCACACAATCCATCCATCTCATTTAATTTCGGTCTTATTTTTCCTGTTATACATCCACTACTTGTACTTACATTACATTTACTATTTTTTTGGTTAAAATCATGGTACAATAAATGGTTAAAATAAAGTTTTTTCTTACTTTTTTCTTTATTTCAAACTTAAACCTCTTTAGGCCGCCCGGATAAGGCACTTATGACTGTTAAAATAGATTATTTACTACTTTGGGTACATACTTATATCATTAAATACTTTGATATAAGTTAATTATTTTTCCCTACAATATAACGAGAAGTCCGCCATATTTACTCGGAATTGGCGGCAAGGTCGCATACCGAGCGCGGTCGGGAGCCGCGCCGGGCGCATGCGTACGTCGGTAGTCACCAGACTGAATCAGCTTTCATTACACTTTTGATTTATTACCACATCCGGTATTTATACTTGACTAATAGGGTTGCCAGGATTTTTATTGATATTTAAATAAAATAATTATAGTAAGTAGTTGCATGCATCAACACGACACAATGCGGTTTCATTTAAGATATCCCAAGAATCTATTGTACCTGAGATAGGCATTTATTGACCATAATCTCACTTTACATCGATAAGATAATGATAATAGATAAAAAACCATAATTCATGTATTTTCTACAACTAATCCAAGGAAGGGTAATTCACAGGGAAAACAATTAACTTACCTATTTATTACATAAATTTTAAAACGTAAAAATATGCCTGGTGACAACCCTGATCGAAAACCTTTCTCGTTCATATAAGGAATATCATAACAAGGTCTTAATAATAACATAATATGTTATAATGTTTATGGTTGACACTCCACGTCATATCTTAGAATTTAGTTCCTATTTATTAACATAAATTACACATAATATGAATGACTAAAAAAAACCTTCTAAAAAATTCATTCAATTCATTTTTATGGAATTTATACAATTAAATCGTCATAAAAAAGCGTCCTAAAATTATCCTTTTTGATTCGACTGGCAATACAATTGACATTGGCCATTGCACAACAAATTATGTTTCATAACAAAATGGCCAAAATTACTAACATACCCTAATTATTTGGCGGTAATACCGTAGTTTTACGCACAATTTCACTACAGGATGCATTTTGAAATTTACACCATGTCTGTTAGTAATAAAATGGTGGCAGGTCATGAAAATTTATTTGGCCTAGATGACCTACTTTCTAGTCTGAAATGGCTTGAGAAGTAGTTTTTTCCTGGATGAATTATGATCACACCACTACCTGATAATTGCGACAGATGCGCCCTCTAGTGCTTCAATTTAAATAAAACAACATAGAATAGATAGTGAATGCATCTATTTTTTTTTTTAGCAGGAACAGAAGGTGGCGGGTCCAGGGGGGTCTTCCACCCTTACGCAAAAAAAAAAAAAAATCTCATACGTTTCGTTGGAACGAAACCATAGCGCGATGTAATTGACAACTAGCGCTATCTAGTTATCGTACATGTAAACACCGTGAACAATTATGTATTTTTGAAAATTATTTTGGACTAAGTTGACGTCTCGCGAGGGAACTTTTCAACCAAAATAAAAACATAAACAATATGCAAAAATTAAATATTTTATTCATTCAAATAGGCCTTCACCAGCAAAAGCAATCGAAATGTTGCTTTTGCCGGCAATAAACTCAGTATAAAAAAATATATTTGTATTATTCTTAACCAGCATTATTCATTCATTTCCTTTTTTATAAGGGGGTATATGAATGATTTCCCAATAAGACTGAAACACGATATTTTTAATTTCCAACGATAAATATCTTATCTTTCATAGATTTAACCTCATACCTTACAGATTTTCATACAAATTTGCATCTCCTTAGCAGTTGAATTTCGGAAAATACTTTCTTAGATGTGTCATTCGAATCAGATTTTACGGCGAGCGAGGATAACTCAATGGTAGTGACGTCGGATGCCACGGTGAAGGCCTAGGGTTCGAATCCTACAATGATCTTGAGTTTTCGGTGAAGGAACACATCGTGAGGAAACCATAGCACGGTGATAGGGTACTTTTTACTAACATCCTGGCTGGCTACCACCCTCAACTTGTAAATCAGTCGCCAAGCACCTACTGGTGTGTTCCGGCAATTTCACTTGAGAGCCAGATGCCTTCTAGGCTTCATAAGGGTATGTAACACATTAGTAATCCACCTGGTATTGCTAATGTCTATAGGCGACGGTAGCCAATCCACTTACCATCAGTAAGTGGAGGTATGTCAGCAGTCTAACAAAAAAAGTAGAATGAAACAAAAATCGAGATATGACACTGGTAAACCCATTTAATTCCGAGAAATCGTATTGTCCAGTTTACGTGATTTGAATGACAAGTTTTTATAAGATTTCAATCGTTTTTATGTGTAGGTACCTATGAAAATCCGTATTTCCATGAATTAAGTGTTTATTTGGTTTCACTCGCGCAGACTTTATAAAACTGTAGTTTTGTCCCCGTTAGCCAATTTCGATGAAACGAACAATATAAAAGTAAATTCCAAAAATCTTGAAATGACGATAACTTTTTTGAATCATCCGATTCTAATGAAGCCTATATTCTCCCAAATTAATCTCTGTCTGTGTACCTGTGACTATATGAAAGAGATGAGGATAAAATAAAAATTTCGGAAAACCCCCCACAGCAATTATCAAATATATAGGTACTACACATATTCACCTACATATTAACATAATGATAAATCCAAGAAAATTCGTCGGGGGGCTGCCATTCCCTGCCCCAAAATGAACTAAAAATCTTTACGACACATAATAACTTTTCTATACTGCTATATATTAATTGAAATCGGGAACAGATATGGTAATGGCAGCCCGACGGATTTTCTTAGATTTATCATTATGTTAATATGTATGTGAATATGTGTAGTAGGTACCTAATCTATATATTTGATAATTGCTGTCGGGGGTTTTCCGATTTTTTTTTTTAATCCTTTTTCGATTACAATTTTTACAGCCGTCGTGGTTTATATGTTTCATTACAAATGGAGACCTGTGATTGAAAACACATGTACCTCGCGTAAACTTAACTTTTGCGCTAGCACTTTTGCCAAGCCCTAAAACCCCATGAAAATCCGTTCGTTGGTTACGGACGGACATAAAATGAGTTTGATGATAATCTTCACGAAAATCAAATAAAACCGCAGAACAAAACTGTAGCAACAAGTATTTAGGTAACTCCATTAAAGCCTGCATTTTTATAACAAGGAAAACTGTTGTTATTTTTTACATTTTAATAAAAAAGCTTGATAATTCTAGTCGCGAACTGTGTCCGGTACAGTACTTTAGCATTCGTCTGATCTCATTGCAAACGATCTTGAATAACAAATACACATAATCTTAATCAGCATTATCATAGATCACAAATTGTCATTTATCCTGACGCATGACCTCTGAAACTGAGCATATGCAATGATATCAAAGACATGTAGAGGAAAAACCATCTGATCATTGACGAGAATAGGATGAGATTCTAATAGACAGCATTACCAGAATAATCCAGTTACATTCGTGACGGACGTCCGGTATACCGGAAATAATCTTATTTATAATCATCGGGAAATACTATGAATTTATGTATTAGTTTGCTTAGAATGTAACTAGATCAACTACATAATGCTAGGAAAACTCGAGATAATTTTGATGAAATCCAGAAATTAAAACGTCAAGAACTAATTAAAGTATGTATGAACTAACTAGATATGCGCCAAATATTTGGTACCTATGTTTATTAGGTTTTTTTTTTCAAAAATAAACAAACAGAAACACAATGAAACAAACAATAATATAACAGAACAAACTAAGTTAGGAAGTTGGTCGAATTTTCGGTTAAAATGCCTGATAATTTGTAGCATCCGTGACTTTTTTTAAGTCCTCTCATTTTGAAAATGTTCACATAAGTAATGCTATTGTATTTAATTTACGAAATAGTTAACTTATATTTAAAATAGTTGGCCTCTGGAGTGTACCTACATTAAGATTATTATATTACAGAATACCTACTTCTGTTAAAAAATATATGAAATAAGGCAAATTATAATAACTGTAGGTACTTACTTAACCTGAAAAATTACTCATGCGCAAAAGCACCATGATAGGATGGAATTCGTTTTATAAAACTACAGTAAAATTTTATTTTTGCATTGTTACACTATAAAGACTAATCTTTCAACATAGTCAGTTAAAAAAAATTGAAAAAACTCACGACGACTGTAAAAATTGTAATCGAATAAAAGTTGTAATCGAAAAAGGAAAAAAAAAACAGCACATCTGTTCCCGATTTCAATATTAATATAGCAGTATAGAAAAGATATAATGTGTCGTAGATACACAGCAATTTATATCAACTAGAGACTACATTTATTTATGTACCCAACGCAATTTCAATTAGTCACAAACTTTGGGGCAGGGAATGGCGGCCCCCCGACGGATTTTCTTGGATTTATCATAATGTTAATATGTAGGTGAATATGTGCAGTAGTAGTCATATTTTATAATTGCTGTCGGGGGTTTGCTGTCATTTTTATTTAATCCTTTTTCGATTACAACTTTTATTCGATTACAATTTTTACAGCCGTCGTGTTTTCTTTTTAAATCTTTTTAGAGAATTACTCCGTTTATTTGTCTGTCTTTCTGTATGTTTGGTGTCTTACGATATATTATGTCCCTTTTAGCCCCCGTACTGTTTGCTCCAATTTATATACAAATGCAAGAAGAAAAATATTTATTACAGCGCCCTCTGGCGAGTTAGCACTATAACACATTTCTTAGAACCATCGCTGATGAATTACAAACCTTTCACAGGAAACCGTATCGAAATCGATCAAACCGTTTTAGAAATAATTAATGCAAGAAAAAAAATATTACAGCAGCGCCCTCTGGCGAGTTAGCACCATAACACCTATCTAAGACCCATCACCAATGTATTACAAACCTTTCACACTGCTTGCTAATCCTATAGAGAAATGTCATAAATGTTAACGTGATAAAGCGTTTATTACGTCAATTCTTTACACTCAGGGTAATTCGCCTACCTAACATATTTTCATCACGCAAAGATAATTTTGTGTTGTGTCAACTTTAGAAACAAGTTTTGTTTAAAACAGCTTTTGCTTTACATATTAATGCACTAATTAGTAATGTTGTTCGGAGTCTTGATATCGCTTGGTATCGGTCTTGGTTGCGTGGTAAGCTTATAATTTGTGGTGGCTACTTGTAAGTTGTAAACCACTAATAAGATTCTTCCGTCAGGCAGGGGCACTGTTTTTCATTGCATTATGTTAGGTATTACCATTCCTCGTGTGGTAAAATCTGGGTATAAAGTGAGTATTTCAAATATTTACAATAATAATGTATGTTGCGCAGTTTTGATAATAGATGGCGTTACGTGTCAATTAAATCGCGCTATAGTAATATTTTACGAAATGTATAAAACCATGTCTTTCCAATTTCCGTTACTTCTCTCATCTCTCTTCGTAGGTAGCCTACCGTATTAATACGTATTACTATATATAATCAATTCAATTTTTGAACATGTATCAACTGTTTAGATTGATACATAATTAAACTAAATACCTTCCTCTACGTTTCTTCTATCTTTCTATTGTGTCTGTATCATTCATTCATAATAGGCTTGCGCTAGGCATGAGTTGCGCATAATTGTTCGCGACTGGGAGCGATCATCAGTCTCGTTCACAGCTCCTTCCTTAGCGAACGAGTTCGATTTTCGTTCGTTCGTTAGTTCCGAATGCTCCCATCTCGAATTCCAGAAAGGCGTACGCTCGCAGTTCGCGACCGAGCGATCAGCGAAGTAGTTCGTTCTTTTAGTTCGCCAGCTCGTCTCGAACCAGAGAAACGCAGATCGTTCGCACGCGATATTTTGTTTGTTAAATAATTTTACTATTATTTTTTATTGTTAAAAACTTGAATCACGAGCGAAGCGAGGGATTTAAGACGAGTCCTGAGTGTAGCGAGGGATTTAACTTCACCCAAGACTAAGACAGCTTTATCACCTAGGAAAATACTCTACTTTTCGTACCATTTGCGAAAAAATGAACACAATAATAATATGAGATAAGCATTTATTAAAAATAATGACAATTAAAAGTAAAAGTTAACATTCGAAACATTGGTCCAATTATTGATAGAGAGAGTTACATTTTTGTTTGGTGCATTTATTGTTGATGAGTTGATTTGAGTCTCATACGGCCTCGCCGGTTTTCGTAATTTTATTTTAATCATAACTGCATAATAAATGCGTATTCCTTTTTCAAAAAGATGTGTAATGCTTTATATACAAACTCAATTGTGTAAACACAGATGTAGTTCAGTATAAATTTCGGTAAGTATTCCAAATTTAAATCGCCTAGAGGATGAATGAAATTCAGTACAATTTTCTTTCCCTGTGTTTAACAGATTAAAAATGACTATTGTTATGTTCGCTTTTTGTGGCATAGAATGTCACTTTTTTGAGCAAGTGGTACGAAAATTATAATTTTAAGTCATAAAATGCAAATATTTTATAACAAATTATTGTAAATTATGAATAACTTGGTTAATTAAATGTTTGTTTGACTTAATTAAAGACGTACACATTTATTTATTCTAAAAATGTATATGGATTTTCAGCGGCATAAAAGCTCATTGTTGTTACAAAAAAAACTGTATTATCCGGTTAAATTGAAAATACGCGCATATACTGCACATAACTTGTAGTACTAATTTAACTTTGTAGGGATAATTCTACTACGCACGTTTGCGGTAGTATTATTACGCACGCGTGTGTTATTGCTCGGTTTATGGCCCTAAAAGCGATGTCATAAGGGTCACTTTACGAGCAAGTGTATTGATTTTTTTTACGGTTTTCACTGATATTATAGAGAAATCGATAAACGAAGAAGGTTTTTGTATATAAATTGCACGCATGCGAAGCCGAGGTGGGTCGCTAGTTGAATAAAATAAAATAACTTCGGTACCTAATGAAATAAAACATATTATTTAAAAAAAAATATTTTTTATTTGTCCTTATTTATTTATTTAAATACATTATGGCTGGCCATTTTTATTAACCACCTTATACAACTATTTATTTATTTACATAAGTATCTAATAATAGTTTAGATATTTCGGTCTATGGTCTTTTGAATGTGTTTTTACTTTCGGACTTAGTTGCAAAATCAATTTGAATACTAACAAAAAGACTAGAAAAAAATAAAATTATTTGATTCTTAATTTAAAAATAATAAGAGAGAATATATCTGAAATACCAGAAAAAAATAATAGGAAATTAATTAAATATTTTTAGAGCCTCGGTATAAAGAAAAATCTAGTAAAAATTATAATATGACGACTGAAACGAGTACAGTATGAGTATAGTACGAGTGTATAAACTATTTTCAAAGTTTTTTTTTTTCAACATTTCAGTTCTGCCAAGGTCTTTTGCCCACTTTATGTAAAAACATTTATTTTTAAATTAAAAACATTATAATGACTACAAGGCATATTATGGCGTCACTTATAATTATATTTTATACATTCTTAATTTAATATTTACAATTATTATTTTTTTGGTGGAATGTATTTTGATTTGTTACACTCTGTGTCAAGCTATTATTTTTGTAAATGTCCATGTTTGTTTTGGTTGGGTATTTTTGGAGATGGTCCAAGTAGGTTATGACACGGCCAATAATAATGAATGTAAGTGCGCCTACACACTATGCGGTTAACCGCAATGCGGCTCGCCGTCCGGTTGATTACTAGTATGAAAAAATGGTACACACAGTTAGGGTTACGAGGTCTTAAAACCGAAAAAGAACGGACACCCTTAATTTTTTAGTCTTGTACGACGTTTTTTTTTAAAGTAAAACAAGTTTCTTTTTATCATTTACCATACAATATTAAATTCTCATGAAAAGACAATAAAAATGAGTTAATGAGTCTTCTTTATTCAATATTAATTTCAATAATTGCAAACAGGTCCATTTTAAAAAGCCTATCAAAATCCGGACAGGCTGGACACCGTCTAATTTGGCCGGACACGCAACCAAAAAACCTGACTGTGTCCGGCTTTATCCGGACACCTGGCAACCCTACACACAGTGCATATAGAAACTGGAAACTATAGAAACTTTTTTTTTTGCGGTTAACCGTATATTGCGTACCCGCACTAAGAGTAAGTAGGAAATTATCACATTGATAAAAGATCAAGCTGAGCGATTGATGATAGATAAACGCAGAGGCCAGAGCTCATACAACCATGAAATTTCGAGGTTATATTTTTGTAACTCAATCCCTTTGGGGGTAAAATAGGAGATCGCGGAGTGGAGCGAAAATATTCTGTATTGGATGTTTTCACCAAACAATGTAAGATGTAAGAAGAACAAGTTTTGATTGTAGGTACTAGGCGTAGTATTTTCATATTTATTTCCAACAAAAAAACATTGTTTTTTTTTTTCAACAAATACCTAGTAAATTTGTAGAGTATCGGGCCTCGATTCTAGCGTTTTTGAGAAAAACATGAACGGATCTCTGACGAAATCTTAATGTATTGAATCTGCCATGTTTTTACAGAGAATATTGAACATGACATTGATGTGAAAGACGCAAGAATATAAGAGTTTGTGATTTCACTGACCACCTTATTGCTAATCGCATAAAGAACGAAATCGAAATGTCTTATATTTTATGATCCACGAAATTGAGTGCGTCCGTGAAATCATTGTAGGTATAGATTCATTGCAATTTACTAGTCGTTTGTCACTTTATTTATTTTACCTTATAAGGAAAGAAAGGATTTTTAATATAAAATAATGAGTAATTAATCGTGACCTATTTTTTTATGGATTTTCCGATGGGACGTGCCGTTGTTAGGTACCGCATTTTTATTGAGAAAATCATTCCTTGTGACTCGACTAAACCAAAATCAAAAACCTACATACAAGGGTTTGTTACATAAAATTACGTCATTAGGTAGTAATATTTCTTATCAAGATTGTTACGTGGTGGGTTATCAAATTACCAATTTCATACATCCGCCATGTTTTTTCAAAATAAATATTAAGCGTGATATTAAAAAGACTGAGAGTCGGTCTCATATTTTCACAATAGTAATCAGTTGGAATGATTCCTGGCAGGATGTGGCGGATGTGGATGTGGATGTGGCGGATGTAGCGCAGGGTTGGCGACCGCTATGATGCTGTCACCACGCGCTGCTACCACTTGCGGTCGGGATTCTTCTGTATCCTGTTAATGTGATAAAACGGTGCTAATACAAAGACAAGAAATCAATTTGGTAGATATTTCAAAAACCTTTGATCGCACAAGCTCTGATGTTCCTTTCGAAATTTACAATGAGCTTGAGCTGGCGGTGATGGAAAATAGCGTAAGGAAACCATAACACGATGGTAAGGTATATTGTAGTACCCGCATGGCTGGCTACCACCCTCGACCTGAACAACTTTTACTATGGGAACAACTCTGAATTTTCTGAAAGAAATAAATACAAACTTATGAAAAAAAAATAGAGTTGATCCTTAGTATGAGCCGTTCAGCATGACAAACCTAACATACATTTTCGCTCGGTATATATGCAAAATTATATATGGACACTTGTTACAGATAGAATAGTGTATGTAACACGTACAGGTGGCGGCGTGCTGGTGCTGGAGTAGGAGCACCGGGAGTCGGCGTCGTCGCTCTCTGCCTTCACCGCCCACCAGCTGCAGCAGACACAGTGACAGTACAAATTAGAGGTTAAATTCACGAAATATTTTACTTTCGTCCGCCTTTTGTGGTTTCTGAGTAGCCTTCCGAAACAATATATGTCAAAAAATAAAATTCGTATCCGCAACACTTCGGAATAGGTATCCGTCAAAACGAAGGAAGGGATTCCTTCCTTACCGAAGGATACCGTTTTATTTTCGATTTAGGATTTCCAGAATAGACCCCAGGACCCTATATAATACCACTTGGTATTACTCTAACTATGACTCTAATAACCTCTCTACGATTGCCATACTAAATAATAATATATGGAAGGGTTTAAAGTCCTATTTAGGATATTTAGTTTTAATTTAAAAAGTTATCGATGACATTTTACTCATCAAGCAACGTATTTTCGATATCAGTTCAATGATTTTTGATATCTACACTAAGAGGTAGTTTGGATGTAGGAGGTTATGTCCGAAATTTGAAAAAAAACTTTTTGCATTAATACCCCGTTTAGTGGTAGTGACGTCCGACGCCGCGGCGAAGGTCGTGGGTTCGAATCCTACAATGAGTTTGAGCTTTCGGTGAAGGAAAACATCGTGAGGAAACCATAGCACGGTGGTAGGGTACTTTGTAGTACCCGCCTGGCTGGCTACCACCCTCAAGTTGAAAATCTGTCGCCAAACACCTATTGGTGTGTTCCGGCAGCTGCACTTGAGAGCCAGATCCTTCTAGGCTTTGTGTGCTTACCACCTTCGGCCACATCATCACCTACCATAGTGAGATTGTGGTCAAACACAAGCTTATACAAAGTAAAAAAAAAAAAAAAAAACTTTTCCGCGCGGTTTCACCCGCGTACCCGGGATAAAATATAGCCCATGTTAATCAGTGATAATGTAGCATTCAAATGGTGAAAGAATTTTTAAAATCGGTCCAGAACATACTTACATACAAATCTTTCCTCTTTATAATATTATTATAATTATATTATTATATAATAATATTAATAAATAATAATAATAGATATAGATAAAGCATTTTTTTTTAATCCGGGAAGCGGGGAACCTACAAGTCTCATATATTTACAAAATAATCGCCTGAACTTAGGTACTTAAAGTTTCCATCCTGTACATAAAGACGTATTCTATATAATATGTATCTAGGTATATATTATTATAAAAGAATAACTGACTGACTGACTGACATATCAACGCACAGCCCTGACTCCTAGGGCTAGGACCGTGGAAAGGGGTAAAATAGGGGTTCGGGGCTGAAGGCTACTAAAAGATAATAATAATGATTTACCTGTGATTGGAGTTGCTCTTGATTACATCTGGACTAGCTCTGACTCCATTGCCCTCATCGCCTTCCTATGGCATATTTATTAAGGTAATTATATATATACAAATATACGTCTTTTATGAAAAACTAAAATTCATAACAAAATCTTACAAAGTTGAACTTTTGTATGAAATTATTGAAGTTTTGTTCGCGAGTTCAGAGTTGGGAGAATCTCAAACTATCTATTACAACAGAATTTGCAATGAAATTAGGCATTCTCACAAACGCTATTAAAGTCAAAATGATCACATATTTATAGACCACATTCGTGTCATTGTCAAGTAATGTGACGTTATTATCGTAACCAATATTTTAGATGAATAGCGTTTATGAGAAATCAACCTTCATGCTATTGTTTTTGATCTGAATTTCTTTAACATCTTATATTTCCTTGGAAACATCCAAACTGTAATATTATACGTAGTAAATTTCTTCAAATATCCTGTCATAATGATTCATAATGAAAGGGGTGTTTTATTTAAGTTCTTAGAATCACTCTAGATGGCGGTGTTCGCATTGCCATAGATTATAATAATATACATATTATTATTAGCAACGTACGACAGCGCCATCTAGGAACCTCAAGAAGTATTAATTGGACACATGGAAAAATATAAAAATCAGAACAAATAATTATGAGAAATAAGAAAAATAGCACCAAATAATAAATTAAAAGAAAACATGCAAAAAAAAAGTATTAAATTTCTACTTACCAAAACTGATAATGCCATACCGGTTAGTCTAAAGCAAAATATATCTACAATGCAAGAAAGGAGATTGCAAATAAATAAGTTTTCATTAAGGCATTTGATTATGTTTACCATGCTTACCATAGCTTTTATATTACAATATTATGTACAGTATTTATATTTACACTTGATTATATAATCATAGGGTAAAAGTCAAGAGATATATTATTTGTTATAATAAAGTGACTTTTTTAAAATAAATGTATGTGGAATGCCCCAAGGATCTATTCTAGGACCGCAAAATTACTTCTCATTTGCTAATGAAATAATTATTAGCATCTTGTTGGAAATTAAACAAATATAATTAACTAAGTTGAATCAATTTCTTATAGGTATTCCTAACTTATGAGAAACCAACGTGAATTTTGTCATAATGATTTTGAAAAAAAAATACTGACTAGGTATAGTTTTCTATGGTATTTTTTTTCACTTAATACCTAAAATATATTACGTGTTATTAAAACGTAAGCTTCCTCTTAAGCGCAGGTAAAATCGCAAAACGGGTGCTGTCATAGCTGAGAAATATTTTAATACTTTGGTCTGCAGTTATTGGCTTGCACTATGTTAGTTCCTTCTATATTACGACTAGTTATGGTTAGGATTCCGAAGCATATTTTTTTATTTATTGCTTAGGGCATTCCAATAGTTCTCTACATTTGGTTAGTTGGCATCATGATGTGGTTAGTTAAACCTAACTATTCCTACATCCTATTCCATAACCCGTTTTCCTTTGTTTCCCAAGGTTTAATCCCACGGTCGCTTGGTTAGTTCCTTCTAGACCCCGATTACTAGGATTGTTAGAGGGTGGTGAGTGGGGGAGTGTCTAATCGGTGAGGTCTACATGTGAGACGACCTGTCTGGGTCGCTTGGTGGCCGGCTCCTCCTCATCGCGGTGCCTCTCCTCGCCTGTACTCGCTGTCGGAGGTAGTCTGCAATACGTTATTGTACTAGTTAGTCGGAAGTTCTTTATTGATTACTAACCACCTAAGGTACCTAGTTAGTTAGTTTATACAGTCTTATTTTTTTAAATGGGTAGAAACTCTGTGTGCAACTCTATGCAACTTTATAACAGTTATAAACCTGAGTATATTTATTTAATACTATTTTAAGTAAATCTAATAGTAATTCTTATAAGATTCTTATGAATAAATTATAAATCGAATTAATTATAAATAATAAATTAAATTATTATCGTTAATATCAAAAACATATAGGTATGTATTTAATGTCTTGGACACTAAGCGTCTTTTGGATTTGGAGCTTCTCTATGAGCTACCGGCCCAGCAGTCTCTCGACTTCTTGATTTATTGCTAGATTATCGATGAAGTAAACATCGTCAGGAATCTTGCTTATCAGAAGTCAAATTTGAAGACATGTAAATACTTTAAATGTTCACTGGGCGTATAGGTGAAGCATGTTTTCGTGTAGAGTTATTTGATGGTAGTGTAGTGTGGTGTGTAGTGAGCTAGTACCGTGTCGTACCCATGCTTGGAGTAGTGCAGGCCGGCGCGGCGCACGAGCTGCCGGGCGAGCGGGAACAGCTCGTCCCTGCGCGTCAGCAGCGCCGGCACGCAGCGGCACACCTGCGCCGCCGCCTCGTTCACCATCACCTACACAACATAACATAATACTATCATTATATAGGTATATTACATTTACCACTCACTCGACACTTATTCGTCTACTAATTTAGATCTATCCGGTGGTCAGACGACATCAATAACTGAAAGCAATTAAATGGTCCAAAAAGCCCAAGATCTAAAAGTGTGATGTGAGAGTAGGGTTGGTGAAATAGACGGATTAAGTGATCGATTTGGTTGAAACTCAAGTTGGTCCAATAATATTCGTATTGAAATTGTAGTAAGTTTTAGAAGTATATAGAGTCAATGATTTTCCACACCATGTCATCAATAGGTAACTCAGAAAATAATGTATAAGTGCTTTGTTAATTATTGTTTAAATACATCTACGATAGGTACACTGTAAGGAAGTACGACATGGCGAATGATAAAATAGAACAAAGGAAGAATTGTATTTTTTTATAAAACCCTCACCTCATGCAGCGTTAACGGCTTCTCTGGTTTTCTCTTACAGTCAAACCTTCCATAAATCGCTGCGTACTTCCTAATCTCTTCCATCCTCCTCGGATCTGACTCCGGCATCATCATCACCAACTCCAAATCTTTACACATCTTTTTCTTTGTGTTCTGCGGCTTTGGCTCCAACTGCGGCAAATGTTTGCTCAATTTTTCCGCAGCTGCCGCCAACTTTTGTACATGAACATCTAAAAGAACTGGCGTCAGCTGAACTGGTGATGTGACAGAACTTGGACTGGATCCCGCTGATGCAGGAGGACAGGCACTTTGTGGAGAAAAGGATCTTGCTGTTGAAGTAATAGGAGCAGCGGGAGCGGGGGATGGCGGTAAAACTATTTTAGTAAAGGTATTAGGTTGATGGACGGGACTGGCGTTTGGAGCTGATGCAGTTGACCCACAGCTGTTATCTGGTGCTCCAGGAGATGGGCTGTACATTGGTCTACTGCTCTCTGGAGATGATACAGTTCTAGGTAAAACATTGGGAATAGATGAAGGCATGTTAAGTAGTCTTTGGTTGCACTGCATAAAGGGGTTGTCGTTTGGACAAAGATTGGATACAATTGGGATTTGGAAGAGGGTTGGGTTGTTCACCCATTCCTGGAGGGCTTTCTGGAGACGTCTGACGTGTAGTGGTTTGGAGGCCATGCCGACTAGAGCCATTATTTCTAGGAATTCTTCTTCTCCTGCATCACACAACTGCTGGACGTCGTCTCCCCCTAAAATGTGAGATATCAGAGGTAGAGCATAGCGATATGTCGCTCAAAGTGCAGCTCGACTGGGGAAGTACCTCCATCTTACAGAATACCGCAGCCAAATAACTTATAGTTGTGTTCCTGCGCGTGTGTAAGGTCGCCAGAGCTTATCGGGGAGGGGGGAAGGGTCGGCAACGCTCGAGTGATCCCCCTGGTGTTGCAAGCGCTCATAGGCTACGGTATCCACTTACCATCAGGCGGGCCGTATGCTAGTTTGCCGACAATGTGGTATAAAAAAATGTAGGTATATATAATATATATTTTTTTAAACAAAGTCTCCAAATAATTATTACTATTATCGAGACTATTCCATGATTTTTAAGTTGTAAGAAATTCGGTTAAAAAGCATTTCACTATGGCAACACTAATCCTATAACATTAATATGCAAAGCTTTCTCGTAAAGCAAGTTCATCACTATCATTGTTAAAACACAAAAACGTGTGATTCGATGAAAAAATTTTAGCTCACTGCCTTTTAATTTAGTTGGGCGAATATGCAAATTCTTACGTGACCGAAGGGGGCTGGCGAAAAAAAAAACAAAAGAATAAGAAAGACCGGCCACAAACCCTTCTTAGAAATTAAAAAGTATAAAATAAAAAAAAACATATTTGCATGTTGACGCTTCTTTTTTGCGTTTATGGAAATGTGTTTCTGGTTGATGGGAAAGTGTTTTTTCATTAGTTCCTTTTCTATCAATCAAAGAATAGTTTGTATCTCGTTTGGTTGGTATCAGTACAACTTATATCTTTTCGTAGAACACATTTTGTTCTTCAATTATTTTCGGCTCCATTGTACCATAACTTGTGCAAGCTACGTGTTTCTATTTCCAATTAAATCATTCGTTCATATCATTTACCGGTATTTTTGTATGTACCTAATAATTAATAACTTCCTTTTCTTTATGTAGGATTCGAACCCACGACCTTCGTCACGGCATTCGACTTTACAACCACTGAGCAATCATCGCCTCATGATTTTAATATTTTTTGCGATTATCCATTACAAACAAACATAAAACATGAAATCTTTTCTCTTTATAATATAAAGTTTACATTACGCTACATGGCGACTAAATCGTTTAATTCAATGAATAAAATAACTGACTAAGTGCTTATACTTATGCATATTTCACATTCAAAAAACTTAAATATAAGTATATATACTGGGTGACTTTTTAGCCACTAGCAATACTTGCAGAGGTGGAAGTACTCATCAATATTTAACAACTTTTATTATTAGACTAAATGTGAAATCACGAAAAAATTATCAGCTGTTCCATACAAAAGTTCAATACCTACTCGACCAAAATGTATGAACCAACCATTTTATTTTATGCGATCTAAGAGTTGGTCCCATGGTTAAAGTTGTTCATATTGATGAGTACTTCCACCTCTGCAAGTATTGCCAGTGACTAAAAAGTCACCCTGTATAGAAGCCTTCCTTACGAAACGCAACATCTGTGTCTGTCAGAACCGCAGCGGATTTTGATACTGTTTTCAAAATAACCTTAAGGAAGGTTCTAGTTCATCATTGCACGATGATCAATAGGTGATGAAAAGTAACCAAAAATCTGATAAGTCACCGTTGTTTATTGACCACACCAGGGGGAATCATCAATGCATCATCACTGATTTTTACAAAGCCAATGTGGCAATTGGATCTAATGTGCAACTACCAAAATATGGGTAGGTGTTTAGCGACAGATATACAATTTAAGGTGACGCCGCGTTAAGCTTAAAAATCTGAAAGTCAACGTGCTGCGTCCCGCTCCCTACTATAGCGACCTCTCATAGAAAACCCGCGTAAACGGAAAGGGCGTATGCGACAAAATGGTATTTAATGTTTAATTTAAAAACTACAAATATATTTCATAAAACCTATGTACAAATTATAGTATCAGTTTCAATTAATATATGTAGAAATTTTGGATCCTCAAATCGATCCTCAATGTCGATAAAACTGGAATCTCTTATTTTAAAGAGGTCTTTTTGATTAATTATTTTGTGTAATAAAAGTTAAGCAATCGTGTTTTGCAATGGACAAAATAAAGTCAAATACATAATGAATTCTTACAATAAATTTCATTTCGTTTGTTTTAGTCATTGTTGAGAAAAATCGGTATACTCGGAACCAAAATCTTAAAGGCGTCGCCTTATGATAGGAATCGAAACTTCGTCACGGCATCCGACGTCCTTACCACTAGTTTATTCTACAACACTAACCCATTTCCAGTAACGTGTCGTAATAGGCAAGCAGGCTTGCTCTCTGCATCACTCTGTAAAGTTGCAACTCGGCTTCATTTGCTGGAGCTGATGTCACCACCACTGTAAGACAAAAGAGCTAGTTAGTTAGTTAGTTTATGTTGAAAAAATATTATTTACTACGCCTACGATGTAGCCTAGATGTAGTTTTTGTTGTAAATACTCGTATAATCAAATACCTAACTAAATATTAGAAGACAATAAATATGGAAAAAATGTACATTATTAAATCTAATTTGATATTTAATCACATATCTAAATTTATTATCATTCTTAACCCTTCATGACTACGAGAAAGGGACTTTAGCTATTCCCGTTTCTGGTAGTTCATGCAGAATTTCAAACTTATGCATGTATACGTAACTTACACGTAGCTAACGTAGCTCAATGTATTACCTACAAAATTCATTTCCTCCAAACGAAACGGCCGATGATTTGCGTGCACCGACCGATTTACTAGCATCAAAAATCGCGTGAGGATCCCCGCACAAAAAACAACCCCTTTTTAATAACAACCCCAGCTTTTACCGAAAAGAATCGCTCAGACCGTTAGTGAAAGAAAAAATAAATGCATAAGGTTTATATAATAGGGTTCGCATCCTTTGTTGTGAACGGGTTAAATTGAACGCGCCAATGCCATCTTTGCGCGGGAAAACTATCGATCTGTGCTGCCATAATGAAAAAAATGTTGCCACCCTTATTGTGTACTATTGGTTTTTATGTCATAAAAAAATGTGGGGTGTGTTTAAACTCCACCCCTAGAGCTCAGGTAGAAAAAGTTTATATACTTAGTACAAAAAATTGGGACAAACAGATGTATATAGTATATAAATCTATATGTTTTGAATTTTATTAGATGTTTGGTTATTTTTAAGTTTCTATGAAACATTGAAATAGCCTTCAATAGATTATATTATTATTTGGTTTTAGACTCACATTTGGTTTATAGACATTTGGTGTTTTTTTTTCGTGTATAAAATAATTTTAAATATACCTAATAGGTTTTACTTAGTAGGTAAACACTTTTGAATTTGGGATGAGAACCTCTTTCAAAGTCTAGTTTAATTAATCAAATTTTAAAGCCACTGGAATTCTGAAAAAATATACTGAAATACTTTCATGAATTTCACGAAACGTAAAATAAAATAATCTTGAAGAAAAAAAACAGAATTTGAATAAGTAAGTAATCAATATTAAATATAATATAATAAATGACTTTATAAATTATCCCATGACATAAAAAGAAAAAAAAAATCATGAGAACCAATTTCTCTTAATTTTTTTCATCGTAACATAACCCTGAGACAACTCAACTCTTTCGCAAAAAAAAACTCTCGGTACAATGTACCAATGTCCAAAAAATACATTTACATAATCTTTTTACGTATAAAAAATAGCCACGGCACTATGCAAATCTGCTTTTTAATTCTAGTTAGCGAAGGGGTGCCGGCCGCGCGGCCTTGCTTTGTCTTTTTTTTAATTTAACTTTTTCTTTTTAAAAAGTGGTCACGTAACGAATTTGCATATACGAGTATTTATGGTAGTTAATTTTATGCGTATCTCACGGTATCTTTGAGAAGTTTTTTTGGCGTCTAGAAAAAAGCTTAGACTTTTTTAGACTTGAGAATGTATAATTGTTTAATCTTTTCGTATGTGAAATTATGAGTCATGGGAAACTGAAGTGGTTTATTAGGGTTGTTTTGGCCTCAAGAAATAAAAAAAATATTACTGATAAAATGTCTCAACCGTGTAGTATAGACGTCAAGGTGTTCTTTCTTCGGCCTCACAAGGAAAGAATATAATGTGAGGTATTATGTCCATCTTCCCTCATAATTGAAATTGAATTGCATTGGCTTGTTTCTTTGCCCGAAAATTAAATAAATTCCTATTTAAAAATATCAACAGAAAGATTATAGAGACGATTTCTTCCAATAACTCGATGAGATAAAATTCATACAAAGTTACTCAGCTGGTTATTAGCGTAATGTTATTGGTTTTAACATGCCGTGATATTTCAAAGTTTTTCTACATCATCAGCTTTCTTCAGTCTTCAGTCCACACAAGGACATAGGGCTCTCCCAGAGCCCGCCACTCTTTCTATTTCAGTCTCTAAATGTTACCAATTATGAAAAATAAGTTAAAGAATACCTTCAATATAAATACTCGTTTATTAGTATAAAATGTTGTTCTGTATTTCTTTAGGATTGTGTTAGACCGCTATCTCACCCACCATGCAATCTTATCTACTAAAATATGAATTTGCAGAAGATAATGAAATCAAACAAGACTAATCTTTCTACATTCTAACTATCGAATAGCATACTGCTTTCATACTTATTTAATCTAATCTATGGGATAATTTAGTCAGAGGAATGCCTCCAATGTCTTTAATCCGATCCTAACTAGTTTCAAATACCACCATATACAGTTAAATGCGAACAAATCATTACCATCATAAAAGGAAACCTATCTAATTACCTACTCAGTTACCGCAATATAGTAAACACGTGCACACTACACCGTGCGAAAAATGCAACTAATTCATACTTCGAATTCATTCGTAATTAGGCTGACGAAACCAAATACCCGAGTCCCTATAAAAAAAAATCGTTCCCCTACGTAAGTTGTCTATGCCCGCGCATAATTTGAATCCAAGATAATCTTCGCGGTAATACAATAATTTCTTTAGCGGATAAACAAAAACATGCCATTGTTACGGAGGTACGATATTTGAATAAGTTTTCTTCGAATAAAAAAGAGCTGCCAGTTATAAAAAGGCGCTAATGACAGTGCTAGTGCAGAAAACAAAGATGGCGGGATGTGTTCGCGCATTCGATTAGGTATTTTTTATCACTTGCAGCGTGTGATTGATATGCGTAATACTGTCTCCGTTTATGAATATTAATAGGGCTATTGTGCAGGTTGTGCTAACGACATGAAAAAGTGTCTTTTTATTTTTTTGGCGCTAAACTTCCGTGCGAAATTTGCGTGTGCATGTCTTAGGAGGTATAAAAAATGTGTGCTTTGTTCAATTTGTTGTTTTATTTAAAATGTATTAACATGTTTGTTGAGTTGTTTTAATAGTTATACTTATCATATAAGATATTGCTAAATTACTTATATTTTTGTCGTTAAAAGTAAAATTTCTTTGTCAAAACCAACAATATTACAAAAAAAAAACATGATTACAAAATTCTAATCCCACATGACTTCCGCCGCCACATCACAAAAAACCTCAGAAAAGACAATGACTAGTCGATTTACATACGAGATTAGTCCAAAAAACTCGCTTTGGTACATTTTAACATTTTTTTCACTCATTATTTCGATCGAAAGTGAGATTTGAGCAGGTGGCTGTCCGCTTTTTCTAGTAATTAATCAGAGCTACATCTGTTTGGTAATTACGACCGGTGGACCGCATTTGAAGGGTTAATCAAATATAATAAAGAAATTAGAACTTCCCGACGGACATGTGCGTTTGATTCGCTTTTAGTTTTTGTTTATCAATGTGTTTGGTTATAATTAGTTGTAAATTGTAATGACGATAGAAATAAACAAAGTTTTTTGCTAAAGCTGCGATTGTAATATAAACACTTTGAAAAGAAATTCATAGATAAGTATAAATAAAAAAATGTGATAACAAAATGAAAAATTGAGTAGGTATTAATCAAATTTTGTACCAAATTCCGTATATTAAAGATAGCATTTGGTATTTTTATTATAAATATATGAATAAGTAGGTACGTTCACCTTTTTGGTTACCTCGAGTTTTTTTTTATACATAAAATACCATCCTTACGTATACGGCCGATGACAATTTCTTTACTTTCATTGAATTCTAAGATTATTTAACTAAAAACCATTACTATTTCTTTATTGCTTTCATGATTTAATGCAGTAAATCGAAATGCCACAAAACCTTTTAACCCTGAAGCGCCACTTAGAGCTTTTACACATGTTTCCATTATAAAGTGAATGTCTAATTGATACCTCGGAGCGCCTCGGGGGTTCGTAGTTAGCACCTCACCTACGCCACACTTTTTTAAATATTTTTACGGCAAAAAATGCGAGTGGAAATTATTAACGCGGGCTTTTTTGACCCACTCTTACGGGTCTTAAATTGAGTGATGTAGGGTTGGCAAAAAAAATCTTGTGATATTTGGCAATAACTGAATTGAGGTTTAATTAAAGTTTCGTGGTCCCTTTTAATGCCAAACTGACTGATCATCCCATAAAGCATTTTGGTGATCGAATAAATAAGTAAACCACGAAATTCCGAAAGAACCTTTACTCTATATATAGGGTTGTCATATAGCTGGGGTCTAACGAAATGATCCCATATTTATGTTTCGGGCTCAGAATTCACACTTGCAAATTTGGCAACCCTTATTTTAAGGACGTTTGACATAGACATACCGGGAAACAGGTATTGTCAGTTGACACAGAAACTTTTATGATATAGATATACGAAATACCAATAATAAATACAAAACAAATACCTAATTAAATATTTAACAACAAAAACACGTCATCGCCAACCCTAACGTTCGTCGGGTCTGACGGACCGCACAGCCATCTGTCAGTCAACGGCAGGGTCGGGTCACCCCTTCTACTCTTTTACTCTGCCTTCAACGCCACGGAAATAGTTACGTTCCGGTATTATTGGCATATTATATTTCTTGTAAAACATTTTATTGATTGTAGAGTTATTGCAATTCTTTTTATTCATAATGAATGAGCTACCTAGAAAGTTTTGCTGACTGGCAGAACAGTTTATGAATAAACTAGCTTCCGCCCCGCGGTTTCACCCGCGTACTATTTATTCCTTGATTGGGTATAAATATAGCCTTCCTCGATAAATGTGCTATCCAACACTGAAAGAATTTTTCAAATCAAACTAGTAGTTCCTGAGATTAGCGCGTTCAAACTAACACACAAAATCTTCAGCTTTATAATATTTGTATTGTATTGTATTGTATTGTATAGTTTATTGATATACTATTATGTCAGGGATTGGCTAATAGAATTCTTATCGTTACAATCCATGCGGAAAAAGATGGGAAGAACATTACAATACTGGTAGCTAGGTGAGAAGATAATCTTCAAAAGGGTTGCTGTTAAGACACAGACATCTTGAATAGCCTAGTGGAGGCATAATTGGACAGCCAGATTGAGTCACCAGATAAACTACCTACTTACATAAGATTGTAACAATGATCTTATTAATGATTAGTAATCACTACAAATCTAGATAATAAATAAATACAGACATTAAAATTCATAAAATTCTAAAACAACACCACCCTTCCTTCAAAAACATTTTGAACCCTTTTAATATAACAAAGAACTCAACCAAAGATAAATATAGGTAACCCTACACCCGTGGTCCAGCTTACATCTAATATGAATACAGAATACTTTTTGTCCGTCCATATCCTCTCATTAACCGTTTAAACACCTTCCCGGATGTCAAAAAATTATATCGTGGGGTCATTTATTCCCACAGCACCTTACGGCCAGCGAAAACAAACTTATAATTTTTAATACAAGGCAACCCTTCCGTGTTTTTTTCACTTTAACTATAAACGCACTGACACTAGTCCATTCAGCCTCTTCCGTGAGAACATCAAACATGACCATAGAGAAAAAGCGGGTGTATGGAGTATGGAGGTCTTATAAAAAACAGGTCATGTGCGAGTTTATCTCTAACAGCGATGGTTCTACGAAGAAACATATAAATAAGCCTTGTACATACGATAGTCCCTTCTCACTTGTTAGGTTTTATTCAATATAAAACCTACTAAATATTAAATGGGTATAAGTAATTCAGAACAATATTAAAGCAATTCAAAACAATTAAAATATGACCTATAATATTTTAATTTTAATATTAAAGATCAATATGATAGCTACATATGATAACGTTTTACACTTTTGGGTTTTCAAGAAGTTACAGAACCCTAAAGAAATTGAAAAAGGGGAGCAAGTGGACAGTTGGTGAGTTAAAAAGAGTTATAGCGCAGGAATGAATAATAAATAGCTTCGATAGTGGATTATCTGAGTTTGATCATAAAGGTGGTGTCCGTAGTTGCTTTTTTACTACTTTTATCATTTTAATGGTGGTTTTTGATTTGTTATTTATTGAGCTTACATTGATATTAAATTTAAACGTTACAATTTGGTTAACAAATTACTTAAGATAGATACCTAATAATAGGTAAATTAATCAAAAAATAATTAAAAATAAATGGACAATGACGCAATAGGACAGGGAAAGGAAAGTCAAAGTCAAAGCCATTTATTCAGTTTAGGCCCTAGGAGGGCACTTATGAATGTCGAATTTACTGAAGCTACCACCGATTCGGAAATCAGCCTTCAACTGAGAAGAACCGGCAAGAAACTCAGCAAGGTTACATTTTTTATATATATTTTTCTTTTTTTTTATAATCTGACTATTGGCTATATTTTTTCAATAACAGCAAAATGTACAATACAATATACAATTAAATCAAAAAGAAAAATACCAATACCAAGTAAATAATAAAATGTAACGCATACAAGTTCTTATTAAATAATAGCGAATACGCTACATAATGGCTAAAACTAAAAAAATAAAATAAAAAACTAAAAAAATGAAAGAAAGAAAGTTAATTGAAATAAGGTGTTGGAGTAGGAGTAGGATGCAAAGAATCAGATCAGAGATGACGAACGAAGAAGTACGAAGGAGGATCAAAAACAAAAAAAAAATGATTGAGACAATGGAAAACAAAAGAGGAAAAGAGTTTGGTCATCTTCTACGACAAGACAAACTTATGAAAAAAATCATAGAAGTGTAGCAAGGAAGAGGAAGAATAAAGGCAAGCTTATGAACCAAGTGAAGGCAAAAGTAGAAGAAGTACAAGAAGTTCCAAATAATAGAATAGAGTGGAGAAACTTACTCTTACAAGAGCCAATAAAAGAAAATAATCTTTGTCACCTACTAAGTTCATAATTAAAATTAAAGAGCCAGGTTTTAATATGACGAAACCTTTAAAATTAAACGTTGAAACAGGTATTTGAAAAACAAAGCTGCCGATATATATTTGCATTTACATTGACGACATATTCGTGTGATATATGGTGTGGGGTAGCCCGGAATTTTCGGATTCACATAAAAAAATTGTTCTATAACAAATTAAACTACAGCTAATAAAAATCTTTTTGATTTCGACCTCATTTCTCACGTTCGAACCATTAAACATTTTTTATTTAATTTTTATTTCTCATACTCTGATCCCTCTCCCTCGACTACAGGTGTTGTTAGAAAAAAGTTATAAACCATAGACAAGAACGATGTGGGTTCCCGCGTTTTTCTGACATTTCTTTTATTCGGTCATCGGTGCAATCAAATTAATTTAGAGTAGCGCTTAGTATTCATTTTTCAAATGGGATTTGATACCATGGCTCTAGGAAATACTGGCACTATGAAAGGAAAATAATATATACAAATAGAGCTGTTCTCTACTTCAGTTCCTTAGTTAGTTACCAACTTAAGTTACACCTAATCACCTAAATAAGTAGCCTATGGGTCCACAACTCCACTTACGGCCCTATCATGATAGTATGATACCATGTATGAACCTTCTCGTCGATTTTTCAATTGGAAATTATTTCCAGAAAATTTTCCTTATTTGCACTTGGCAGTCGCACTTGAAAGTTAGCCCATTGAGGCTTTGTAAAGGTTGATTGGCAATCGCCCTGGTAATGTTAATCTCCATAGGCTAACGGTAGCCTTTTACCATCAGATGGACTGCCAGCTTGCCTGCCAGCCTTCCGACATAAAAAAAAACTAAATTTGAACCTCCTTCCTCGGTTGCTATTCTGATCGGATAGGAGGTCTACCGATCAGTTGCCTAATTCCAAATGGGAGTTCGAAATTCAAAAATCCAAGACATTCGATTTTTAAAACTACCCAATCGGTTCGTCACTTAGTTTTATTCACTTAAAACTATTAACTATGTTACGATCACAGATGTGTAAAAAAAATATTATGCTCCCAAAGTGTACTATAAAATTAAAAATAATGACAAACGAACCGACACATGTTATACTTCCGACGCGTCCGGTCGAATTCAGTTAACCCTTTAAAAAACCACTGCATTCGGGTATAAAGATCCACGATGATTCAAATTGACAATTAAAAAGAAATAAAACAAATCTTTGTGGCTATCGAAGGCGGGAAGACGAACAACTGGCGTTTGTTTTTTTCTAACAGGTGGCAAAAGTCTGTTTAATATATTGACTAATGCTCAATGCTAGAGAAAGCGTGACAAATCCACGTCTAAACATGTGTTAGGAACGTTAATTAATTAGTAAAATTGAAAGTTAACCCTTTCTTAGCCGCAGGGTATTTTTTGTTATGGTAAGCATTGATCTTTAAGTTTATTGAAAAATATGTCCGTTAAGTATCTAATCGATATAACCTATTGTACGGAATTAATGTTTTAGCTGCAAAGTGGCCACAGAAGGCGGCGTTTATACAATATTATTTTGTTTTCACGTTTATTAAAAAAATAGGACATTAAGCATGTAATGCAAGCAAGCAACTTTATTTCAATGTAAAAATAACAAAAACAAAATATATCTAATATATTTTAAAGGTAGGTAACGTATATTTTTTATGAAAGCCCTTTTATCGTTAAACAAACTTAACTCACGGCTCATATCCTGTCATTAAAACATCGACAAAAATATGTTTTCTCTCATTTCAAACTGATTTTATTCTTAACACAATTGAATAAAGTATAAAACTGTATTTCTTTTTATTATTTTAAGATTTTTATTTGTTGGTTATTTATTACAAGGTCGTGGTGTCATTCGGGTCAGGTGACAGTTGTCAATGCTTTGATTTTATTATTTATTTATAAATGTGACCCAAAAATTATAGAAACATTAAATATAACTTAAATAATGTAAGTCCCATTCAACAACTAAACCGGTGATGAAATATAGAATATAGACTTTTTTTTTTACTTGCGTTTGACCACAATCTCACTATGGTAGGTGATAATGTGGCCGAAGGTGGTAAGCACACAAAGCCTATAAGGATCTGGCTCTCTGGCTCGCAGCTGCCGGAACACACCAATAGGTGTTTGGCGACAGATTTTCAACTTGAGGATGGTAGCCAGCCAGGCCTGTATACTACAAAGTACCCTACCACCGTGCTATGGTTTCCTCACGATGTTTTCCTTCACCGAAAGCTCAAGCTTCACGACCTTCGCCGCGGCGTCCGACGTCACTACCACTGAGCTATCAACGCCTTAAAGACTATGGGGCAATGGTAGAAAAAATGCTATATTTCTTTGAAAAAGGATAAGTACTTTATGTGTATAATGTTTACAATATTTATGGCTATTATAAGTACATAGGTGTAATTTTTTTTTTGATAACATTTTTGTTGATTTCGTAAACTTATTCTTCCTAAACAATAATGTATAACGTGAGGATATTATAACTACAGTAGAATCCCAATTGTCCGAACATCCGATTATCCGGACTCATTCGTCTCGGCTCTAATTATAAATTTAAAAATTAACTCTATCTAATTCTTCAAATAAACCGCACGACGATTTTAAAAAAAAATATTAAAATTTAAATATTGGGTGATTTGCTTTGAAATCGATTATCCGGATTTTCGATTATAAGGAATACCCCTGGTTTTATTTGATCCGGATAATCGGGATTCTACTGTATTACCTAATGAATAAGTATATTTTGGAATTAAAAAGCTGCTTGTGCAAGAAATTGACACAAAAACATCGGATTTTAATGTTAAGTACGTATTCTCAAAAAACTACCCTTTAAATGGCGATGCAATTATAACCGCATATGGTAAGACAAGAGTGAGACATTTCAACGTTGCACAAATTGTTTTATTATTGAATTTTTCTGATCGCATTAGCTGTTTAATTATTTTAACACGAGAACATGACATGTACACTCTGTATATTTACTTTATCCACCTGTCCATAAGGAAAAATACTGTAATTCGATGATATATCGATGACAGACAAGTTTTGGAAGTGGGTGACTTTTTGCTAGTTTTAAGAGCAAAACTACAACTCAGAAGACTACAATCTTTGAATAAAATTATATTTATTTAACCATATGATGAGTTAGGTACCTACTACCTATGCACTTGGTAAGGTATCCAAAAAAATTGATTTAGATATGGCACTATCATTTGAGTCTTTAATTATAGTCGAACTGTGTACTTACCACTATTTTTGGAACCAAACTAGAATCTGTTATATTAAAGAAAAAAATCTTAGCCCAAATAGTAATATCCCAGATTTGCACACTTTAAAAACATGACTTTTAGTTATTTTGAGTTGATAAATCGCATGAAATCAATATAGAAATTAAAACGCGTCTTAAAAATCACAAAACAATAACCCATTACTCAACTAAAACTACAGACCGTTGACCTTTCAACAAATTTAAAACGTAACAATATAATCAAATATGAACCGTATCTCTTTACAATACGAATGAATACATAAATAATTTTTAGTACACATTTGTCCGTCAATAAAGTTAAAAACATCTGCTTAGCAGCTGTCCGCTTTGAGATCATATCGACCTGTCCGGTATTCGTCTTGCGTCAAATCAGGGATGACTTTATAAGGGTTAGATTTGTTTTGTATGAAATTTAAATTCCGCATTATCTATAATTAGTCTAAGAATTTTTTATTACGAAAACGTATTAAACTTTTTAAATAGTGACCAAGATTTTAAAACTATTTGTTTTTTTTTTCTATAAATGGATGAATGTTAGGCTTACGCTACACACACATTGTTTCGTGAATGGAACGCGGCCCAAAACTACGTATAAAAATAAACAGTGATCGCGATTCAAGTTATTAAAAAGGCTACATATAATAAATAGTAAATTACGCAGGCAGTAGATATTCACATGAACATATTATACTGAGCAATAAATAACATATTACATATTGACGATATATGTATATTGAAAAACTTATGCTCCATCAGAACAATAATGAGCAAAACATTATTATTTCTTTTATAATAAAAACCGCTCGACAAGTGCGATTGGTACACTATTGCTGTTAATGATCGTAGGCTCAACTCATAACCTACTTTCGATGAAGTCGGCAAAAAGTTAACAATCACAAATCGTGTGTGAGGTGCAAAAAACTACGAAATGACAGCAACCAATCACAGCCGACTGCTGCGTACAAATAAGCAAGTAACTTTAAAAAATATATAATTGTCACTGTTTTTAAGGTTCCGTAATGTTGACGAACCTTTGTGCTATAAATATGAAGCACGATACGAAATTTAAAAAAATATGAAGAGATATCAGACATCAATGAATAAAGTATTATTTATTGTGAATATAGTATCCTGATGACATTTCTTTTAATGAACGCTACCGAAGGCTTCGTGTAAGCGCCAAAAAAATTAATACAGATGCACAAATTTCCGAAACAAAATAAACATGGCTGATGCGATTCGGCACTAGCCGCTTATTATAAATAATTAATGATTCCGCCCGCTCTTATGCACGATAAAATGCCATTACGGTTTTCATCGGTGACTAGCAAAAAACATCGAAACTGCCGCTGACCGAACCCGTCGCGAACAAAAAAATATGCCTAAAAGACTGCGCGAGCATCGCTGAAATTCCCGCCGTTTCTTACCGCCACCCGGTCATTTGACTCCAGCCATTATCTGAGGAATTAAACAACGGTAAAAAAATATCCATCGGATAAAATACACCTATATGTATTATAAGCGCTGTTGGCAAGTTTTTGTTACATGAGGACGTCGAGGGCGCAGCGGCAGCCACGGGCCGCGGCAGTAATGGCGTCAAACACAATAAATATTGCTCTCATGAAAATTCTGCGCCGCATTATCTCAGACGAAAAACATTTGAACACATTCTTCGTGAGATATTTCATCACGACTTAGTTCATCTATAAGAGTAAAGCCATTACCATTGCACTTTAGATTTATAAAAAAAAAACAGTCAACAGTCATCATAATGCGTGTTCCGTTCCGAATGGAACAAACGCTAAGCGGTGCGTTAATATCAAAAATGACAGATGCGTCACTCAGACTCAAGTCAAAACAGTATGCACAGTTAGCTCAGAACGCAGACAAAACAAAAAAGGATAAACAATTAAAAAAGATTTGCATAGTTACACAGCGTATTGTTAAATAAGCTGATTCAAGGAGCGAATGAAAGGAGCAGTGAAAAAAGATTGAAAAAAAGAGCTCAAACAGCGTTTCGCTGTGTTTTCGAACGCATCTTTGCGTAACCGAGTGTTCTTTATTTGAATTGAATTGAATGAGTTGAAAGGTATTGTACGAGTGAGGGTGTTGTCTGCCGTGTAAATTGAAAAAAAAAGATGAAAACAAAACGAATAGGTAAACGTTGCGAGTTTTGAAATAATGAGATTTACCAGACCGAGGAAGATGGATGCATAGATTAGTTTATTAAATTATTTCTGAATGCCAACCCAATTGAAGAAGCAGGCTGCAGGACAAATGATATACCTTTAATTTATGAAGCGAAAATTTTTGATGTTTTTTCTAATCGATATTTCAACATACGTTTTCAGAATGTAACTACTTATGTATTTTTTTTCGGAATGTGTCCTACTGGAGACTTATTTATAAACAGCCATATTTAAAAGAAAAGTAAAATGAAAATATAACGAAAAATATTCGTGAGCAAAAAGTTGGCGATTCAACTTGCGGTAAAACGAAGATGTACTACGAGGACAATATTTTTTCGCAAAATTAAAAACAAGTCGTAGAATTTTAAGCAAGATCGTTTAAGACGATAAAGCCTAAATAAATAGGTTGTTTATAAGAAAGTGGATAAGTGTGAAATATGAAAAATATTGTGGGTTCTGTAATCCGTTTTTTGGTTTTTAATAATCAACGACTGGACTTCTTGGCGAGAACTTGTAAAGCGTATTGAATAGATCTTCAATACACTTTACAAGAGCACTAGTGATGTGTAATGAAATTAATGCGTATACCATAGACTTTTCAGATTATCTCAAAACTTCCCTGACGAGTTTTAATAGAGCAGCCACCATTTTAGCTGACTAACTTATACTTGACTTGATTCAATGTGACTAGAATTTTTGGAAATATACACAAGCCTTGTTATAATATTATAAAAAAGCAAACGACTGTCAAATCTAAATTTAATTTAGGCTTCTAATTTTAAATATATTTTGAAATCAGAAACGTTTTTTTTTATTAAAAATAGAAAATATGTCATGTATGTATGTCATTCCACATTCAAATCAACTATTGAATTCTCTGCTCAAATATTTTTTGGCACTTAACCAAGACAATCGGCACATTTTGTTTCAAACCATTGTTTTATTTATTTTTAAACGTTGAATAAATATAAATTATGTATGTGTCAATAGGTATAGGCATCGACTAAATAGTTTGATTGAAAATTAATATCTACTAAACTAAAATCAATCAAATTGCTCTGATATAATCTTTTCACAGTTTTCTGACAAAAATATATGCCCCGGGTGAGGATCGAACTCACGACCTTAAGATTATGAGACTTACGCGCTGCCTACTGCGCCACCGAGGCTTGTTATCTATGGACAGACTTTTCCAACAGTTACAGAAATATTTCTAGATGTCGAATATTTCTTATCAATGAATAACAGACTGTTTACCTACTCTATTTCTAGGTATATTTTATTAGATAAAACCTGATAAAATTTTGATACTGATATCATTGGAACGAAATGCCTTTATACGCGGCTTGCGGCAGGAGTTACTGGCAGAAAAGGGAACGTAACGAAAAATATACGTGTGTGTGTGAATTACAATTCACACGCATAAAAGACAGAAGTGACGTCACCAGTTATGCTCCCTCCATGCGCCTTTCTTGAATTAAAAAAAAAAATATTATTATTATTATTATAATTGAAAAATTAAATTCTTGCAATTCTTGAGGAATTGGCTATTTTTTTATCCCGAGAACGTGGGTGAAATATCCGCACATTACTTTTTAGTTTTCTACTAATAAATACCTTATTTGCTAGGTTAATTTTATTTAAAAAAATCCATAAGGAATCCTAAAATGTTAATTCAAACAAAATATAAGTTTTAAAAGAAAGGAAGTTACCTAAAGCCGTACCTTATCTCGGATGTGAGTGCATATGTTTGCGTCAACTTACTTTTTGTATTATATTATACACTGGGGCTGTATAAAAATTGACGTAATCTGCATAATATGTAGATTCCATATTGCTGTGACTTAAGGTGGTATTCTGATAATAATTTGTGCATCTTTGATTAAAAATTCAAGTAAAATTTGTAATTGAATGATTGATTTCGATGGTGACTAAAGAAAATGTTCTTCAGTTCAGTTTTTTTTTAACTAAAACCAGGCAAAAGTACAACATACGAAAGAACAAATGTGAAAATAGTAGAAGCATTAAGGCTTTTAATACTAATTAAAATAGTCTATTAGTAAACTTAACTGTTAAACCAAAATCATGCCACCCCTTATTTAACTCCTCTTTCATATTCAATTTGTAACAGTCGTTTTAAAAAGCTTTTTACATTGTACAAGTAAGGAGCGGCTCCGAGCCGTCTACCTCTGTAAAAACTAAGCTAAAAATAAAAATATTGCACCGCACCATTACGGAGATCCTTGGGTGTAAAAAACCCGCGCCACCGCACCGTACATAGTAGGTAATATTCTTTATTGATTTTTACGAATATAAACTTTAATGTGAAAAAAGAGTGGGGTTAATAAAACTTATATAAAGACTCGTTGGAGTTATTTTTATGGTTTTCGACTTGATGGAAAAAGCAACATTTTTTTTGTAGTAAATTTTGAATGATTCTTATTAGTATACCTACTTTTTCACTGTTCGTATTGCGATCTTAACTTTCTGCTTCTTTACAAAATGTATTACATCCTGATCATCAGGGGATTTGCGGAAAATACACAAGCTTGCGTTTGTGGTACCTAACTATAATGTGGCCGAAGGTGGTAAGCACACAAAGCATAAGGAAGGATCTTAAGTTCAGCGACCGTAACATATTTCTGTGTACTGTCATCGTTCTAAAGAAGATTTCATTCTTTAACACATTATTTTTAATCAACAATTTTGCTTCATTTGTAATGTTTTTCATACATAAGATAACATTTATTTATACTGACTACACTATATGGATTTAAAACGGCCGGATTCGTTTTTACACGTGCATTTTTATGGAACCATTTACATATGTTTTTTTTTTTTTAACATTCTGCACAAGACTTTTATTTTGTGTCGCCCCGCAGTTTTACCCACGGGATATAATATTTTTCCGGCATCTTAGGCCTATTAAACGAAATATGTACTTACCTAATTGTAAATTACAACAAAATTTACAAATAATTCTAGTTATTTCGGAGAAGTTGTTCAGAAGTTGTTCAGTTCACGAATCTAAAATAGGTTTGGAAAATATGCCATCTCCATATCTACCTGGTTGATTTGAAATGAATAATAGTTAAAGTACCTTTTAACATTATTCTCTATGACCTACAATTTAGGATTGGGTAAAAATGTACACTGGCTAACTACATTTATGGCATAAAATTCATTATTTCATTTCGTATGACAGCTCAGTAGTCAAACGCAAGTCCTTTTATTATAAAAAAATTATATGTAATGTATTTCATGTGTATTATATATTAGCTATGTTTATTTATATATAGTAAGTACATACGTATACATATACCTAGGTATTAGTATTACGAGATTGATCTAAAGTACAAATATTCCTAGATATATTTTTTGTCCTAGCACACAATGTGAGCGTATTTTTTCTTAGTTTTCCACGGTTTTTGTTCGCTTACTATGTGTTGTACTGCATTCGAAGTGTTTTGATACTTTAAATAGTTATTTAATCATCAAATATTTAAAGAACAATATAAAATGGGTATTTGCAGTAAAAAAAAACTAATTCATTTGTAGAACTAAATCCATCCTCCTTGATTTTGATATAAATCAATTTATAAATAATTTATCATTTCTTCAAATACTGGTTTTATTTTAATGTATTGTTCGTGAATATTGATTCTTTTTAATTAACAAATTGGATTCAAAAACATAATTTCTCATTTTAATACAGTGAATAATTGCAAAATTTTAAAACGCAATGCTCTATTTTGACTATAAATACACGCGAGTGTTTTTATCATTATTACTTTTTTTTTTTTTATAATTTATTTAATGACATCTTGGAACAGTTTTCATAAAAATGTCGCTGATTGCGTGTTCTTAAATAAATAAGAAATAAAAAATACCTATATGAAATGAATAATGTTTCTTGTACTATTGTTTATGTCATGTTTCTCATATCTTCACCATAGATAAAATTAATATCTTTAGTACCTCGCGTGTAAAATACAGCTTTTAATTTCAAACATGTAAAAATAATAGCATTTCCGAACACGCGAGGGCGACAACTTTTATGCTCAGTATCTCATCAATTAGCGTAAGTGTAGACTTGTCATTACTCCTGTCCTCTTATACGATAAATGTAGATAATTATTATCATCAATATGAAATTATTAACATTATTTAACAATTTTTTTTTAATTTAAAGTTATATAGGTTAAGCAAGTTGAAGTAGGAATAGATGTTTCCAACAGTTTACTACCACTGCACTGTACCCTGAATGTAAAGAATTTACGTAAACGTTTACTACCACGTTTGCGTTTTCTAAAAATTTGTATGGAATAAATTAGTTCCATGAGTATTCCGCGAGAGGCGCTGTGCCGATACCTATAGAAAAATGTCGGAAACGCTAACGTGATAGTAAGCGTTTTCTAACGTCAATTGTTTACACTCGGGGTACTGGTTGCATGCATAGAAAATATTTTTCTATAATTTAAAAAAACTTTTTTAATAAAATATGGATCTTCAAATATCAAGATAATTTTGTGTAAAATCCCAATAGCTAAGAGGTCTACATTAACGAAGTAAAAGGTGTAATTTTATGACATTTTTTTTTAATAATAGCACAAGTATCAAGACTCCATGATCACAGTTCACACATCAAGAAGCGGGCCAGCAAGCAAAAACCTCATCCCAAGAGTGAAGACAAAGCGAGGACGGGGCCGATGGCTCAGAAAAACACAAATTACACCGCGGTAACGGGTTCGATTCCCATCGCATGTGACTTTTCTTTGAATCCGTACAGTTTTTTGTCTATATGCGATCTGATTGGAATCGTCATGTAAAAAATAGATTATTATTGTCGGTTTAATCTTTATGTGTAATCATTTCTGTGAGAAAAGTTTTTTGATTCGTAAAGAAGGTAAACTTTGTAAGGAAAACTTCTTTCTTACATTTCATAATTATGTTTCTAGCGATAATATTGTTTTTTTTTTCGGAATACTCGGTAGGTATGGTTCGTAAAACTGGTACTTAGGTACCTACTTTAAAAATATCTAAATATACCTACTGCCAAAAAAAGGGTATTGAGTGTTTGGAACCCGTATGGATAGAAGTATTTAATTTAGATTGTCTTGTGTTTGATTAACTCACAGAATTATGCGATGATGTAACAGAAGGTGGCGACTAATGCGACTTTTAATTTAATGGAAAGAAGCTAACATTGTCAGACTGTCCAAAAAATTTAATAAATAAAATATATAAAAAAGTAGCCTTGCTGAGTTTCTTGCCGGTTCTTCTCAGTAAAAGGCGACTTCCGAACCGGTGGTAACTTCAGTAGCTTCGACATTTATACATAAGTACCCCTTCTAGGGCCTAAACTGAATAAATGGCTTTAACATTGAATGGGTGATAGATTTCCTACCTGGTACTACAAAATACCCTACCAACGTATAGGGCGTCACACACGGCAAAAATAAGGTAATATTTTATCTTAAGATATATGAGACAGTGCTATACCAGTGAAAGAGAAGGAAAGTGAAGGTAGGTAGTTGCTTCTCTTTTCATAGTATAATATCATAATAGTATAGTAGATAATATAGTATCATCGCCGTGTGTGACGCCCTTAAGACCCAATGATTGCAATGAAACTTTGGTAAGTCTTTGTGCGCACGCCCGCGATGATTTATGACAAAAAAAGTGCCATACCGGGTTTTTTTTTTAAATAGGTCGTTGAATTTAAAAAAACTGAGGTAAGTATTTATATTTTTTATACAATAAGGTTTTTCATTGGCTGAAATAATAGGGGTTATAGTATGAAATTGCCGTTTTATTGTAATAGGTGCTTCGAACTAACATAGAACCTTCATGGTTTGAGATTTTTGAGTGAAACTTTTTTCACAGGGTATCTATGAAGTTCTTCTTTTAAAAAATGTGCAACATTTGATTATCGACTTTCAGTTGATTTTTTTATTCAGCTTAGACAAGAATGATGGATACTTCGAAAATTCGAGTGATTTTTGAATACGAGTTTTGACGCGGAACTAACGCGGCAGAAACAGCTCGCAATATCAATGTTGCGTTTGAAGAGGGGACTGCTAATGAACGCACCGTGCGATTTTGGTTTAAACGCTTTCGTGATGGAAACTTTGATTTGAAGAACGAACCACGTGGAAAACCGCCCACACAAGTGAATAACAATGAATTGAAAGAGATGGTGGAAGCCGATCCGAGCCAAACTACCCAGGAATTAGCGGCATGGTTTAACGTTACCTTACCAACAATATTGACTCATTTGCGTCAAAACAAAAAAATATATATATGAAAAATGGGTGCCTCATGATTTGACTGATCTGCAGAAAGAAACGCGTGTTGTGTCGCCTTGTTGAATCGATACAGAAATGAAGGAATATTGGATGGAATTGTGACATGTGATGAAAAGTGGATTTTTTACGATAGCCTTAAGCGAAAAATGCAATGGCTGACCCCAAGTCAAACGCTGCAACAGTGTCCTAAAGCAATGCTTACCAATAAAAAGGTAATGGTAACTGTTTGGTGGTCTCGGCATGGTGTTATTCACTATAGCTTTCTCCGATCTGGTCAAGCAATAACGGCAGATGTCTACTGTGCCGAAGCCAAACCTTGCTTCAACGGACTACCATTTTTTTCGTGATTTGGACAACGTGATAAAAAGTTTTCTTCTCAGGAGGCAGTACAAAATGCTTTCACACAGTTTGTCGAATCTAGATCACCAGAGTTCTATCGCAAAGGCATAAATTACCTTCCTATTAGATGATAATGGAAGCAATGTATAAATAATAATGGTAATTATTTTTATTAAATAAATATGTTAAATAAAAAAAAATAAAAAACAATTTTTCAGTACAAATCGGCAATTTCATACTTTAACCCCTAATATTACTACAGTAAGAATATCAAGCGGTAAAAAAAAAGTAAATGGTAGAGCTGCTGTGTAGGTTGTTATATGGTAGAGCTTTCAATTTTATGATCATTGTCTGGTAGATCTATATTAGGTAAATTGAAAATCACGTAGATTATGAAAAAATATTAAATTTATTGCGTATAGCAGAAAATCCCAAGTGAGCCAAGTTAGTTTGTTGAATTTAAATTTACGTGCTTTTTTTGCTACGGAACCTTAAAAATAAAATTGTTTAAAGTGACTTACTTGTCCCATTCACATTTCGTCCGATGATCTTATTGGAGCCATTGGGCTGCTGCGGGGTGTGCGGCGCGGGGGGTGCGCTCCGTCCCGTGTCCTCACCCGGGCTCTCCATGTCACCCCTCTCGCTCGCACACATCAACCCGACACCCGCCAATTCAAAAAACTTCACAATATTTCGCAACTAACCTAAAAACATTTCCCGCGAAAATTTGACACTGACAGTTTATTTATAATTTAGGTCTTTTATGATCGAGAGATTTAAAAATAACAGGTACACCGATGTATTTGGCGGTAAATTTTGGAGGGTAGCCGTGACGTGTGCGTGGTGACGCGCTCGCCTCGACTGACGGGACGGAGCCCTATGGCGTGTGCAGCTGCATCGCCCCGCCCAGCACCCCACGCGACCCCACCACGTGGACCCAAGACCGCTTTCCTTGCCCTCGCCTCGCTTATACATAAAAAAAGACATAAAGCGGCGACCTACGAATTTTTGTTAATGTGTGAGTAACTTAGTGACTGTCTGCGAGCTTATATGAAGGGATTGAAAGGGTAAACTTGAGGGACGACGGGTCGGCCTCGGGACTTTTTATTCAGTACAGTCTTGTTACTTATCGATCGCATGAATATTTTGAATTTGCGTTCAGAATACCTATTTGAATAGGTATCCAGCAATCCTCATTTTCTTTTAGAAGCTTGAGGTATCGAAGGGTTATCGAAATATCATGTGGCGAGGCACAGATCTAATAAGAAGTCGTTTTTAGCACATTACAATTGATACAAGAGAAATACAGCTGTATGTTCTTGAGAGCTAAGCCTAAAATGGTCAAAGCCGTATCATTCGTCTCAAAAACCAAAGTATTTTGAATTGTGTCTGACACAAGTTCACAACTAACCTAAAAACATTTCCCGCGAAAATTTGACAAATGCAGACTTGAAAATTAAGGTGACTCGGTAATTTGTTGGAAAATGTGTTTAAACTGAACATTATATATTTATGATCCATTTGATTTTCAATTGCTCAGATCTACCTACACCATTGCATTTTATTTTCTTGTTTATCGTGTGGTTAGTGGCCAATCTGCCAACGCAACGCGAGCTATTTCATATTTTATAAATACCTTGCTATCCCGTGGTTTCACCCGTGATCCCCTACTTTAATTTATTCCTTGTCTATAGGTATAGGTATCATTAAAATTTCAGCATTCTCGGTCTTAGGGTTTGGGCTGAGCGTTGATGAGTTAGTCAGTGAGTGATTCAGGACTATTCTCTTTATCCTATACTAGTTTCACCCGTTTTCAGTAACCTATAGCCGATAAATGGGTTATCCAACACTAAAAGAATTTTTCAATTCGAACCAGTAGTTCCTGAGATTAGCGCGTTCAACCAAACAAATAAATAAGCTCTTCAGCTTTATAATAGATTAGTATTATATATAGACTACTAGGTTCCGCCCCCCGGTTACACCCGCGTTCCCGAAGGATCTTATATTTTCCCGGGATAAAAAGTACCCTATATGGTATTCGAAGTTTCATCCAAATCCATTCAGCCGTTTATTCTTGTTTGAGTGACAAACATTCAATCCATACATTCAAACTATCACATTTGTAATATTAGTAGGAAGTAGGATTTGAAATACTATGGCAAGTTCTGAACCTAACTGCAAAAAACAACATCTTAAAACATATATAGAAAGACGTTTGCGTACAATATTGCAGTAGGTACCTTAAGTAAGGCACAAGATCTAAATGAAAGTTCGCTCAGGAACGCGGCAAAAACTTGCAAGGAAATTATATTAACCCATATTCGTAAACGTTTAGCAAATCACCCGTTGCCGGTTGCTCGGCCATTTTATGGGCCTTTTTTATACGCTTTCCGAGAAACCACCGCCTTTCGGATCTCTCCATAGAATTAAGCTTCGGCTGATTATCATTTTTAATTTGATATCGGCACGCAGAGGCGGGTCGTGGTGGATTTTTTGTTAGATTCCCTAAATTAAGTAAAGGGTTAGCGAATCTATAAGCTTTTAGGGTTCTTTTTCCACTATATATACTTAGGCCTGTATCATTTGACTATGATCTCACTATGGTAAGTGATAATATGGCCGAAGGTGGTAAGCAAACAAAGCCTAGATAGAACTGACTCTCAAATACAGCTGCCGGAACACACCTAAGGTGCTTGGCGTCATATTTTCAATTTAAGGCGAGCTAGCGAGGTACCACAAACAAAGTACAATGTTTTCCTTCACCGAAAGCTCATTATACATAGGACAAAACCACGACTTTCGTCGCGGAATTTGATGTCACTACCACTGAACTATCATCGCTTCAAAGTTCTCGGAACCTTTAGGCTCGAGAAGATTAGTTCTCAAGTCAAGACTGGCTTTGGAATAGTTAAAAAGGCTTATTAATGGTAATTGGTACACCAGCATCGTACAGCGGTAAGTGTACTTTGTAGGTACTATCCGCTCGGCTGGTGATCACAATGACGTTGAAAATCTACTGCTAAGAGAACCTTCCGGTATATTTTATCATTGAATGCTAACCTAGTTCCATTCCAGAGTTTTTTTTCTAGTTTTTAGCTGGGTACGAATAAATTTAATGGTATTAAAAATAACGTAATCTACGGAACCAAATACTCGATGCGAACCAAACAATCTCGATAGTGTTTTTATGCAGAATACCTTTAAATCTCGAAATCTTTATAGCACAGTCTTACGGTAAATATAATCATTGGTAGTGATGTCGAAGAACGTGGGTACTAATCCTACAATGAGCTTGAGCTTTCGGTGAAGGAAAACATCGTGAGGAAACCATAGCACGTTGGAAGGGTACTTTGTAGTCTGGCTCTACCACCCTCAAGTTCACAATCTACCGCCTAAAACTTACCGGTGTGTTCCGGCACCTGCACTTGAGAACATATTCCTTCTAGGCTTTGTGTGCTTATCACCTTCGGCTACATCATCACTTACCAAGGTGAGATTGTGGTCAAACACAAGCCTATCCTATATACCTAGTAGAAAAAAAACTGTAGGTATTTTATATTTACATCAGCTGTCATTATATATTACACAAGGCATCCTAACTAATATTATAAATTCGAATGTGACTTTTTTTTGTTTGTTACCTTTTCACGCCTAAACCGCTGAACCGATCACGATGAAATTTGGTACGCAGATAGCCTATAGTATGGAGAAGGACATGGGCTACTTTTTTTCACGGGAACGCGGGTGATACCGCGGTGGAGAGCTAGTGTTTTATTTTTTTATTCACAGATGAGTTAGTAGATTCCGAACAGCTTCTTCAGTAGTTAGATACAATTATTATATAGATTCTTAGGGAACTAGTGGATGAAGTATTAGCTGGTTTCTAAATCACATATCGCATGCGCATGAAAGCTCGACTTTTTCATCTGGACATGATAAAAAGGTCGCCGCCGTTCCCACAGTCCGTGCCGTTATTCTATATCATCATATCGACCATATTTCCAGCTAGCCAGCGAGTGTTAGACAACCTTTCACCGTGCCGAGGAAAAACCTACACTGCCTTAACAGTCGGTTGGATACTGTTTACAGAAAAACTCAGGCCAGGAAGCGAGCGGGTGGTGCGGAGTTAGAATAAGCGAAAGCGGAATTAAAGTTGAATTTTTGCCATCGCACTCTGTATTAGTAGCGCCATAGTTAGATTTATTTATTACTTACTTACCTACTAACTATTAACTAATTACTAATTATTCCATATATACCTATTAGATCAGAAAATAGCTACCTAATTTGATTACATGAATATTAGTTCAAATGGCGATCTTACCCAGATATGTTACAGATACTTACAAAAGTATAATTTCCAAAACATCTGCAAAAATTGGTCTATATCCATTCCAAATTTTACTGTACTTTCCAAATAATGTTTCGCTGTTAGAGCTACTCGCCACTAGATGGCGACACTCTTCCATTAACGAAAATTCAAAAAAATAATTCCAATAAGACTTAATATTTCATCTTCGCTTAAAACGTATATACATAACCATAATTTTGTCTATGAAAGACACTTCATCCTAATGAAGTTTTCCCGCTACATTACCCGCTTATCTAATAGCCACTCGTGTGTAGTAAAGACACTCTCCAATGAGTATTTTCTCACGATCGCCAGCCTCTCTCCTCTCTACATGCCACAGCATTCCCGACACATCTATTCGGAATTCTATTTTCATCAATATCTAAATGTTTTAGAAATTACCCTGATATGTGCATTGCTGATCACTTTCCTTGCTGGTTTAACCTCATAGCCGTCTCTTCGATAGAGACTTATGAGATTTCCAGAGCCCATGGGTAATGGTAATGATAATGTTTAATTCCAGAAATTAGTAGTAGAATCGATCTCCAAGATATAATATGAAACCAAAAGTAAGTTTTTTTTACATTTTATAGCTGTTCACGTGGTTTCACCCGCGTTCCCAGTATAAAATAAAGAAATAATCGGGATAAAATCTATCCTATCATTTAAGTTGGAACAAATAACGCATTTTGAAAAAAAAAGAGTTATTTCGGAGTTCATCGCGGAACAACAATCAATATACCTAGATAAAGGTTGACTTTGTTTGTATTGAATTGATAATATTAAATGTTGCTACTTTTTACAGTCCCCTCGATCCATTTGATCAAACACCGAAATGAAATATTTATAAATATTAGCGTTAAACCACCCCATAAAAAATATCATTATACATAAACGTCCATTCTCCAAACAAGAATTTCATCTGTAGGAAACTTTTTACCGGATCGCAATTTTCGGAACGCAACCATCATTTCGAATCGCGCGGGAAAAACTACAAAATGGCTGACGGCGAGCGTCCGATGCAAATTGCGAGCGGAAAAAGCTCACGACAGGATAAAAAGCCAAAGGAACTCATAGTATTTCATCGACGTCGTCGGTTATTGAGCGGGGTTAATGTTTTTGTAAGGATTCCCGCGATCGCGCGACGGCGACTTTTTGCCAGAGCCCGGAGTCTGGGAAGCGCTCGGCGGCAGCTCTCAGTGATGGCAAAAAGCAAACGAGCACCGCCATAACGCTGCTAACCGACACAAAAACGTTGCGACATACGGATAGAATTAATGCGGCGAGTCTTTAATTTTCTTCAAGAAAGCGCGGGAGGAAATGGTGTAATGAGTGTTGCCAGACGCAAAAACTATTTGTATAATGACGTCGCTCATTTTATCCAGTTTATTCTGTTCTTGCTGAGTTTCATAAAAACATATTGTATCGGAATGTTATGAGTGGCTCATATTTATTAGACACGATGGAGGAATGTCAAGTCTAATAAGGACAGATAGCTGTTTCATGGATATATGTATCAATAATGCATCCAATACTGAGACCACCCAACTAATGGTTGCTCTGGGCAGGTAATAGATCAGTGTGTATTTCTGATAGTAGATTTGATAAGTCTAGATTCGATTCGATAAACAACTCGCGTCGAGAGCTGGAATCTAGACCTAGGTTTAAAAGTTGAGAAAACCCTGCATTATACTGCACTTACTGCAGAACTATTTTTTCCACCGCTAGAGGCGCTACCAGCGCATGCTTTTTTAATTATTGTACAATGGCAGTAAGATACCATGATATTAACATGATAATTCAAAATTTGTATATATTTTTTGATATCCTCAAAATTTTAGGTATGACATGTTGTTATGTTTTTAGTTTTTTTAGTTTACGGCATGTGCCGGTGGCGCCATCTACAAATCTCTTTGTGATTTATTTCAGTCCTCATCGTAGTCAAGCATTAACAAAAAATAACAACACTTTTTATATCAGGGGTAGTGTTATTATTCCGCTAAAATTTGCAACAAAAAAAATATCATCTCAAAAACGAAGCTGCACGGAAAATCGAATCACGCTACAATCATAGGCTGATATTTAACCTCTCTGAGGCTGATATAGATAAGATGCGTTGTATCCACAGAGTACTTTTATATACTAGTAACGCCGCGTTTGTTATACATTTTATAGCATTTTATGATGTAGGAATTTTATCTCTACCTAAGTGTAGTTAATAAAGGATGTATGGAAGAAGTAGGAGCTAGAAACATGTGACAAAATAATAAATAAAAATATAAGCTGCTAAGAAATTCGTAAACCCATATCAACAAAAATCATAATCTTTAGATTTTTTACTAGCCAGTTACTAGCTCTATCTAGTGAAATATCGTGGTACTTTCAAATTTTTGTTTTCGACAAAGATAGGTACTAAGTATAGTACTTTTTCTGTTTGTCTTTTCCATGGTCATTTTCATCTTTATTTACTTCTGTTATCCTATGAAGGTGTAACTCATGTGTAACATTCCGCAGTATATAATTATTTTCTGTCTTGTACGGAAAACGGAACGCTCTCAAAAGTGTGGCCATCCATAATTAGTGTTTCTTAAATTAGTATATTATCTATGATTATTGCTGTTTTGCTATAGCTATGATATCAAATTAAGTGAGGTGTATGAGGACGGTGACGATCAAGTTAATGTTTGTTATTTTTGGTAATTTCTAAGTTTTTATTTATAAGGGCATTTTTATTTACAGTAATGAGCATTATGCACTCGTTTACTATTGTTTGAACATATATATATATATATATATATATATATATTGTATCTTTACATTGTTAAAGATAATTTGAGATTCATTATAACGTATGGGAAAGTTTGATATAATATCAAGAATAATTTGAACATTATTTTTACCGTGTGTACCGCTTGTTATGATGCAATGTAATTTTTTTTTGGCTGGCAACATTTATTCAACCATCAACAAAAATTTGAATTTGGTTCAAACTTCAACGACGTAACGAACTTCTGTTTCGTGATCAAAGTTGACTAGACAATTGGATTTTTATTCGTTTTTATGTGTTTATATTCGTGAAAACAGAACCATTGTGGTGAATTATTGACGTGTGATATATTTTATGTGTTTGGAGCCGAGATGACGTCGGAAAAAGGATGTAAACGAGACAAAAACCAAAACATTCAAGTGTTTGTGAGATTGAGGTAAAATATCACATAAATTATGGCCTTATTTAAATTTTATGTACCAAACTCAACTGTTTATTTCACTACATGTATATAAAATGCTAAAAGACCATGCCTGACACTAAACCTGAATAACATTTTTGTTAACATACCTGTAGTCTGCTTGTAATGAAGACATCCTTGGCGTGGCTTCCTAGATGGATCGTTTGGTATTTCATTTCAAGTAAATTTACACGATTGATCAATTTCATGTGTCTAATTTGTCAAGATTTACAGGGTCCAAATATAAATTGAATTAGTAGGTAATGATTCTTTTAAAAGATGGAAATAAAATGATAAGTCAATTATTGGGAATGGTAATTAATCTAAATCTAGGTACACAAACAACAAACCAGTTATGTTCAACATAAAGCTGGTCAATAATTTAAATTCATATTTTTCATAATATGCCTAAACACATCATCCAATCAACAGAAAATAATATAATATATTGAGAGGATACAGGGACTCATGGCATTTTAAATTAAATTGGTTTGCATGTTCTTATTTTTTTATTTTTTTTCCCTCTATTATCTGCAATCAGCTTTTTAGCTATAATCAGATGTGGTCTAGGTATTTCAGGTGTGGGTGTCATTCCATAGAATGAGACTGTATAGGTAGGGTGAAATTCAATTTCTTTGGTCAAGATCAAGTATTTGCCAGCTTTTTTTAGGCGCTTTACATTTTCACTTGTATTTAAAAGGTTTTTGCCAATTCGTTTATGTGTTTGTTAAGTCTTTCCTTATATCTCTGGCTACTGTTGCTGACTTCTTGCTTTACAGTTGGTATCTCCAGATATTCATGTATTTCTGTGTTCTTATTAGGTGTACATCTAAATATTTTTGTTACAAGTAAAGCCACTAAAAGTTTTTTGTTTTTTTTATACTTCTTCTTGACTCTCCACTACTGGAGGTTCGCCATCAGCTCAGTGAATCTAGACCTGTCTTGCGCCAAGCGGAAAAGTTGTTCAACGCTGGCAATCTTCGTCCACTCCCAGATGTTCCGCAACCATGACTTTTTCTTCTGCCAACACATCGATTTCACATTACTTTCCCCATCATTATGAGGTACTGGTATCTCTCATGTCCTAATATGTGAACAAGATACCCAACCTTTCTGCGTATGATGGTTTGCAGCAGTTCTCGGGATTTCCCGATGCGCTGTAGAACCTTCTCATTTGAGACCTTCTGTGTCCATCTAATGCGTAGCATTCTACAGTAGCACCACATCTCAAACATCTCACGCGTTGCCAACCTTGAGACATGAAGTTGTTAAGTCTCCTGTGCCTGTAATTTCACCGGCTCCCATACCTTCCTAACCGAAATACAGTAATACAAGTGCACTACTATTTCACGGCGGAATTAGATATGGTGGTAGTACTTCCCTGGGCGAGCTCTGCACTAAGAGTTCTACTACCTTCTAAAGTATTGAGTGAATGACTTTATCACAACCATATCACAGTTTAGAAAGTAGTCTTAGGGGTTTAATACACAAGTATGCCCTCTACTTATTAAGATAACCAACAAACAAATTGTTTGAAGCTTTCTCAATTGTATAAGTCATTCTGGGCAAGAGATTCTCTATTGACTAAAACTCCTTATCATATTATCCAATATTTATTGGAACTACATGCAAGTTTTTTTTTATATTCAGACCCCTAAATCAACGGGAGCGAGACATCAAGTCTCTCGGTGTAGTAGAGGTGGTGAACAACCGTGAGGTAGTTGTGCGCCAGTCGCAGCAGACATCACTCACTAAGAAGTTTACATTTGACCGGGCATTTGGACCTCATGCTAAACAGGTGAACATTGAAATTAATAAAAAAATGACTAAATCAGTTTTTATTTGAAGCATCTATATACATAAATCTGTCATAGTATATTACAGTAAGAGTAACCAAATTAAATTATTAACTAGACAATATCTGTAAGTAATATAAAATGATTTAACTATCAAACTACAATAATATGAAAGGATGAAGGAAATAGTGGGATTGTGGTCAAACACAAGCCTATACAAAGTAAAAAAATCTGTTCTGTGTCTGTTATACTGTTATAGTATATTACAGTAATCAAATAATTTATCAGACAATCCTATAGATATCTGTTCATTCTATATTTTTTTCATTAAGTTTTTTATTTTTGTATTGTGAATAGAATTTCAACAGAATTGTGGTTGAAGAAGTAAGCGTACAATGCTTATTGTGAAGTGCAGCTGCCAGAACACAATTAGTATGTTGCTTAGTGACATAACTAAGTTCATTGTATAATTTTTGAACCGGTAGAGTGTACATAAGCAAGCTATAGAGCACGCCTTACTAAGTATGAACCAAAAGCACAAGTATGAACACAAAAGGGTCTGAAAAGGGGATGCGGGAGACGCGGGGCGGGTGCATGGATGGAACATCGCTATGAAAGCACTATATTTTTTTTTTTTTTTTTTGACTGGAACAGGAAGGTGGTGGGTCCAGGGGACCTTCTTCCACCGTTACGCGGACTTTTGCGGTGAGCGCTGAGGGCTCTCAACCGCTACTTAAAACTAAAACTAAATAATTTTGGGCAACGGTAGCCTGAGGGTGCCCCCTGTGGGGCTCGACCTCGGCTCAGGGCGTTGCCTGGGGAATGAGGGAGGACTTAGCATGCAAACAATTATAATTATTTGGGGATCGGTCGGATTGCTAATATGCAGCTCGGGCCGCTTAAACGGGACGAGACTGAGAGGGACGTCGCGACGGTCCTCGCCGGCGAGGACGAAATCTTGGTTGTCGGTTGCGCATTTGTATCTGTTTTCGGGCTTCGTCAGCCTCGATTTGAGCTAAAGTGGTGGCATCGTCTGGTTCGCTGAGGGCGTGCCTAGGCCTACGGATGCGGGAAATAAGGGACGGGGTGTATGTGACAGTGTTGACTATCAAGGGATTCGCGTGGTGCGCTGCGGTATCAAAATATCGGCGCGAGGCGCGTTTTATAAATTGTTTGATTGTAGGGAGACCTAAGTCAAGGTGGAGGTTTTCATTGCGCATGTACCACGGGGCGCCCGTGGCTTTGCGCATGAAACGGTTTTGAATCACCTGAAGGGTGTGGAGATGTGTGGGAGCAGCGTGAGCGAACACGGTGCTCGCATACGTCATGACTGGACGGATACACGCAGTATAGAGTCTAACCTTGCTTTTTAGGGCAAGTTTAGACCGGGCGTTGATCATGCAGTGGAGTCGTCCTGCCACAAAGGCGGCGCGCGCGCGAACCGCCCTTATGTGTGCAGCGAAGAAAGCACTATACCATAGCAAGTATCTATAACATATTTGCTTACAAGACACAACAGACCGGAGCTATACAGGCACTCTAATATCTTTTATGTATACTCTAAGTTCTTCACCACTGCATTAGATGTAACTATCACTGAGCTATAACTTTCTTACCTTCAATAGTAATTTTATATTCTTTGCAATTTCAGGTGGAAGTCTACCAAGATGTGGTCAGTCCGCTTATTGAGGAGGTACTCGCGGGGTATAACTGCACAGTGTTTGCATATGGACAGACTGGCACTGGCAAGACGCATACTATGGTCGGGGAGAGTACAACTGCAGATACTACATGGCAAAATGTAAGTTTTTCTGCATTTGATAGGTTTGTGTTTAATTTATCCTTTACAGTATTTTTATGTCCCACTTCTGAGCACAGGCATCCTTTCACGAATAAGGGTGAAAGAGTAGGCTAGTGGTCAACCTACTGTTGGAGTTTTCAAACCTCCCAGGAGGTCTCCAACTAGCTTAACGACTATAACAATTAAGTGATAACCGAGACCAACGGCTTAACGTGCCTTTCGAAGCACGGAAACGCTGAAGATGAAATACCACTTGGCGGTCACCCATCTAGGTACCGGCCTGACTAGGCGTTGCTTAACTTTGCCAATCGGTTAAGACCGGCTAATCAAACTTCACCACGAGCGGTTCTGTTTATTTTAAATCTCACTCATAACAGTACCTTTTTTTTTTGTAAAGTCCTATGTTTGATCACAATCTCATCATGGTAAGTAATGTGGTCAAAAGTGGTGAGCACACAAAGCTTAGAAGGATCTGGCTCTCAAGTGTAGCTGCTGGAACACACCAGTAAGTGCTTGATGTTAGAATTTCGACTTGAGGTAGCCCGCCAAGTGGGTATTATATTAGTAGTATAAGTAGTATATCAGTTATCTGGCTTCCATAGCACAAGCTCTGCTTAGTTTGGGGACAGATGGCCTGTGTGATGGGTGTGTGAGGAATAATATCTCACAGCGTAAAAAACATACAGTGGTCCATCGCGTTTGAAGTCACACGAGAAATGCCGCTTTTGTATAGGCATTCGTCATTGCTGCATTGTGTCCCAAGCGAGTGTATGGCAGCTTGGGCTCGCTACCGCCCCTCTCTCACCCCGCAAGCCCCGCACGATTGCTCTGTCTAGACGTGTCCGTTGGCCGACTGTAAGAGTTACATAGACTGCTAATATTATAAAGAGGAAAGATTTGTGTTTTTGTATGAAACGAATAAACTCAAAAACTACTGGACCGATTTCAAAAATAGTTTCACCATTAGAAAGCTACATTATCCCTGAGTAACATGGGTTATATTTTATGCCGGGAACGCGGGTGAAACCGCGCGGAAAAGCTAGTTTATTATAAAGTACCATACTACCGTGTTATTATCATTGCTCATTGTATATCACTAGTACTGAGCTATCATCACCATGAAGCCTAAGTGATGGTACGGCAGAAGGTAGCTATCCAAGGAGTGTGCCTGAGGCATCTTATATTTCCCCTGGATAAAAGCACCGTAAATCTTAATCTAGAACTTAAAGTAACTATCCAAATCTCATTAAATTCTTTCAGCCATTACTTTAAAACACCCTTGGTAATTGGAGGTAGTAGAACTCTTAGTGCAGAGTTCGCCCGGGGAAGTACTACCACCATATCTAATTCCGCCGTGAAATAGTAGTGCACTTGTATTACTGTGTTTCGGTTAGGAGGGTATGGGAGCCGGTGAAATTACAGGCACAAGAGACTTAACAACTTTATGTCTCAAGGTTGGCAACGCGTGAGTGATACCCCTGGCGGGGAAAATATAATATTGTATTTTGTTTGCCCGTGGTGTTATGAGTCTATAAGCTACGGTAACCGCTTACTATCAGGTGGGCCGTAAGCTTGTTTGCCATATGTAGTGTAAAAAAAAACTGAATTAATATCAATCAACTCATGGTCAATGAATAGGGTATTTGCATATATTCAAAATAAATTATCCAACACTAACCAATGTATAAAACATCTAAAACAAAGGGGAAACCACGATAATTTTGTTAAATTTATCCTTATTATGATTTTTAATGACCAATCTAACCATAAAGAGTATGCTATATAATTATGACGTCACATGCTTGTATTTTATACAAAACTCCATATAAGCCTATCGTTTTGACATTAAAGGGCCCACTTACCACTTATTTTGCACACCAGTTCCCGGTAAAACATGTCTGTAACACATCTGTACTAACCAAACTCATGACTGTATGATATTCTGGGACATTCTGGGACATTATTCCTCACACACGGCCATGTACGAGCTTGTACTATGGAAGCCAGATAACTGATATACTACATATACTACTTTTCTTTTGTAAATACATACATTATAGATAATTACACCCAGACACAGGACAAACAGACATGTTCATGCACACAAATGTTTGTCCTGAGTGGGAATCGAACCCACGACCTGCGGCGTGATAGATAGGGTATCTTACCAACCACGCCAACCGGCCCGTCAATCATGATCATCTGCGTATTATGTTTTTGCTAATAAAAATAATTCTAGTCTATTCATCACCTTAGGACCCGCTGGCCGGCATCATCCCGCGAGCCCTCAGCCAGCTGTTTGACGAGCTACGTATAACAAATACAGAGTACACAGTGCGAGTCTCCTACTTGGAACTCTATAACGAAGAGCTGTTCGACCTGCTATCCTCCTCCGAGGACAACTCCAAGTTGAGGATCTATGAGGACGTGACCAGGAAAGGGTCTAATATTGTTAACGGATTGGAGGAGATTACGGTAAGGATTCTGCTTTCTGCTGAGTAACTTTCGCCCCGCGGTTTCGCTCATTTGCCAGATATTAAAAGTAGATTGTCTCTCTGATATCTGTATGTAAAAATTAAATTCAATTCAATAGACACTTTCATATTTATAGTCAGGTTGTAAATAAGTTAAATGATTCACATCTACAGTAACCATGACAACTATCATAAGTTCATTGTCCACAAGCTAACATGGAGTCTCAACAATTAAATATAAAATTGACAATGTTGCAGGTACACAACAAGAATGAGGTGTACAAGATAATGTCACAGGGACAAGACAGGAAGAGGGTTGCATCTACCCTCATGAACGCGCAGTCCAGGTAAGAGATTAATATAAAATGGCGTCATTATGTTTTATTCCTTATAAAGCTATAAAAAATATCTTTAAATTTGTATGTTCTTTAATCGCTTATTTTAGGAACGATGTTCGCTATCGCACTTTGTACTTGGCGAATGAGAGCTAGGCCGAAAGCGATTGCTCTTTTCAATACAAACTTAAATTTATTACATGATAACTAGCTTTCGCCCCGCGGTTTTTCCCGCGTTCCCCAGGGATCTTATTTTTTCTCGGTATAAAAAGTAGCCTATGTCCTTTTCCATACCATAGGCTATCTGCATATCAAATTTCATCACGATCGGTTCAGCGGTTTAGGCGTGAAAAGGTAACAAACAAACAAACTCATTTTCGAGGATAATTTATGTTGTTAGAGCGAGCGCTATACCGAAGCATTGTCGTCATTTAAATATGTTATTATATTCATGTATTTCTGTATTAAAATGGACTTAACACGTTCCTTAAAATGTAAAGAAGTGCAGTGGTATGTAATATGTATATATGTATGTCGTGCAGCGTGCGCGTCTCCTGTATTCTTATATGAGTATGTTCGTTTTTTTTTAATAAATTGTGATAATAATGTGTCCGAGTAAAGATAGGTATACTGTGCGAGTGAGAGAGTACGATTACGATTCGGTAAATAGAGTTTAGAATTAAAAATAAACGAATTAAAATATATTGAAATATTGCAGCAACCAATCTAATGGAAAACAAGAGTCCTCGTAAGTCTGAACCTCAGATATTTTTTTTTTATGTTTCCTCTACATTATTATGTATTTCATAATATTTTTTTTATCAAATTGTAAAACAAGTGATATACTTTATTTCTACTTCGGTTGGTCCCTGCAATATTTGTCGAGGAGACATAAAATCAATAGTAAATCATTTGTACCTACAGTACGTACTATGTAGTACACTCAGCAATATAAGTAGATTAACAGAAAATTTACAAAACACTTGTATCTATAATAATTCGTAATATGGAAAGATAAAGTAAACAGGTGTATATGTTATGGACCAAGTGATTTCAACACTAAACTCACTTTCTATTCAGAAACGACCCGGATACTAGGTTAGAAGTGCCATACACAGCGTCAATTTATCAAAATGCCCGCGCATTATGTGTAATGCCCAATTATTCACTAGGTCCATAACATATATGTACATACATACTATACGTTTCTATATTATAGATAGATGTACAGTCGTTTAGTGTAATATAGTAATGCTTTTTAACATGACATATTTGTAATTAAGTAGAAATGCATAAATAGATAATAAAATACATAATATAATATACAGTATCCCAATGTTAATTCAGAACAAGCTGACCTGTTTTTTTGCGCTTTCAGAGTTGGTCCCACCATTAAAGTTGTTAGTATTAGCATGAAAAAATTGTCATGTATTCAAATATATTGCATGGGAATCAAAACCACAACCTGTGGCGTGGCAGAATCTAACTCCCACACGAACATGCCCAACTAACATTAATAATTAATTTCCCTTCACAGCCGCTCCCACACGGTTTTCACAATCGTGGTCCACATGAAGGAAAACAGCCCCGAAGGTGAAGAACTGGTGAAGATCGGTAAATTGAACCTGGTGGACCTCGCCGGGTCCGAGAACATCAGTAAAGCCGGTTCAGATAACCCGGCGAAGAGGGAACGTGCGAGGGAGTGCGTTAATATTAATCAATCTCTGCTCACACTAGGGAGGGTCATCACTGCGTTGGTTGAGAGGCATCCGCATATACCGTACAGGTAGGTTTCTTTAATAAGTGATGTTGTGGCCGAATGTGGTAAGCACACAAAGCCTAGACATTCCTGTAGTTGTTTGGCGATAGATTTTTAACTTGATAGACATACGAAATTCATTTTCACATACTATAGTTTCCTCACGATGTTTACCTTCACCGAAAGCTCAAGCTCATTGTTGGATTCGAACACGAACTTCGCCATCATTGCCATATCCTTTGAAAAGTAAAAAAACCATGTATAAACCTAAATTATTCCGACATATTCAGCTATGGACATCCTCCGGCTGATTATGATAATGATTGCACCCAAAATACATTATCCAAATACTTTCAGAGAATCAAAACTCACCCGTATCCTCCAAGAATCTCTTGGTGGCAGGACCAAGACTTCAATAATAGCGACTATATCTCCCGGACATAAGGACCTGGAAGAGACGATGAGCACACTGGAGTACGCTCACAGAGCCAAGAATATCCAGAACAAACCGGAAATAAACCAGAAATTGACCAAGAAAGCTATACTCAAAGAGTTTGTGGATGAGATTGATAAGTTGAAGAGGGATTTGCAGGCGGCTCGAGATAAGAATGGTAAGTCCTCACTCATCAACATCCTGCTCTAACCCTTGGAACTGAAATTTTGTACAGATATTCCCTTTATGGTGTAGTCAGAAATTCAACCCCTTATAGGGGATTGTGGGGCGGTAAACTCGTTTTATTATATTTTTATTGATGTTATGGACATAATAAAACTTGTATGTAGATGTTATAACTGACACTATATTATATAATTGCTTCCGCACCGCGATTTCACCCGTGTTCCCGAGGGTCTTATGTTTTCTCGGGATAAAAAATAGCCTTCCTCGATAAATGGGCTATCCAACACTAAAATAATTTTTCGATTCGAACCAGTAGTTTCTGAGATTTGCGCGTTCAAACAAACAAACTTTTAGAATAGAATAGAATATATATTTATTTGCGACATCACAATGTATGTATATTATAAGAAAAAATAGAACAAATTAATACTAGGACAAAACATGCAAAATCAATTTCAGCTTTATTATATTAGTATAGATTTCCTGTTACCCAAATTTCATTAATTAATATTTAAATAAAACTGTCTATACCCCTAGGCGTGTACCTAGCCAGCGACACGTTCACGGAGATGACCCTCAAGCAGGAGGAGCAGCGCAAGGAGATCCAGGAGCTGCTCGTCAAGAAGCGCGCCATGGAGGAGGAACACGACCGCATGGAGAACATCTTCCAGGACCTCAACCTGGTGCTGCAGGACAAGGACCGGGACCTGCACTGCACCAGGGAGAAGCTCTCCACCACGCAAGATAAACTTGCTAATACTAATCATGTTTGTTGATTTTAAGCCATTTTTTTTTATCTTTATCTTCAGCCAAAGTTACAGGCATCCAGGTTCTTACTAACTTCATTAACTGCATGTATTTTTTTAAATATCATACGATAAGTGATGATGTAACCGAAGGTGGTGAGCACTCAAAGTCTGGAAAGATCAGGCTCTCAAATGTTACCGGAACACACCGTTCAACTTGGTAGCCGGCCAGTTGGATACTACAAAGTTACCTACCACCATGCTATGGTTTCCTCACGATTTTTGACACTACGCCCGGTCCCCCCCCCAGATGCTGGTCTCCACCAAGCAGCAGTACCTGGAGCAGCGGCACCTGGTGGAGCAGCTGTCGGCGACGGAGCGCGCGCTGGCTGCGCACGCGCACCACCTGCTGGCCACCGCCGACGTCGCCACCGACCACGTCGCTTGTTTACATGACACCGTCGATAAACGCAGGTATGCTCTTTTTTATGCCACAAAACCTACAAGCAGGCAGACAGTTCACCTGATGATAAGTGACTACGGACATGGATATTAGCAATACCAGTGGGTTTGCCGATGTGTTGCCGCCCTTTATAAACCCTAGAAGGCAACTGGCTCTTGAGCTCGACTGCCGGAACACACCAGTAGGTGTTTGGTGACAGATTTTAGTATGTGCTTAAATCATTATAATTGTTATACATTTTACTTTAGATAGGAACAGTGTAGTAAGAATATTAAGTTTTAATTGAACTGGCTTCCAAGTGAAACAGTCGGAACACCGGTTTGTTCATCTACATAGTGTTATCGTTTTCCTAGTAGACTTCGTCGACCTTAGCCATTGCATTCATTGTCACCACAGCTATAATATATGACGGCGCCAGAGGTGGCTGAGCGATATCACAGTCATTATCTTGATTGGGTGGTACTGGGTTCATTACGTAGGTAGCGTAAAATAATAACTTCACATAATAACCTCACTTTATTAATCACAATAATTAATCACAGAGTAAACCGACAGTTTCGTCTTAGAGGAGTGACCCGGTTGGTTGAATGAAAGTGAGTTCTGCACAATCCCCACTCCCCCAAGACGAGTCTGTCCACGTGCCGCCATTACAATAACAACGACGTCACGGCGTTTACCCCTCCTCCGTACTACAGTAATCAAATGAGTGACTTAATTAGTTTTCCACGACATATATATGGTATTTCCAGATCAGTGGAGAGTGCAAACTTGGAGGTGCGTCAGACATACCGCCAGCAGTCCAGCCAGCAGCGTGACCAGATCGCGGCCGGGACTGCACACTTTGCGCACTCACTAGCTAACCTTCTCACCACACTGCACCTCACTCTAGGTAAATACTTCATCAAAATATCCTCTGGGCATCCGTGAAGAGTGTGTAGGTAGTGGATCAAATAAAAGACAAAATAAATACCGCTTAAGAATAGTTATCAATTCTTTGAGCCTATTATCGGAATTAAATTAAAAAAAATATGGATAAAAGTTGTCTATGTTACTCTCCGGCCCATAAACTAACTATGCAAAAAAATATCTTGAAATATTGATTAGCCATTAGTTAAGCCACTACCTTACTATGTTATGTGATGATGTGGTCGAATGTGGTAAGCACACAGCATAGAAGTGAGCAAGCTGTCAAGTGCAGCTGCCGGAACACACCAATGGTAGCCAATCAGGCAGGTTACAACTGATTACTCCAACTCTATTTTAGTTTCCACTCTATGATTTCAAGATTTTATATAGGCTTGTGTTTGACCACAATCACACTATGGTAAGTGATGATGTGGCCGAAGGTGGTAAGCACACAAAGCCTAGAAGGACTATACTTTAAATTACTTTTGAGGCAGAAATGTTATCTGTGTGTGTTTGTGTGTATCGTCACAATTACATTTACAGACAATTATACAACATCTTCAACGGAAACTCAAAATAAAAATAAGCAGAATTTGGAAGAAATTGTGCAGAATATTGAGAAAGCAATGACTGAGGTAAGTCTTAAAAAAATTACAATATACTCAAATAGGATATACAGGATTTTTAATAAATGAATTTGAAATTGATAAGGATGAGTAAAAGATTACTCATCTTTATTTAAATAATTTAAATTAATCCTTTGTTTAATACGAAGGCTATTTTTGTTTGCAAATATATTATTTATTTATTTGTTTTACGTTATTATTTATTTTCTTCTTTGGCATATTTCATCCGAAGGTCGTCTGGGAGAGATCACTTTTGGTAACTTTCTCATTGTAACACTATTACTTCAAACATATTGACTTTCGAACAGACGCTTAGTTCAATAGGGTCGACGGAGGCTTTATTGGACTATTATTATGAAGCAATGAAAATATTTTTCTATGACATTTGAAACTTCATTTATATTTTTTTAGATTAAATCGACAAGCCGTCAGAATCACAGCCACATAAGCAATCTAGCCGAACGGCAGGGCACGCAAATAATGACGACGTTGAGCGAGCACGCGGCGGCGGGCCGAGCCGCGCTGGCGGCGCTGGGCCGGGCCGTGCGCGAGGCGGCGCTGCTGGCGCGCGGGGTCGACGTCAAAGGAGACGTGGGGAACTTTGTGCACCAGTGGGCGAGTCGCTTTTGAATTTTATGCACTAATTAATCTCGGTCTAATACATTCATGTCACAATCTGTCGACAAACACCTATCGGGGTTCTTCGGCGGCCGCATCGCGAGCCGGTTCTTTTTAGGTCATATCACCTTCGGCCGTATCGTCACTGGCCATAGTGACATCGGGGTCAAACGCGAGCCTATACCGAGTGAACAAAGAAAAATATGTTATAAAAATAGTCTAGTGAATCTATGGGTCTCTCGCCTGTCAACCTTGGTCACCATTTATAATGTCGGTTGTATATTTACAGTACGTGGGCGCAGCGAGCCGAGTGTCGTCCCTGCGGCGCGCGCACGACGCGGGCGGGCAGCGGGCGGCGGCGCAGCGGGCCGGCGGCGCGGCGCGGGCGCTGCGGCTCCGCGGGGCCCGCGCCGCGCGTCTGCGGGACGGGGCGACGCGGATACGGGCCGCCGTGCTGGTCTGTATACTGTATCCTACTAATTGTTAAGGTCCGGAGGACGTCGACGATGAACACCGGCCTATGCTGGCTTATTTTTATGCCGGCTATACTTGCCGGGGTGGAAGTACCCGTCGGGTCGACTTTTACTACGGGTCTGCCTGAGAAATCCCGAAAAAATTATCGATCGGTCCGGCCGAAAATTCGATCCCCGCTCGACCGAAATGTACGAAGCGACCGTTTTATTTTAGTTATAAAGTATTAAAGTTTAACCAAACCTGAACAAAATTCATTAAAACAGTCGGGTAAACCTTGAAAAAGTGCAAATACATACCCTCGACAAACATTACTCTCCAAAAACTATCGGGTAAAAAACAATACCCAAACCCAACAAAAATGTTGAAAGCAGAACTAGAAGCTAGAAGACTCATCACTGTATAAATTACAACTTTTTTTATATAGTCACAAATATTTTTTTGCTGCTGTCGTAACACTCTATAATTAATTTTTCAGTATCAATTTATCAAAATCCAATCACACGTAACCTAAAACATAATTAAATAAATGTTTTTTTTTTTCACAGGAATTTGATTTAGAAAAAGAACAAATGCAGCAACGTATATCAAAACAACTATCCAATATTGAAGCCGAAAGACAAGATACGCAATCGAGACTAAACTGTATGGAAGAAATGAAAAAACAGCTAGATATTCAGATAGAAAACGCTAAGAAAGACCTAGACAGACTGAACGAAAGGGTAACCTCAGTAAAAGAAGAGAAACAACTCCTAGAAAACAGACTGGAGGAACGGGTGAAATGGATGGAGATGCAACTACAAGCTAATGAAGAAGAGATCGAAATGGCAGACAAAGATTTAGAGGAATGTGAGAAAGAGAGGGAAGAATGCGATAAAACTGTTGCGAAATATTCAAAGGAGTTTGATGAAAGTAAGTTATTTTCACTGATAGTTTTGCATTAGAATAAAAAAGGTTGTGAATACTAATCCTAAAATAATCTTGAGCAATAAGTTATCTAGGTTCCATATGACAAGCTCTACTTAGTTTGTGATCAGATGGCTATGTGTGATGAACGTCCCAGGATATTTGTGTAAATGTATTTTTTTTAAATATTCCAGGTACGAGCGCAATTAGCATAGACATGGAGGTATTCAGCAAGAATGTAGTCGAAGTGGTGGAACACATCAACAATCAGATGCTGCAGGCTCTTGACCAGGCCAAGGAACAAATTGAGGTATGTATCTTCATTAGTGGCCAAATTACTGGCCCGTATCTATTATTTTACCAGACGGTTCCATCAAGGGTATGTTCCGATATACACTGCGAGCATTGTAAGGTGTGACGTCAATTTAGTATTCTAAGAAGCCGTTCCTTTATAGTTAGCTATACTGGGTACTGTTTCCAGTATACTGTCTGTCATCCATGTATATATCCTACTGTCATTCTGGACGCTGTTGATCACGTGATCAAAGCACTGAGAGCTCTTTACCTCAAAAACGCCAGTGCTCACAGTACAAAAATGCCGGCGTTTATGACGTCATTATGTTTCCCTAGGATACTGAGGCAGTATACTGTCAGTCCATAACGGAACGTATTTCTCCCCAGTGAGAGAACTGAACAGTGCTCCCAGTGTCAACTCAAATCAAAATCATTTATTGCCTTTTACATTGTACCTTTTACAGTGTATATGGGAACATACACCAAGTTGCATTGATTGTGGTCACAAGTGGACTGGAACACAGTGTATAATTTTATTGGAACTAAGTTACTTTACGCGACTTGCGGTAGGCGTTGACTGCTAGTAATGGTCACGTGAGAAAAAACCGTTCCGTGACGTTTTCTACCAGTTATGTCCCCTCCATGCGAGTTTCTCTTTGTCTGTCTCTTTCTATTATATACGTTTATAAATATAACTAGCTGTCCACACACGGATTCAACTATACGACCTATTCTCAGACCTACCAAATATGCACAACATGTTTCCCGTATATTTCGTTCCCGGTATATATATTTTTCTTTCATACAAACCTTGTCCTGACAATTACAAACACAAAAAAGATTTATCCAATTTGGTCCAGTCGTTTGGAAGTTATGTGCGTAAAAATATTTCGGTGATTAATGGAGATTCGAGAATTGAAATCAGCGGCAAGTATACGTAATACAAACAATGTTTTAATACGTACGAGACAGGAAGAGAGAGAGAGAGAGAGTTGCATGAAGGGGATATAACGCTTTTTCCTTTTTTAACTTCGTTCCTGGCACATATTTTTTAAAATATTCTCTTATATAATTCACAGCAAGAAGTAGAGAAAACTATAGAATCAGACAAAGCGGCTACCAATCAACTGAGCGCTAACATGAACACGATGCTTGCTGATGTCGTCAGCAATACTAAACTCGCCTTGGACAAGGTCATCGCTGATGTTGAGGTGAGGAACTGAACATGCTACTGACGCGCGGCTTTACCTATGAGTGATCTATATACATATAATAAAACAGTAGAATCCGGTGTGTCTATACATTGAAGAAAAGCTATAAAAATAGAAAAGGGGAGAAGAAGAATCCTTAATAAGATTAATAGAACATAAACCAGTGATTAATAGAATTATTTTTTAACGCAAATCTCCGGAACTTCTGAACGGATTTTCATGTAGTTTTCACAGGTAGACAGAGATTAATTTGGTGCAGAATATAGGCTATGTTTAATTAAAATCAGATGTTGCAAAAAAATATATCGTAATTTAAATATTTCAGATTTTTTTTTTGGGAAAATACTGTAAAATAAAAATTACAGAATTTTAAGCTTAAAATCTTTTTAGGGGTGTATTAGTTTCACTACAAATAATGATCAAAACATCTTTTGACATCTCCAGACAAATAACACATCAACAATCTACAAACTCGACCACCTAACGAGCACAACAAGCGAGCTGATATCGCTGTCTCAGTCGCACCAGCGCGAGTGGTCCCTCTCGCTCTCGCAAGCGTCGCGGCAAGTGTCGCAGTTCCAAGATAACGTGAGAGAAGCTCTGAAACAACAAGCCGAGCTCGAAGACAAGTGTCTGCTGCAGGAATATAGGCTTTATTCACCTACTGGTGAGTCGAAAGTCCTTAGGTCAAAGCTCGAATGAACCTCTGTTTCCATCCCTTAAAAATCAGACTCATGGTACCATGAACAAAATACCAGAATTGTTTATTTTAATTAAGGATCTTCTCTTGGCGTGGTTGGTAAGATATCCTATCTATCACGCCTTAGATTGTGGGTTCGATTCCCACTTTGTGTGCATGAATATGTCTATTTGTCCTGACTCTAATTCTATATAAGTATATATTTACAAAAGAAAAGTAGTATATGTTGTATATCAGTTATCTGGCTTCTATAGTACAAGCTCTGCTTAGTTTGGGGTCAGATGGCCGTGGGTGAGGAATGTCCCAGAATATATATATTTATTTATTTGATATAATGTAATATGTGATGTTCGGTCAGGTAAGACGCCGTGTCGCGTGCAGTACCGCTACCCGCGCGCGCTGGCCGCCACGTCGCCGCACGACCGCATCCTGGCCAGGTTCCGGGCCACGAGAGAGGACCTCGCCGATGATGTATGTTCTTACTTTATTATATACTAGCTTTCGCCCGCGTTCCCGAGGGATCTTATATTTTCACAGGATTAAAAAGTATCTTATATGTTAATTCAGAATATATTTTACCTGTGTGTTAAATTTCATCCGAATACATTCAGCCGTTATGATGTTGAGTGATAAGAAATATCCAGAATTAACATCCAAATAAATTCCAATAGTGAAATCTTGATTTAAAATACATGAAACTAACATCGTTTACAATAATTTATGCCTAATTTTATGAAAAATATTTATGTTATTGTGGTAATAAAATGCATTAAACTCAAACTCATTTATTCAGTTTAGGCCCTAACAAGGCACTTATGAATGTTACAATTGATTCTACCATCGGTTCGGAATACACTTGGACTGAGAAGAATCCGGGAAGAAACTCAGCAAGGCATATTTTTATAGATCTTTGAACTCAATTTATGTGACTATTTAATTACAGATAACAAAGTTTATAAATAGCTGTCCCGCGCGGTTTTACTCGCGTAGCGGTTTAAAATATAGATATTAACCTATTCTCAGACCTACCCGATATGTACACAAAGTTTCATAAAAATCGGTCGAGCCTTTTCGGAGGAGTATGGTAACTAACATTGTGACACGAGAATTTTATATATAAGTTTTTTTTTTTACATACAATGGGTTAGTAAAATAGTCACTATTTCATCCTCATTTCATAAGCAACCTAAATCCAGGGCAATCTATATCTCTTGCAAAATTTTAATACAAAGATTGCTAAGTCAAAATTAGAATTTTTGTAACGTTGAGAACTTGTCTGCCTCCATCAGGACATCATAGTGGTGGAGTCAGAGTCCCGCGCGGCGAGCGACAGTGAGTCGTCCGCGTCGTCCGACTCCGGCGCCGGCTTCGTCGCGCCCTCGCCGCCCGACCAGTACCAACACCAACACCAGCACCAGCACCAACACCAACACAACGGCAACGCCATTGTCAAGTGCACATCCGAGACTGATATATACGCCATTAGGAGGGTAAGTTATGCTAATATATAAGGTTTGATTGAAAAAAAAAAGTTTGCCCAGTAACATCATCATCTCATCCGCAAGACGTCCTACTGGACATAGGCCTCCCCTAAGGATCTCTAATAGGACCGGTCTTGGGCGGCTGTCAATATTAGCGTTCGAGTAGTATACTAGCTCTTCCCAGTGGTTCCAACCGCGTTCTCGGGATATAAAGTGTAATGTGTGCGTCCATGAATTTTCTTTAAAAAGCTTTCTTCAATACTTTAAAATGCTTGTTTTATACAAAATTAACTTTTTCATATTAATATTACAGAAACAAGAGCACGGCAAAGAGAATCCAAACCAATCGGTGACATACAAGAAGCCTTCAAAGCTCAAGGCGCCGACATCCCACAAGAAACCACTCGTAGAACGTAACGCGAACTGACAACCGTGTAATTATACCACAGATTATATTGTAACATTAGTTATTATTACTACAATGATTTAAAAACATATTTGGATGCGTATTTTGACTTTACTATGTGTAGTTTAGTGTCAAGTTTTATAGGTTAGCTATTATATTTAGAGGAATAACTAGCGTTATATATATAGCGCGGATCTAGAGTTAAAATTGGGTGGGGAGGCAGGCATAGACTGAAGTATCTCGGAAACTGTACATCAAACATGGTAGTAAAAATGAGTAGGAAATATAAATTGAAGGACTATCATATAGCTTAGAAAAGAAAAAATATTTACTATAAACTTTATATTAAGTTAAATTAAAAAAATATAGATTTGGTTTTGGCGGGAGGACAAGACCTCCATGCCCATCCTCCCCTAGATCCGCGCTTAATATATGATGGTATACTAAAATATATTTTCATGCTTACTATGCCCGTAACGGTCGGCAGAATACAATATGTAACAGCAATTATAAATTTTACTTTTTAAAAGAAGTTATTACACAAATCATAATTTCGTTCATAAATAATTAAAATAATTCATTAGTTGAAATACTGAAGTCTTTCTTTTAAGTGGTATTCGGCGTTCGTTAGAACGAGACGGATGTCTTAACCAAGCTATTTACTTAGGAGTTAATAAAAATAAGTTAGACTATATTGTCCGATAAAAATATTTATGAAAAAAAATACCTAACGGAAAATTGCTCGCTAAATAGAGTATATGCGAAGAGTGCGTCATTGTTTCGATTCCTATTAATTATCTACATACTATTTGCAACTCTATTTGAATGGGATAAAACCGATTATCACTTTAATGGGCTGAAATAGCTCGAAATAAGTTTTCCTTTTCTTCCCAAATCCAAACTTAGATTAAATATTTTCTGTGAATACGTCATGCGTATTTATTTCTAGATTGTAAAAGGTCTCATTTCTAGTTACATGTCCACTTAATTTCCTTTAAGACGAGAGTATATCTCAATATACTTTTGACAGACTAAACAAAATATAAATAATTTGCAAAACTAATAATATTTTTAGCTAAGGTCCTTTAATATGTAGATCAGTCTAATGTAGCTTATTAAATCTCGAAAATAAAACCCTTGTATGATTAACCTATTCATTGATTCATGAATCACTTTTTTTTAATACTTTTAGTTGATACGTTTGATATTTTGTATACCTACCTATAATTTTTTACTCTTCATGTATAGCAAATAAAAATGTAATCAACATATATAATAATGTTTAGTAGATTCAGGGTTGAGTGGAAAATGTTTCTTATTCATAAAATAAGTAATTTATCTCAAACCCACTGAATTGTATTGATTTATAATGAAGTAGATGTACAAGTATTATATAAATAAATGACAAAATGTAAACTGTGTTTTAGTACAGAAATAGTTACCACTTTTGAGACGGTACCAATCACATCTTTTGTTTATTGTTTGAAAAACTACCAATAATATTTTCTTCGAAATATATTTTACAAAAAAAGCGATTTTAATTTGCGTGACGTCAGTCTTATGTTGAAACGGTCGAGCTTACCGCATACACATTATCGAATCTTTTTATCAGGAACCTTCCTTACTACACAGAACACAAGGAGAATTTGGCTGACGAAATATCCACTGATTGATTTAGTGTTCTTACTAAATAGATTACTAGCCGTACCCACCGTGTAGGTACCGCCGCCTATACCACATTTTATAATATGTAATAAAAACAAAAAGCTATTTCTAATTATATTTATTAGCAAACGGACAGTACTTACATTTACACAGTGATTGTGCTTATTTCAGACTGGCTATAAACGCATCTGCATTATTTTCTTACAAAAGTTATATTCTAATTTCTGTATGGCCAAGTTATATAAAAGCATATCCGAGAATGTGACGATATCTGTAAAAATGAAGCCAGTCTGAATTTGCTTAAAATTAAAGTCTATTTACACCTCTCTAGAAAGAGAATGAAAACTTACATAAACTGTTCATCTGACGATATTATGGCTCGAAACACGAAAAACACCATTAAACTCCATACATAGCCTTTTCATATATAATAAATAACTAAAATACTAAACATGTAATACATAAATAATAGTTATTGTTTGGTTTTTCGTACTAAAAACTAAATATCTGTTTTCTATAATATAAGAATAATCCCCATAGTAAATGCTAGGAAGTTTTCGACATTTTTGTTTTAACAAATCATGGATTTTTGGGATCAATGACGTATGAAGAATTGTCACAGAGAAGAAAATATAATTTTTCTGCAAATTCGATGCTTAGCAATGGCTTTTTAATTTTATAAAAAGAGTGATAGCTTGATTTGGATTTGACAGCCACCGAGGGAGGCAAATGTCAAAGTCTACACTTATGGCGGGAAAAAGTGTTCTCTACTTTTTATTCTGTTATTTGTGACACAAATTCGTGCATATAAAAAAATAATGATATAAAATTGGGGATTAGGAAAAGTAAATAATGTGACAAACAAAAATGGTGGGAGATACGTATAAATGCCGTCGTTAAATAAATTAAATAATTAATGCTACGATAAATAAATTAGCTTATGAACTAGAAGAAATATTTTTCTTTATTTACACTTTGTTACGAGTCCATGAAATGCTTTTTTATGTCTGAAAAAAATATTTCACGAGCTTTCATCCCCTTAATAAATCTTTTATAAAACTACAAATCTACTGATATTTTTCAGTAAACTTGGAATTTACTGAAGACTAGGGATCATGCTAAAAATTTGAAAAAGTATTGATTTTTTATATTTCGAAACTATCTAAATGCGCAAGAGTTGATTGTCACCTGAGCACATAGCACTACACTGCTAGCAGTGTGAGATGTGATCCCGACAAACACTTTTCCTTGGGTCATGATGACGACCAGCTCGTGGGCGCATCATATCTACATTTGTTGTCTAATCGTTGAGCATTTCTCTTCATATTATTATTAGTTTCGAATTCTGGTTGAGTACAGTTTGCGTCAAAAGTAGATGATAACTTTACCCCTTCATATTAATTTAGTACACGGTACCACTTATTTATTTTTGACGCTAATTGTACATATTAAAATAATTTTTAATTTAAAAAGTTTTAAAAAATTAAGTTCTATATATATACCAGCAAATGGCAGTATTGCATAAACTTATTTCGAATTAGGTGTGCCAATTTTAAAGATGGAACCATACTTTTTATAACGACAAAATCTTTGCAACAATATTACTAAGATTTTGTCATCAATGGTACGAATAGAAATAATTGATTCTACTAAAGAAACGTAATTAAAAAACTGCTATCTATAATTTTTCTTGGCACCCAATCAAGAATCAAAATCCAAAGAGAACTTCAATTTACATCTGGCAACACTATCATAAAGCTCAGCCTACACTGGCTATAGGTTGTTAACAGATATAATCTGGTTGATCCAGCCAATGAAGGAAGACACCCTGACGTATACCCCGGGGACGTCCTGGCGTCCGCAGCCGAAGCCCCATGATACTAATCCCACCAGCTCGTAGAATCCATCATCTTGACATACTAAAGGACCACCGCCATCACCCTGTTAAAAAAAATGAGTTTACTTTCAACCTTTGACGGGCCGGTTGGCGTGGTTGGTAAGATACCCTATCTATCACGCCGCAGGTCGTGGGTTGGATTCCCACTCAGGACAAACATTTGTGTGCACGCAGACTCAAGACAAACAAACACATGTCTGTTTGTCTTGAATCTGGGTGTAATTATTTATGTAAGTATGTATTTACAAAATTAAAGTAAGGTATATGTAGTATATCAGTTATCTGGCTTCTATAATACAAGCTCTGCTTAGTTTGGGGTCAGATGGCCGTGTGAGGAAAAAAAATATTTCAATGTGTTATTTTTTCTTTTCATCTCGATTTTCGGCTCACGCAGTAAAAAATATTTTTTCGTCTCACAGATTTGTGCCTGTACCATATAACGAAAGTAAAACATAATGACAGAGAATTTTAAACTAACCTGACAAGCATCATGTCCTTCTTCTCCACCAGCACAGAAGGAGCTGGCGGGTAGTATGAATATCTTCTCGGTGACTGCGTTGATCTTACGTATACACTCCGCGTCGCTCACTATAGGTAATTCTGCTTCACGCACTCGCAGGGGGATTGGACCCGCTGTAATGGAAATGGGGGTTTAATATATGGCATCGGTATGAGAAGATGCGGGAGTTATATGACAATCCAAATAAGACATGATTTATTAAAGAAGTCCCACGTTGGGCGCCAAGAAAATGGCTTCCTCTTTTTTTCTAATAAATATTAGTATTTTGTTATTTATGTATAATATGCATCGCGTGTTACGTTCATCTTCCATCATAATGTTGTAAATAATACAAAACTACAGGCAAAGCATTAATAAACGCAAGTGAAATATATTTGCAGGAGGTAAATTACGACTTACTTTCTCCCATATATCCGTATCCTGTGACAGTACACCTCTTGCCGGCCGTGTGACTCACTCCTCGCGCAGGGAGACACACCAGGCACACACCTGAGAGACAATACAATATTCAATGAGCTATTTTTACTGAACGTGTTACGTGGCCACTTTATAGAAATTTGGTGTTCCACAGGGTTATCATTTAGGTCCACTTCTGTTCATCCGTTACATTAATGATTTAAAATAATTCCTGGGCCGATATTGAAGTTTTGGATTTATGCTCACTTAATTAAGGGTCCAACTAATTTAACTTATGGTGGTTTCAGCTACAGCTTTTTATTTAAAGTATCTAAAACGAAAACAGCCAACAGAAAGAAAACCACCAACCTTCCTCCAACTCAGCCTTCCCTAGTAGCTTCAGCAGCGCTATATCATTGTCCAGAGTCTGGCTGTTATGGTTGTGATGTATGTAGGTGGTAGCGACGCGCAGTGTTTGCGCGCCCGGCGAGCCGTACTTGCGCGTGAGGTCGTGGTCTCCAACGCGCACGTAGATTGCGTCTCCAGACCGGACGATGCTGGGAAGGTTGGCCAATTAGTTGGTAAGCGTTTTGAATAGTTCAACAGAATTTTGCCATATTTAAGTCAATTAATTTTAGATTTTTTATTCGTTGGTAATAACTTGCAAGTACTCATCAATATGAACAACTTTTACTATGGGACCAACTCAGGTATCGCGTAAAATAAAACAGTTGCTTCATACATTTTGGTCGAGTAGGTTGAACTTTTGTATGCAACAGCCGATATTTTTTTCGTGATTTCACAGTTAGGTAGTCCTATAGTAAAAGTTATTCATACTGATAAGTACTTCCACCACTGCAAGTATTGATCAGGACTAAAAAATCAACCTATATGTATTAGATTATTACTTTTAGTAACTGTATTTAAAATAGAAATTTAATATTCAGCTGAGATTGATAAAAAAACATCTCATTCAAAATCTACGTACTAAAAAGTCAACATAGAATCAGTCTGAGTTTGGCCTCAATCTCACTATATGCTTACCTTTAACATTCTCAAGAATAATTCTTTAATAACACATTACTACATTGAAATATATGAATATTGTGTGGGATGGTCATAATGAGATGATTGAATACTGACTTGGTGACACAATGTGCAGCGGTGAGCACCCACTGCGTGCCGATGAGCGCGGCGCCACAGATGTACTGGTTGAGAGAGTTGATGAGCGCCACCTGCCAGCACCACTCGCCGCGCTCGCCGTCCTCGCCGCCCATCACGCGCCCGCCGCGGGCCCGCCCGACCGCCCCGCCCGACCCGACCGACCCGCCCGACCCGACCGACCCGCCCGACCGACCTGATGACCCTGGACGTACGGTAAACGTACTTTATTTGTACACCACGATGACAAAACAGGAAAACTAACATAAAGTACCTCAAAATTACATAGAAGTGATAGCCAAACAGGTGGTCTTTTAGGCGGTCGACTTTTATCTATGCTTTAGTTAGTTAGAGGAACCTATATTATTTATTTAATTTAATAAACACAAATGAGGTTAAAATCTAGATATTTTTTAAAAATCTTTATACTGGGTAACTTTTTAGTCACTGGCAATACTTGCAGGGGTGGAAGTACTCATCAACATGAACAACTTTTATTACGAGACTAACTGTGAAATTACGAATAAAATATCAGCCGTTCCATAAAAAAGTTCAATACCTACTCGACCAAAATGTATGAAGCAACCGTTTTATTTTACGCGATATCAGAGTTGGTCCCATAATAAAAGTTGTTCATATTGATGAGTACTTCCATCCCTGCAAGTATTGCACGTGACTAATAAATCACTCTGTATATTTAATTGCATAGAGATAGAACTAACGTATACATTGAACACTTACTCAATAACCAAACAAAAATGTAAAAGGCGAAAGATTTATTCGTGTTGAAGGGAAACCAGAGTTGTTTATAGTATGTAGGTATCCTGACTTTACTTATTTTTGAATTATTAACAAGACGAGGAAACGAAAACTCAAGTTATCTACCCACCTAATTACTGTAAGTTTATATGTCTATTATTTCTCATATTTTGTATAAATCTTTATAAAGCTTTTGATTAGGTTGTGCATTGTTTCGTTCATTTATTAATGCTCTAAAATCTTTATGATACTCACCTTTAACACCGCACACGTATTTGTTGTATTTTTCAGTTGACTTCAGCGTTGATCCATAAGTTGGATCGTATGGCACTGAAAATTAAAAAAAATATTAAAGAAAACCAAGCTCCGGCTCAAACTAGTGTGCTATGGTATCGGAGTGCGTTAGTAAACGCTACTACTACCGCATTTACAATATTTTATCTATAGGAATTGGTACAGCGCCTCTTGCGCCATTCACTCAAATTACCACAGATTATGATCAAAAACCTATCCAGTAAAACACTCACCAATAGGCGTGGTATGCGTATACTGAAGTGCAGTAGTGTAATGCGTGTAGTGCGAAGACGCAGCCGGTACAATGGCCGGCTGCACGTGCGTGTGCGGCGCCAGCGGGTACGTGTCGTTGCGCTCCGGGCGCACACCCATCACTTCCTGCACCTTGGACTTCGGTGCACAGCATTGAGTACCCGCCTTCTTGCATTTGAACACGTCTGTCATTTCTGCGTTGCCTGGAAAACGGGGATTTAGTTGATAACTATTTCATGAGGGATGATTCGATTCTCTCTCTCTCTCCCTCTCTCTCCCTCTCTCTCCCTCTCTCTCCCTCTCTCTCCCCCTCTCTCTCTCTCTCTCTCTCTGAGTTTTATAAAGGTCATCAACACATTAGCAATCCCATAGATATTGCTATGGTCCTTAGGCGACGGTAACTAACCAACAGGTGGACCACCTGCTTGCTTGTCTTAAAAATATAATATCTAATAATGCTTACGGAAACACGTAAAAGAGAGGAGTGAGACGATGCATGAGCCAGGACAGTCAGGTCGAGGGTCCGCAGGCGCTGGTGTGGTGGTGGTCGTGGTCGTGGTCGGACGGTGGGTCGTGCGTGGTGGTACCCTGGAATAGAGTGGTGCACCGTTTTATATTTGGTATCAGGCACATCGGTTCGCTCCGCGTTCCTTGAATAAACATCTCTTTCTAATCAGTTACGGTGCATGCACAGAAATACATCATATGTGAAAATTTCAACTGTCTACGACGGACGGACGGACAGTGGAGTCGATTAGTTGCTACGTTGCTGCGTGAAAGATGGACAAACCAATGAACTAGAGCAGTAGCTCTAGTAAAGTACCAAGTAGTAGCTAGTAAGCTAGAGAGAAGTATTATCAGCAGTATAGAGACATTGATAAGTCGTCAGCAAGTTTTATTAAAGATTCATATTATAAAACTAAGTTCCCCGCCGCGTCTGTCTGTCTGTATGTATGTTCGACATATAAAATACTACTGAAAGAATCTTTATACGGTTTTCACCAATGGACAGAATGATTCATGAGGAAAGTTCAGGTACATACCTATATAAAAGGTTTTGTGTATATTGTCTGAAATATGACGATGATTGATGGCGATGTCGGAAAAAATCATGCCGACTGGAAGCTATACATTATTTAAATAAAAGTAGGCGTATATGCCCTGCTACCCGTGCGAAGCTAGGGCGGGTCGCTAGTATATTATAAAATAGAATACCTCGTGTTATCACAGCACATGGAGCCGCTCAGCTTGCAGTGTGTGTTGGATAGAAGCACAGCCGGTCTCTCGCAGAACGCAGCCATGATGTTCAGCAGACAGTAGCCTGGACACCGGGGTAGAGGAGCCTGAAAATAGTTAGTTACTTATGCGTTTGCATCTAGCGCCGAACAGCGAATACGCAATTTTTCCCCGCGCGTTTTTACCTCCGCTAGTCCAAGGAATCTGATGATATTCCGGGATAAAGGGTATTCCTGTTTTATTCCAGGGTAAGATCTATTTTTGTATCAACTTTTCAGGCCTTGCTCATTAATAGAATATTTAAGGTAGACTAATAATATTGTCACTTGCTATTTTTTATTAACTACCCTCGTGATATGGAACGCTATGTGAACACTTGTGCGTATACCGTGTATAAAGACAATTGGAGTGCTTTCTTCAAGAAAGTTTCTTGGACATATTGTCATAATCTAATTCACTATTTATTGTTCACCGTGTGAAATTGTGCATAAAACTGTATATTCAAACATATTGTACAACAACCAAGAACGAGTGCTGCTGACCCGCGCCTGAGACGGTGAGGGCGGTGGAAGTGAAAGAGGTTGGTGGTAGCATTGTTAGTTTCCCAAATTCCTATTGAGCAAGGTTCTTGTAAATTCATTTGTATAGGTAGGTATCTTAAAATAACATAAAACTAAGGTCCTTCAAAATTTACCAGCACCTAGATTACAGCCCCACACGAACGATGACATTCATAATATGGGTTGGTAATGGATATTGCTCTATATCTATCCCTTTCTGTCGCTAAACCATATCGTAAGTTAGAGCGTGGAAGCCGCAGAGTGAGAACGCGCACAATCATCGTCTCACTCTAACAAACGACATGTTTGAGCGACAAAAAGGGATGGAAATAACCGTTGACGTGTAGTCAAAAAATCTTTTTTAATCAAAATAAAGTCCTAACCGGTGTAGTAGGCCGTGGCGTGGTGGTAGGCCTCCTGGTGTTGCTCTCTACAGTCTTTGGCTCAGTTATACAGCAGCTGTCACCTCCAGGACATATAGCGTCTTCGTCCACGTGGTCACAGAGCAAGGAGAGGAGGCCGTTGACGCAGTCCCCTCGACACTTGCGACCAGGCTTCTGTTTCGGTTGTGGTGTCGTTGTTAACTGATGACAAAAAAGGAAATTAAGGCGACGCCTTGAGGATTTTGGTTGCAAGGATACCGATTTTTCTCAACAATGAGTAAAGCGAACGAAATGAAATTTATTGTAAGAATTTATCATGTATTTGATTTTATTTTGTCCATTGCATAACACGATTGGTTAACTTTTATAACAAAAAATAATTAATCAAAAAGACCTCTTTAAAATAAAAGATTCCAATTTTATCGACATTGAGGATCGATTTGAAGTTCCAAAATTTCTACATATATTAATTGAAACTGATACTATAATTTGTACATAGGTTTTATGAAATATATTTGTAGTTTTTAAATTAAACAATAAAAACCATTTTGTCGCATACGCCCTTTCCGTTTACGCGTTTTCTATGAGAGGTCGCTATAGTAGGGAGCGGGACGCAGCACGTTGAATTTCAGATTTTTAAGATTAACGCGGCGTCACCTTAAAAAGAAGAGATCTAAATGCAGACCAAGACCAGTCCCATTAGAGATCATTAGGGGAGGCCTATGTCCAGCAGTGGACGTCATGCGGCTGAGATGGTGATGATAATGATGATAATCTAAATATATTTGTTCATGCATTTTATAAGAATTTATCAAACAGCCATTGGTCCTGGTCAATTTTTGGTCAAAGGAGTTACAGTATTTTCTGACCAAGCATATTCCATTTTCAGTACTTTTCTTATAAATACATTTTTTCTTATATGTTTTTAATTAAGTGACATTTTGACTTAGTATTTCTCATATAAAATACACACCGCAGTACTAGGTTTCTTAGAATTATGCTTCTTCTCATGATGCCCAGGTATAACCAGATCAGGCGGTGGTCTGTCTCCATATAAGTCCTTGGGCACGCAGCACAGCCTGCCCTGGACGCATAGCCCAGGCGCTGTGAGGTACGCTTGACAATATTGGATGAAACGTGCGTCTACGCATGTGTCTGGACATGCGATGTTACCTGAAATAATTTGGAAGTGGTTTAATTGAGTTAGATCTTGGAAGACCTTTTAAATGTCTTATTTTAAAATTTCTATTTGGGGTTAAAAAGACAAAAGACAATTAGAGCTAAAGTTGTGACTGAGTTATGTATTTTATGTTTTTTTGCTCTGAAATGAATCTGTTTTTGCCTTTAGATAGTCTTGTAGTTGCCCTGAATATATCCGTGGTAAGGGGCCGTCCATTAATGACGTGATGTTTTTTCAGCATTTTTAACCCCCCCTCCCCCTTGGTGATACGTGGTGAGGTTTAAGACTACTCCTCCCCACCCAAAATCACTTTTTAGTACCTACAAAGAATCTTAATTTTTTTTAAATATTATCTATAAATACAGGTATAAAGTATAATCTAATTTTATTCTAGAAAATCGCGGAAAGAAGCGCGCGGGGACTTCGTTCGTTGCCTGGCAACGGCGAGTCAAGGTCACACGACACGCCGCTTTTTTGTTTAGAAATAGCGCGTTTGATGAAAAAATTAATACACGTGATATCTTACTACACTCCCCCCTCACCCCTTGTGATTTTTCGTGATTTTTGCCGAAGCCCATCCCCCCCTTTCAAGCCTCACGTGATTAATGGACGGCCCCTAAGTATACCTATACTATACCTACTTATTCCTTTAAATCGCATTATAAAAATCACATTATTCATTACATTAAGACATAAGTATAATCACATAATACTTTCAATTAAATGGTAATGCAATTCATTCCTAATAGTTAATATGGTGTACCTAATAATTACCACTGTCTTTGTATTTGTCGGGCGCCGGCGCACGCGTCGTTGGCTCATCGTATTCGTCCTCAGACTCCAGGGTTGTGTAGCGTGTCGTGTACGGCCTCCGTGTCGTTGTTGCTACAGTTTCATTACCTGGGAGATAGGTTGTAGTATTAAAATTACCTGGTAGCTTAGTGGAAGTTACTTAGTAACATCGAAATCAGCCATTACAGTGTAATTGAGGAGCGTTTCGCTCGCGCATACTTTTTAAAATCTTTTCTTCCTTTCACTTGATTTCTATGAAATAATTGTCTATTGAAAGCGCCTAGTTAAGACGCATTAACCTGTGGAATCTTCATGAAAATCCATTCAGTGGTTTCGAAGATTAGCGTGTTCAAATATGAAAAAAATATCTTTTTTTTTTTATACCACATTGCAAGCAACCAAGCATACGGCCCGCCTGATGGTACGGTTACGGTTACCGAGCGGTTACCGTAGCCTATGAACGCTTGCAACACCAGGTGTATCTCTCGCACGTTGCCGAGCCTTCCCCCCCTCCCCGATGAGCTCTGGTGACCTTACTCACGCGCAGGAACACAACTATAAGTTATTTGCATTCGGTTACTCTTCTTATATCTAAATGACCCACACTTTTTTGGTAAAAAAAAAGGTAAAGACACACACATTAGTACAGTAATTAATTATCTTATGATGATATGCCATGATTTTCTTCATGAAGCTGGATTCCTTACCCATTGCCTCATCAGCACAGCATTTCATAGAAGGTTTGGGGCACTCGACTTCCTCCAGGACGTTGGAACAGATGAGAGAAGCTAGCGCGTGCATGCATGTTCCGGGGCAGTTCTTTACGTTCTCTTGCGTGTCGAGGGTGTCCAAGAGACCTGGAATATAATTAAATGCTGCTCTATATATATGGGCTAATGAAACTGGTGTGAAGATTATTATTTTTTTGACAACAAATATGATCAAGATATGTGATGTACCAGCCAAAGGTGGTAAGCATACAAAGCCTAACAGGGAACTGAGGGCAGAACAGGCGAGACGTGGTGAATTACGTACAAGCAGGGAAAACTACTTAATGCTAAAATATGTAGGTACTTATCGTTATAGTTACACAAATTCATCGAAATAAAAAATAGTATTTGAGCTAAAGGGAAACAAGTGGCCAATTAGCTTATTACATACTAGCTTCCGCCCCGTGGTTTCACCGGCATTCCCGGGATAAAAAATAGCCCTTAACCTTCCTCAAGAATTGGATCAAATCCTCTATCAAATGCAAAAAGAATATTTCAAATCCGACTGGTAGTTCCAAAGATAAGCGCCTTTTAACACACAAACCAACAAAAAACACTTCTCCTTTATTATATTATTATAGATAAATATTCAAAATAACCTTTCATAACTTTGTTGCGGTAAACAAGTCACTCATACTTATCATAGACAACGAGTATTACATTCTTAAATTAATGCAACTCAGGACGAGTTTCTGAACTTCAGTTGTTTTATCTATCTATCTAATCTAATAATACCTTTAAACGTGCAATTCTTGTATTTATATAAATATATAATCTGAACCTCTGAAACCGCTCCAACGATTTTCATGCATGCAGGGGGTATCGGGGGCGATAAATCGATCTACCTTCATTACCTTTCATTTTTAGAAAACTTCATTTAAAAAAAAATGAGGTATTAAGTTTATAATGAAGTGTATTCTATCGTTTCTATTAGTACTTACTCTTAGTTTAATCAACGCTTATGATATATGGCAAAGCACCGGCCAGACTTGTATGTCGCTAACAATTTTCTATATAAAACTATTTTCTGTCGGGAGCTTTCTCCGGCGATCGCTCGGCGCCGCGTGGAAATGCGAACTGTCTGCGAGTGGCCTCTAAATAGGCGGTATTGAGCTAACCTAGGTTTAAGAAAGACCTAGGATGGTCTAGACTTCTAGAGAGTTCTTGACGGGCCGGTTGGCGTGGTTGGTACAATACCCTATCAATCACGCCATAGGTCGTGGGTTCAATTACCACCATACTGTGTGCATGAACATGACATGTTTGTTTGTCCAGAGTCTGGGTGTATAGAAAAATAAGTAGTATTCTATTGTATCGTTATCTGATTTCCATAATACAAGCTCTGCTGCTAAAAATATAACGGACATGGATTTTTAATTTAATTTTTTCAAAGATAACGTCAGAAAAAATATGACCCTTTTTTAAATAAAAAAAATATTTTTTTATCTTATTTTACCCATCAAAATGTATTTACTACATATTTTGTTACTTTTCCAAAAAAAAACAATCTGTGTTTTTTTAAAACGTCTTAAATTCCCTCTCTTCGCCTTTGTTTCCCTCTTTTTTTCGCCCGTTTGTTCGGTGTGATATAAAATCAATATTTTATGATTTCATTCATTAAAATCATCTAAATTGCCTCTGAAGCAATTCCTTATTGTTTCCGCTTTTTCCTCATTTCCACAGAGAATGTGTAGTATATCTTTCACCTTACTACAGAATATTCAATGCGTACTTAGCCCCTACTCACAAGTTGTAGGTCAGCTAATTAGCTAGGATGGTGTTTGCGCGTCACAGTGCGCGGAGCGGTGCGCTAAACTCACGCGCACGTGTTCGGAATGCGGACATGCGCGTAACGGACGCGCGGACAAACGCATAGGACTACTTTGTTGTAATTTAGGTTCACCTTTTGGGTTTCAGTTTGATTTATATAAACTAACGAGTTCATTTCAGTTTAGAACACTTTGTCAATCACTAGCTAAACTCGGCTAATTGAATGCTTACGAAACGCCTAGGTATTCTCGTTTCCCTGGGAAATAAGAGACAAAAAGTGTATAAAAACACTTTATATGACATGCAACGTTGTGTAAAAAAATCAAGTTAATCCATCGACTACTTTTAGAGTTATACGGACACAAACATACGGAAGCGGAATTTTTATATATAATGATTTTCACCATAAAATCTGAGTCTGTTAAGTTTATCGGTTCTCTGGAATAGGTACTGAAAATAACGTTCTTATAAGGAACCTATAGGGAAAATTTAATGTTTTGAACCTCTGCAGTTTAGTCTGTAATAAAAAAAATCCTTGATGCTACCACCACTGCCGATGGGCATGGTTCCCAACAGGCTGGCAGCGTTATGGGATACTGTTTCAACTATTAGTATCCATTCGTCGGCATGAGAGTCTACCCTTTCGTCTCAATCGGAATGCGTAGCGAATTATTCAGTGAATTGTTTAGCATGCACGCTGCGGCGTGGCGCGGGAGTGGCGCAGGAGTGGCTTGGATGTGGCGCCGGCCGCGACATAATGTTTTCACAGCTGTTTCTATTAACTGTTTGTTAATTTCATTACTATTTCTAAGTATATGTTTCGATTACTTAACTTACGTTATATACCTTTTATTTATGGAAAATTCGGTCTTATTGCTTGGCTTTCATAAATTTACCCTCTGTGCAAAATTTCAGCTATTTGGTCCAAGGATTTGAGCTGGGGACAGTCGGTGAGTGAGTCAGGACTTTTCTTTTCTCTTTTAGTTTTTTTTTTTTACTTTGTACAGGCTAGGCTTGCGATTGACCACTATCTCACTATGGTAAGATATATGTATACTGGGCGACTTTTTAGCCACTGGCAATATTTGCAGGGGTGGAAGTACTCATCAATATGAAAAACTTTTATTATGAGACAAACTGTGAAATCACGAAAAAAATATCAGCTGTTCCACACAAAAGTACCTACTCGACTAAAATGTATGAAGCAACCATTTTGTTTTACGCCATATCAGAGTTGGTCCCATAATAAAAGTTGTTCATATTGATGAATACTTCCACCCCTGCAAGTATTGCCAGTGACCAAAAAAATCTTAAGGGTGGTAACCAGCCAGGTGTACTACGGTTTCCTAACGATGTTTTCATTCACCTAAAGCTCAAGCTCATTTCAATTCGAACCCACGTCATTCGACGTCACTACCACTGAGCTATCATCGCCTTAATAAATCTTCTTCTTCTTCTGTATATATAAAAGGAAAAGGTGACTGACTGACTGATCTATCGACGCACAGCTCAAACCACTGGACGGATCGGACTAAAATTTGGCATACAGATAGCTATTATGATGTAGGCATCCGCTAAGAAAGGATTTTTGAAAATTCCACCTCTAAGGGGGTAAAATAGGGGTTGGCGGGTGAAACCGCGGGGCGGTAAGCCAATATTCGTTGGCAACTAAAGACGACACGCAATCCCGTAAACATCTGAACTATAAGTAATAAATAACTCATAAATATTTATATTCATGCGATTATAGACCTTATTATCTAACTACAATGACGAGTTATGATCCTATGAGCAGATAACCTGCGCGGCTGCATTCCACGACCCCCATAGAGACGATCATCTTGGACAGAGTTTCTCAAACTGTTTGATCCAGCTCCCTCTTTTGATTTGTGTAAACTTATTTTTCTGTGGTAGTTGTATCTAAACAATTTTATAATTTATATAAATACTAGCTGTACTATGCGTCCATCTCTAGGCTATAAGTTACCCCTTCCGTTCAGTAGTTATGCTGTGAAATGTGGTATATGGACAGACTGATTCACTCTAGCATTTTTAATATTAGTAAACACATAGGTACAATTTTAACCGCGAACTAAAACATAATAATACTTTAATGACTTTTAAATAACGATGATATCATTTTATATTATTTGCCTTAAAGATAAACAAATTGCCACATAGATTATTTGGTTAAATTGTACTAATTTCTTATCAGTTGCATCACCCAATATAGAACTATAAAGGGGGGACATAAAAAAGTTTGGGTAACTCTGTTCTAAAACGAGAAGTGCCGTTAGCCCTCTTCCCTGCCCCCCTCACTGATGGGTGCCCTCCCCCCTCCAGAGTACGACCTCACGCCACTGACACAGAATTAGTTAGAGGCAAATGAAAGGAAAACAGTAATGGCCGTACATTACAAGTGGTAGCGGAACTGTAATAAACCTAAATTTATGACTTAATTGTGTAGAAGTACCTTGTGTTGGTTTGCCTGTAAATCTTACCTTTTTTTCTAGTGGTAGGTGATGAAATTCATCATCAAAATATATCCCATTTGATTTGGATCAGATAATTCATTTACGAAGCATGGTTGACGAAATATACTTACGACGTGTAGAAAGAGACAAAGTTTTTTTTTACGAAACATAAACATACCTACAAACTTTCGCTTTATAATTCGAGTATAATTAATTTTATCGATTTTTTCCTCATATTTTACATTGTATATGGCTTAATTGTGTTTGACCACAATCTCATATTTTTTGGCAGTATTTTTATACTATTTTTATTTTTAGTTTCATATAAGTACTGTAAAATAAAAGCACTTACTTATTCTAAATAAAAATATTAGTTGTGTATAATTTATTGCACAAAAAATTCAATAAAATTTAAAATAAACTTTATAGTGGCATATATCACCCGCAATCGCCCACAAATCGCGCCACACACGCACAACAGTCGCACGACCGTTACCCGATGACCTAATGCGGCGTCCGTCCGGCCCGGCCGGTGAAATCGGCTCGGCCCGCTCCCGCCCCGCCGCCGCCCCGTCCCGGCCCGCCGAAAATGAAAGTACATGCGCACCGTGCCTAACTAGCAGATATAATATAATACTAAGTAGTGGTTACGAAAGAAAATATGTCACTTGAGGAATTTGATAGCATATTTGTACGAAAGGAAATTAATCAATTGACACACCGTCAAAGTATTTTTTTCAGTATAAACCCTAGGAACATATGATGGTCGAAGATACTGAAGTTACCATTTCTGAAGTCAATGTCCTTAATATAAGTGAATTTATTTCCAAAAGAGTAGGGAAAGGTACTGATCTATAAGCCTCAAGACTTTTTTTGAACCGTGCGTTAGAGTCAGACTACAACATACTTATAAGTGATTGTAAAAAAATATTTTAATTTCATATAATCATTCGGCTTTAAAAAAAATATTTTATTAATTACAAATTTACTTCTCTGTCAAGAACTGCTCTTGTACTGTACTCTGTACAGAATTTTTCTTTCCAAAAATATGGCCTATTTCGTCGAATTTGCTCTTTTAAACGCCGCATAACGCTCAAATAATATTTTTTATTTACTGTTTGACCTTCCGGCAAGAATTCCGAGTGCACAACAGCGATAATCAAAGAAAACAGTCAACATGTCTTTGACTTTCGATCGACTTTGGCGTGGTTTTTTCGGTTTCAGTTCAGTTGGAAGGCGCCACTCCGAAGCTTGTTGACTAGTTTGCATGTTAAATTCCTAAACCCCACGTCTCGTCACCAGTAACAATGCGTTTCGTGAATGTTGCTGGTGCTGCTGCTCAGTGACTCTTATGCGATTGATTTTTTAGAGTAAATTCAGGTATTTTGGGACTAGCCGAGCGGCAACATGTTTCATACCCAAGTGATTATTTAAAATGGTACGGATCGCCTCGTGAGACATAGAAAGTTCAGCGATCTCTCAAACTTGAATGAGGATTTTCATCACTTTTGCGATGTTAACTTCAGTTGAAGAAGTTGATGGCCTACCAGAGCGAGGCAAATCTTCCATCACATCTCGACCGCTATTGAACGCTTTGTACCACTCATAAGCACGTGTTTTTGATAAAGTCGATTCACTGTAAGCCTTCTGTAACATTTTCAGGGACTCTGAACACGAAATTCCATTGGCGATGCAAAATTGTTTGTTCAGTTGCAACTCAAACTCCGTGCCAAAATGGAAAACAGTTGTGCCAATCTAACAAAAAAAAAAAATTGGAACCATAAACAAATCATCCATTCCCGATACTTTTTTGACTGAATGTATACTTTAATAATAATAAATAATTAAATGTACCATATCATTCATACTCAAATTTTACTTCATACAAATATTATAAATTCGGAAGTTTGTGTATGTTATCACTCAACTCCGTAACTACTGAACGGATTTTCATGAAATTTGGTATTAGGTAACTTTTGATCCTGGACTTAAACATAGGATACATTTTATCCCGGGAACGAGGGTATAAACGCGGGGCGGAAGCGGTTTATTGCATAAAACTCACAAGCAATAAAAAAAAATCAAATTTGAAAGATTGAATTCCTGTATATAATATTGTCTGATCACAGGCTTTCCAGCGGGTCATTGACCGCGCGAAAGTCTATGATACAACTACTACGAGTGCATGTGACGGCGCCGGTGACGTGACCACGGTTCTAACATTTTTGCTACATTACTATTTATTTTGCACCAATAACTAGCTGGTAACAATCACGAACAAATGACTTGAACGTAATGCTCAAATCTTCTTATATATGTTAAAAATAAAAACAATGTTTGTTTGTTTGTCCTCTATGCATTCCGCTGATTCGATCGCGAAATTTGATACGCTATGGTATGTAAAGGAACGTAGGCGATTTTTTTTCTCGGGAACGCGGGGAAACCCTGGGCACAGGCTAATAAGTTATAAGTTAAAATAGTAACTAAAAAAAAAAACACTTATTAATCAGTATAGAGCTCATTTTTATATTATTCAGCCTCTGGTAGTCAAAGCCATTTATTTACTTTAGGCCATACAAACTTAGGCACTTATGAACGTCGAAGGTGCGTCGAAGCCACTGAAGTTACCAACAGTTCAGAAGTCAGCCTTCAACTGAGAAGAACCGGCAAGAAACTCGGTAAGGTTACATTTTCTATGTTCTGACAATTTTGGCAAACAAAGAAATAGAAGCTGTATCACAAACACACACACAAACATTTGTTTCAATAATCTATAGTATATAGTAAAGCGGTAGAGTTTTTTTGTTTATTTGAAAGCCCTAATCTCTGGAACTACCCGTCTGTCGGATTAGAAAAAATATTTTTGTATTTGATAGCCCAATTCTTGAGGAAGGTTATAGACTACTTTTTATCCCGGGAATGAGGGTGAAACCGCGGGGAACAAGATAGTGTAATTTTGTAAAACAGATACTCCAATAACTTTATCATGGATCAATCCAATATTTTACTGTATTATATTGTATTGCAATTTAGTGCAAAAGTGTTCTACGACTATTAATTCACTTTCATGAGTCGCGCGTGCGGCATGTTACGGTTTTCACCGAGTTTCAGAAGTACCTGCTACTTGACTCGATGTGTTATGTTGCGGAGATATGCGAATATTGTATATTTAATGATGTACTGGTGACATGTTGTATGTGAGGCATTAAAAAGATAAGTCAATTAAAAGAATTTATGTTTTTTTTAACTACGAAAAAAATTAACTGTAAATTGTTTCTGTTTGAAATTGTTTCTTTTTTCTTACTTTGGTCAGTGATGATGTAACCGAAGCACACAAAGCCTAGAAGGAAGTTTATGCAAACAGACCATTTGATGAACAGGCCCAGCAAGCCTTTGAGAGCTGCCATCTGCATACGTTATTTTACTTTTTAATTACTATTGTAAACCCAGAAGGCGATGATAGCTCAGTGGTAGTGACGTCGGACGCCGCGGCGAAGGTCGTGGGTTCGAATCCTACAATGAGCTTGAGCTTTCGGTGAAGGAAAACATCGTGAGGACACCATAGCACGGTGGTAGGGTACTTTGTAGTACCCGCCTTTGTGTGCTTACCACCTTCGGCCACATCATCACCTACCATAGTGAGATTGTGGTCAAAAACAAGCCTATACAAAGTAAAAAAAATAATTGAAATAATACGTTTTTAATTTATATAAACCGAGGTTTATCTTGAAAAAGATTCATAGCTATAAATCAAGTAAATCTTCTAACTGTGACTTAAATTGTAAAGCTAATTAAAAAAAACCTTAATCTTGTTTGAGCTATATAACACGGCATCCAAAAGACATTTACCAAAACACTAGTTTTATACATGTGCTTTGCTACAAATAAATTTGTACAATAACTGAATATCAAAGAAACGATCACGTTGCGTGTTCGAGACAAGCGTGAGAAAATTGTAAAATGCATTTATTTATTATTAAATTCTAATTAGGAAAATATAGAGAAACAGCCGTGATATCTTAGTGGCTGTGATGTGGAATGCCGTGACGAAGGTCGTGGGTCCGAAACCTACAAGGAGCTTGAGATTTCGGAGCTACATCGTTATTACACACTCACATACATTCCTCACACGCGGCCATCTGATTTCAAACTAAGCAGAGATTGTACTATGGAACCCAGACAACGAATATACTACTCTCTACTCTTTTTTTAATAAACTTAATAATATAGACAATTACACCCAGACTCAAGAAAAATAGACATGTTCATGCATACAAATGTTTGTCCTACGCGGGAATCAAACCCACGATCTGTAGCGTGCACACATATTCCATAATACGGAATCACGGATAAAAGTGCGCGGCACAGCTAGTTGATTAAATCTATACTTAATATTATAAAGCTGAACAGTTTGTTTGTTTGTTTGAACGCGCTAATCTCAGGAGCTACTGGTTCTATTTGAAAAATTATTTCAGTGTTGGATAGCCCATTTATCGAGGAAGACTATAGGCTAATGTTTCCCGGGAAAACACAAGGTCACAACGCGGGTGAAACCGCGCGGAAAAGCCAGTTAGAGATATAATGGAGCAAAAAATTAGACATGTTGAACGAATTAGCAATAAATATGACTCGATTGGTAACTCGAAGCTTGTTGACTAGCTAATATATCATTAAATTCTTGTTTGTTACCTATTGATTATAAGTAATTTATGATTATACCTCAATTATTTATGATTATACCTCAACCATAATTTGGCACGATTCAGTAAAAAAAAATAATGTCGCGTTCCGAATACGAATTGTGTAAAGTGCGACATAATCATTGCGCTTGCGTTGATCGACAGTCACGCCATCTACTGTGTCTTTTATCATTATTTCTACTTCACGATTGACGTAGTGAAATTACTAATGTAACGTTACGTATTTTATTTCCTTATTTAATTAAAAAAATCCTTTTAGGAAATATTCCTGTGATCACCTTTTTTACCAGGTCTGTGTTTGACCATAAACTCATCATGGTAAGTGATGATGTAGCCGAAGGTGGAGAAGGTGATGGAGTTAGGTGACAGATTTACACCTTGAAGGTTTCCTCACGATGTTTTCCTTCAAACCTCAACCTCATTGTAGGATTTGAATCCACGACCTTCGCCATTCGGCTATCACTGAGCTATCATCGCCTCAAATCGATTAGAAAATTACACATCGAGACAGACAGAGAGAACTGGGTGTTTCATAAATATCTTATACTTCCATAAGTAAGTATATTGTCATCACGATGCATCGTAGACATCCGGAATATCTTTATATATCGTAACGTGAAGTGTGTAGTCACTAGAAAAGAAAGCCTCTCTACGTCCACCGCTTGTTAATTAGTCGTATTTGAGAAGCGAACAACGATGTAGAATATAATGAATGTACCTTGTGTAAAATGGTATGTTTTTCCATTTTTTTTTTATTGAATCGGGTGAAATAGTACGTAAATATTTTGAATAAATTAATATTATATTTTGTGAAAATAGTGGATTGAATTTTACCATAGATAACTACAATAGACTGATAGGATATTCCGATATCGATTATAAACATTTGTTGAATTACTGTTTGTTTTAAAATATTCTATAAAAATAAATCTATCCAATTTACCTAGTTATTGTACCTAATATGGTCAATACTGGGTTCGCGTGAAAAATCTACCGTTCCATACAAAACAACAATTCCTACTCAACCTAAAATAATGTATACTTACAACTCTGAAAGTTTAGCTACACAATTAAAAATAAACCTGTATAATATAATACTTGCTTAAGGAAATAATCGGGATAAAAACTATCCATCTTTTTAAAGTTGGAACAAATCACACATTTTGAAAAAAAAATACGTGATGATCGGATAAATAATTTCGGAGTTCATCGCGGATCAACATCGTGACACGGGAATTTTATATAATAACTAGCTGTCACCCGCGGTTTGACCCGCGTAGCGGTATAAAAAAATAGTCTACGACCGATTCTCAAACCTACCGAATCTAATGTATAAAATTTTAAATTAATTTTTTTTTTTTTAAATAAAGATTTTTTGTATAATATATTAGATTTAATTAAATATAAGAATAATGCCCCAGAATATTAATTATTTATTATTATTAATTATCTATATCATATTTGCTTACGATCGACACAACGGACCGGAGCGATACTGGCACTCTATAGCTTTAATGTATACTCTAAGGTAAAAAGCCATTAATTCATCAAACCTATATGTAAAACATGTATGTATCACAAAATCACAGCCGCGAGTTATCCAACCGCTATCAGAGTCAATGTCGCGTAATGTTGCGCCGGCGCACAATACCGCGGGGCGTGTAGGGTTGCCACACTGCTAATATTCATGTATTTTGTATGAGTATGAGTGTTCAGATTTTTTTGGTGAAAGTATTTGTCAATATTATCCATATTTTCGGCCATCTGACCCCAAACTAAGCAGACCTTGTACAATGGAAACTAGATAACTGATTATACTACATTAACTACTTTTTTTTCTAAATTTATACATTTTATAAATAATTACACCCTGACTCTATTACTATTTTCGCTACCGACATGAAGGTAGGTTAAAATATCTTTATTCCGAAAAAAATACATAATCCATATATATAAAATAGAAAGTATGTATGTACATATGTATGTATACATATATGTTCCTTATAGACTCCGAAACCGCTGAACCAATCGCGATGAAATTTTCAGACAATCTTCATATTAGCCCCGCGGGTAATCCTGTAAGGTTTGGTGGCGATCAGAGCACTCGAGACCGCGGGTGAAACCGCGGGGCAGACGCTAGTTAGGTTATAAAATAAAATTAAAAACATAACTCTAGTAAAAAATATTGTAAATGAAAGCACTTTGGATTTTAACTCTAGTTATTTTAAAATTAATTTAAATTCACCACACTGCGTTATTGGCTGGCTACCACCCTCAAGTTGAAAATTATTTGAGAGCCAGCTACTTCTAGGCTTTGTGTGCTTACCACCTTCGGCCACATCATCACTTACCATAGTGAGATTGTGGTCAAACACAGAGCTATACATATTTAAAAAAAAATGTATTCTTTGTAATTGAGAAACATTTTACTTATCAGTTACACATGATGACCCTGTACAAGAGGGGAAGGAAGGGGCTGATAAATAGGGGGGGTTAGAGAAAGTCCTGCAGACGCGTCGTCGCCGCGGCGTGCGCCTGCGCCGGTGGCACTGGCCTCAAGTATCATTATCAATACTATACTGGAGCAGTTTATAGACCTAACTCATTGAGGCGACATTGTTAAGACATCTTTGTTTTTTAACTTTACTTTAGTCTACCTCGCGGTATAAAGGATGTATTTTTTAGCCTTTTATTACCTTGTTCGAAGTGATGCTCAATTTTTTTCAACACACCCAGCCTTTCGGCCTCACATCACCATTTTCTAATATCAAAAACAATGGTCATCATTTTGAATAATTAATCAATAAAGGTTTAATAGGTACGAAAACGTAAGAAAGTAATAAAATAGTATTTTGTTAAAAATGAGCTCTTTCTCCTTTAGTTTGCCAGATGGGAAAACATATGATACCTCGGGAGCGCGGTTGAAACCGCGGGGTGGATGCTAGTTGATTTAATAGAATACAATTGTTAGCAACTTGATTTTTTTAACTATTTTATATTTTTGTTCAACATTTTTAGATTTCATTATTTTTAAGTAATAAAAATCTTTTTCGAATTCAAAGCATAGGTTAGGAATAAATGTAGAAAATAATAAAAGTAAGTAAGCTGGGGCGGCTGCGACCGGTGCTGAAAAATCCAAATTTAAAATATACGCTTGTCTTGGTTCTAATTTTTCGTTCATGCTCGCAGTTGAAACCATGTCTCCATGGGGGTTCGAGGCTCGCCGATTTGCTCGGATTTTATCATCCAAGCTCATCGAGGCTTCGGGAGACCGACGGGCTGGGAGCTTTTTCCACCAACGCATAAGCTTGGCCATCCAAAAAGGGAACGCTGCCAACCTGTTGGGAACCTTGCCTATCGACAGCAGCGAGGGCTTTGAGGATGTTTTCTATACATAGTCTGGCCATAAATACTGTTACAATTAAAAATAAGAAAGATATTACATTTGAATTTGGAATCTGTCATTTTTATACGATTGTTCATTGGGTTTTCTAATTTTGGCGCCAATACATTGGACAATATTTTGCGATATTAAAATGGAGTGGGGTGATAAAGAGAACCGAATCGCTGTGATTGCATTACACAAAGTTGGTATGGAGCCAAATGCAATTTTTAAAACTCTCCATACGCTTGGTATTAGTCAAATGTTTATGTACCGGACTATTAATAGGTACAATGAGACCTCCTCTGCTTGTGACAGAAAAAGATCTGGCCGACCACGTAGTGTTCGTACGAAAAAGGTGGTTAAAGCAGTAAGGGAAAGAATTCGAAGAAATCCTGTCCGAAAGCAAAAGATTTTATCTCGGGAGATGAAGATAGCACCCAGAACCATGTCGCGTATTTTAAAAGATGACTTAGGACTTGCAGCCTATAAGAGACGCACTGGTCATTTTTTAACTGATAATTTAAAAAATAATAGGGTGGTAAAATCGAAACAACTACTGAAGCGATACGCAAAGGGAGGTCACAGAAAATTTTTGTTTACGGATGAGAAAATCTTTACAGTTGAGCAACATTTTAACAAACAAAATGATCGTATTTATGCTCAAAGCTCTAAGGAAGCTTCCCAATTAGTCGAAAGAGTGCAACGTGGGCATTATCCGACTTCAGTGATGGTTTGGTGGGGTGTTAGCTATGAAGGAGTGACTGAGCCATATTTTTGTGAAAAAGGTATCAAAACATCGGCACAAGTGTATCAAGATACCATTCTTGAGAAGGTAGTTAAGCCCCTTAACAACACCATGTTCAATAACCAAGTATGGTCCTTCCAACAAGACTCGGCGCCGGGTCATAAAGCTCGGTCCACGCAGTCTTGGTTGGAAGTAAACGTTTCGGACTTCATCAGAGCTGAAGACTGGCCGTCGTCTAGTCCCGATCTTAATCAGCTGGATTATGATTTATGGTCAGTTTTAGAGAGTACGGCTTGCTCTATACGCCATGATAATTTGGAGTCCCTAAAACAATCCATACGATTGGCAGTGAAGAATTTTTCCATGGAAAGAGTGCGTGCTTCTATTGATAACTGGCCTCAACGTTTAAAGGACTGTATTGCAGCCAATGGAGACCACTTCGAATAAGCTTTTTATATTTTAAATTGTTTTTTATTTATGTATTAAACTAACATACTGTAAGAGTAATAAATATTATTTGCAATAAAAAAAAATGTTTTTTCTTTGTGACAATATTTATGGCAAGACTAGGTATATCATAGTTTGTATTTTATATATTGATTGTAAATATTTGTTGTATATATTATAAAAACAATATAGAATTTAAAAAAAAGTAAGTAATAAGTTGTTATGTCAAATTGACATGAAAATATTTAAAAAATAATAATGCTATGAGTATAATAATATTAATTATATGCAATAATGTAGAACGCACGCGTTGTTGTCTATTGTATGGCACGACGCCACTTCGGGTACACTACACTGAAATAGCAAGAAAACTTCTGACTCGAAACCAGATAACAGATATATTACATAGTACTAGTAAATATCTTATTACCTTTAAACTAGTAATTCTTGTATATATATCATCATCATCATCATCCCAGCCGCAAGACGTCCACTGCTGGACAGAAGCCTTCCCTAATGATATAATGTAATATATAAAATTTCTTGTGTCTTAGAAACTGCTCTAACGATTTGGATCAAATTTTGTATTTAAATAATGTTTTGCTATGTAAGCGTCATTCCTGATAAAACGCAATTTTAAAAACGCCGAGCAGTAATATATAAGATTAGCTTTTCCGCGCGGTTTCAACCGCGTTCCCGAGGGATCTTGTGTTTTCCCGGGTTAAAAAGCTAGTAAATAGCCTTCCTCGATAAATGGGCTATCCAACATTGAAAACATTTTTCAAATTGAACTAGTAGTTCCTGAGATTAGCGCGTTCAAACAAACAAAAAAAAACTCTTCAGCTTTATAATATTATAGTATAGATACAGAACAAGTTACTTTTAATAATTTTGTTTTTCAGTTCCTAGGACATTTCAACAGACTTGACTTTCTTTTACGTCTGAATGCTGACAAACAGGTAGACAGTCCACCTAATTTTAAGTGGCTACCATCGCATATGGACATTAGCTAGGCGGTACGGTGTTTTTGTAAGAAGCAAAAGTATATATTATATGGTTTATTTTTGTACGTTGCGGTCTGCGTCGGCGTCGGTGGTATATGGAGCGCGTGTAACGGTGCGCACCCCGTTAAATATGCGCGGAGCGAGTGCTCCTAGCATCTATATATATATATTAATATTTATAGGTATACGTATGTTAGATGCTCAGGATAAAAACGATAGCAAAGAGTTTCATTGGTAGAACCAAGATTGGAATTCAAAGTATGTAAATATTGGATAAGAGTTTTATTTTTTTCTACCTTCCGCCCCGCGGTTTCACCCGCGTTCCCCAGGGATCTTATGTTTTGCCGGGATAAAAAGTAGCCTATGTTCTTTTCTACACCATAGGCTATTTGCATACCACATTTCATCGCGATCGGTTTTGTAGTTTAAGCGTGAAAAGGTAACAAACAAACAAACTCACTTTCGCATTTATAATATTAGTTAAGATTAATTAGGATTTGGATACTAGATGTCGCGGTGAACTTCGTATCACGCGAGATGATAATATTGGCCGCATCATCATCACCCAGTCAGTCAGTTTACCATCTATACTCTATACTAATATTATAAAGCTGAAGAGTTTGTTTGTTTGTTTGTTTGAACGCGATTATCTCAGGAACTACTGGTTCGATTTGAAAAATTCGTTCAGTGTTGGATAGCTCATTTATTGAGGAAGGCTATAGGTTACTTTTTATCCCGGGAAAACACAAGATCCCTCGGGAACACTAATAACCTATCACATACAATAACCTATTTTGCCCCCTTATGGTTGAATTTTTAAAAGCCCTTCCTTATATGATTACGTTAAATAAGGAAACTGTGCAAAATTTCAAGTTTCTAGACCTCGCGGTTTAGGTTCGAACTCCATGGTACTTAGTTTGTCAGTTTCTCCTTGATAAGTGGTGATGTGGCCGAAGGTGGTAGGCACACAAAGCCTAGAAGGAACTGCCTCTCAAATTCAGCTGCCGATGCCCACTCGGTAGTGTTTGGCGACAGATTTTCTACTTGTGAGTGCAAATATATAAAGATACTAGCTGTCCCCCGCGGTTCCACCTGCGTAGCGGTATGAAATATACTTTACGACCTATTCTCAGTCCTACCAAATATACACAAAAAAAAACATAAAAATCGGTCGAGCCGTTTCGGAGGAGTTTGCAGACAAACACTGTGACACGAGAATTTTATATATTAGATTATGTTTAGTTAGAGATAATTTGACAGATAACTATATATGTGATATAGGATGATGAAAAACTTACCTGGCGTAGGGGACACCGTGATCAAAAAGGCGGTTCCCCCAGAGCGAGGCCCTTCCATTGCACTGCGGAAGGGTTGACCTCTGTGATTATCCCTAATGTGGATAACTCGGACGCGCAATTTTTGATAGTGGGGACTGCGTACGCGCCGTCCCCTTTATTTTTTTTTTTTTTGCCGTAATAAATTGAAAAAATATGTCAAGTTTAACAAAATTATCAGAAAGACGCAAAAACTTTTAAAAAAACACAAAGTAGCACATAAATTAAATATATTTTTGAAAAAAGAGCGCTTTAATTTAAAATATCAGTTAAAATCATATGAAATTAGTATTCAGCAGAGTAGGGATTTGTATGAAAATAATACTCAACATCTTCTTGATGAAATAGATAATCTCAAGCACTCCTTAGAAGCTATTAATAAAAAATATAGTAATGCTCAATTACAAATAAATGAACATATTTCAGCGGCAGACGAGCTTATAAAATTAACTGAATATAATAGTGAACGTCTTGACTCTTTAGTAAATAACCATTGTAACTGTTTCAGCGCAATGCCTAGTTCTGCTTTACAGTCAGAGTTAAATATTAGTCATTCTTCAGATCAAACTATACAAGCACAGGACTCAATAAAACAAACGATTGTCATATGTGACAAAATTGGTAAAAATTTCGGCACTATTCTTAATAACGAATTAAAAGAAAGAGTTATAAATAAATGTTTTCCCGGTGCTCCTTATAGTCATTTAATAGATAATGTTCATACACAAAATCTAAATCAAAATACTACAGTAATTATACTATGTGGAGATAGTTTATCCGTACGAAAAAAATGTATTCTTAATAGTTTTAACAAGTTGCTTGATTTGCACAGCCAGTATAAATGTAAATTTGTCTTATGTGCCTTCCCATATTCTAATCTGTTGTTCCAGGAACAGAATAGGCATATATATGACCTTAATATGACACTGTACAATTTAATTCATCGTCATAGTGACGCCATGTATTATTTTGACATTAATAATTTTATATTTGATTTTAAGCTGACTAAAGATACCATGTATCTGCCATTAAAGTATAAGAGACACATTGCTACATTGTTAGCCGGCAATATACACATTTATGACCAAGCTACAAGTAGCTTAGTTGAGGCTGCTGACACTGGTGTTATTGGCGATAACGAGGTGTCTAGGGAGGGTTTTTAGATTTACCGACAAAGGCTGAGCTCAATCATTTAAATATTGTTCATCAGAATATTCAGGGCCTAGCTAGCAAAGAATTGGAAATTGAATTATTTCTCGAATATCATAATGTTAATGTATTTTGTGTAACCGAACATTGGTTAAAGAGTAATGAATTATTGCTCAATAATAGTAAATATAAATTGTTAAGTGCGTTCGTAAGAAAATCAGCCATACACGGTGGTAGTTTAATTTTAGTATCAAGTAACATTAAATGTAAGGATCGCAAGGACATTGTAGACTTATCTATCGAGCGCACTGTTGAATTGTCCTGCGTAGAGCTTGAGCGCTACGTTATAGTTTGCGTGTACCGTCCCCCCTTAGGTGATTATAATTTGTTTGAATTAGTTATAGAAGATGCTCTTAAGAAAGCTCAAACCTGTAATAAGAGTATAATTGTATGTGGTGACTTTAATGTTAATTTATTAGTAAATTCGCATACATCACTAGGATTAATTAATCTGTTTAAATCATTTAATCTTAACAATTTATTCTGTGAGCCCACTAGAATCACAGAAACTTCTGCCACTTGTCTTGACAATGTGTTCTGTTGCTGCGATGTACTTGAAAAGTCTATTATTACTGATTTGACTTCGGATCATTGTGGTCAGAAGGTAGTTCTTTTAAATGAAACAAAGGATATACCACATACCATAACTTGTAGGCCTATAACATTAAATCGTATAGCCCGATTCAAAGATAATGTAAATCAAAAAATTGTTTCTGTTAAAATGTTACAGGATGAACCAGATTGTCTTTACAGTGATCTCTTTAATTTTATAAAAAAAGAATTTGATAAGGTTTTTAAACCCAGGACCTTTAAATTAAATAATAACATTAAGTTTAATGACTGGGCAACAGTAGGTATTTACAGAAGCAGAGCTAAGTTGTATGAGCTGTATGGCATGAAGAAATACAATCAAAATATTAGTTTTGTCGAGTATGTTAAAAAATATTCCAAAATTTTTAAGAAGGTTTGTGCTTCTGCTAAGTCCATATACTTAAGAAATAAAATTAGTCAATCAAACAATAAAGTTAAAACTACTTGGACCATTATCAACTCTGAAAGAGGAAAATTTCAAAACTGTAATAAGCGTATTGAGTTAAATATTAATAATAATATAATTTGTGAAGATAGTCAAATTGCACATGCCTTTAATTTATTTTTTACTAATATACCGGTAGATACGACTAGCTCTTTGAGTTCTTCACCAATAGATGCTGAATTATTATTGAAAGCCAATGTATCAGAGTGCTGTGAATTGTTCAGGTTTAGGCATATTACACCTTATGACGTAGTTAAAACATTTAAAAATCTGAAAGTTAAACGCACAGGTGACTTGTGGGATATATCCGTAACTGTTTTGCAGGGTATCATTGATAACATTGCTCCCCATTTAGCTTTTATTTTTAACAAATGCGTAGATTTTGGTCAATTTCCGAATTTAATGAAACATAGCAAAGTTATACCATTATTCAAAGCGGGAGATCCTAGTGATCCTACTAATTATAGGCCAGTTTCCATTTTGCCAGCCCTGAGCAAAGTATTTGAAAAGATAATTTTAACGCAATTAATTGCTCACTTTAATTTGAACAAACTCTTACATAATGAGCAATATGGTTTTACAAAAGGTCGTTCAACCGTTGACGCTGGGGTAGCGCTTTTAAGAAATATTTTTAACGCTTGGGAGAAGTCACAGAATGTTATTGGAGTCTTCTGTGATTTATCTAAAGCATTCGATTGTGTTGATCACCGAACACTCATACGTAAACTTAATTATTATGGAGTCAAGGGTACGGCACTTGATCTGATGAAGTCGTATCTCGGGGAAAGAACTCAAAGTGTTGATGTCAATAGAGTTAAATCATCTGGTTCTCCTGTGCATATGGGTGTGCCGCAGGGCTCTATTCTAGGTCCTTTTCTATTTTTAATTTATATAAATGATCTTCCCTTTTATGTCAAAAATACCTGTGGAATTGTACTGTTTGCTGACGATACCTCACTGCTTTTTAGTGTTGATAGACTGAAATCCAATTATGACGATGTAAATGGTGCATTAGCTCAGGTATTAAATTGGTTTACTGTTAATAATTTAGTTTTAAATGCAAAGAAAACTAAATGTATTAAATTTGCACTACCCAATGTAAAAAAAATAGGATGTAACTTGGTGCTAAATAATGAGTCTCTCAATCTTGTTGAGTCAACAGTATTTTTAGGGATTACTTTAGACTCAAAATTTCAATGGGGCACCCAAATATCATGTCTCGCGGGGAAGCTTAGTTCGGCTGCTTATGCAGTTAGAAAAATTAGACAGCTAACAGATGTAGATACAGCTCGATTAGTTTATTTTAGCTATTTTCATAGTGTTATGTCCTATGGCATTTTGCTTTGGGGTAAGGCCGCTGATATAGAAGCTATTTTCATTTTGCAAAAAAGAGCGGTGCGAGCAATTTATAATTTGAGTTCTCGAGCTTCCCTCAGAGATAAGTTTAAACAAATTAATATCCTCACAGTAGCATCGCAGTACATTTATGCAAACATATTATTTGTACAACAAAATATAAGTCTTTTTGTAAAAACAAGTGACATGCACACTATTAATACTAGAAATAAGCATAAACTTGTAACCTCTGCTTATAGACTCCAAAAAGTGCAAGGTTCATTTTTGGGACTGTGTACACGCTTCTATAATAAGATCCCTCCTGCACTTTTAAATTTGCCATTACATAAATTTAAGGAACGTGTTAAGTCTATTTTAGTACAAAAGGCATACTATAACGTTAATGAATATTTAAATGACGACAATGCTTGGGTGTAGCGCTCGCTCTTGCAGGATAAATTTTATGTAATAGTCTTAAGTTTGTTTTGAAAAGAGTAATTGCTGAGTTTCTTGCCGGCTCTTCTCAGTAAAAGCAACCTTCCGAACCGTGCGTTAGAGTCTGACTATTCTTAAGTGCCTGTGAAGGCCTATTTGAATGAATAAATTATTTCATTTCATTTCATTTCATTTATTTCATTTCATTTCATTTCAAAAGAAATTGGGCATATAGAGGTCGGAAGCCGGACGAGTTGCTCAGTCACCGAAGTTACACGAGTATATTACGCGGCGGAAGTTTGAACTAGAATTCATAGCCCCAAAATCTAATTAGAAGTAATTGTAGTTGTTTTATGAAACTAGGTGTACCCTGCGGTTTTAGCCGCGCTACCGAGAAAAGCAGCCTGTCCCTCTTCATTAGGCTATCTGCGTACTAAATTTTATCGCGATTCAGTTCAGCGGTTTAGGCGTGAAAAGGTAACAGATAGCAGATAGAAGTTACTTTCGCATTTATATGGCTTGTTGAGCAGGCATTTTATGAATTTGACGACGTGATGAGTGTCTGACATTATTAATTATACGTATTTTGATTTCTATTATTATTTTAACTATTGTATTTGTGCAACGTGTGATTGAATTGACTTGTGACCTGTAACTTGTTGTTGCCTATAAAGAACTATGGACTAAATTAGTAGGCATTGGTTTTATTGAAATACCGAGTATTAGAGTATATGCCTTCGTCTGATGCAAAGATATTTGATATTACAGATGAGAATCTTTACAAATTGTGGGTCGAAATGAACACGTGTACCTGTATATTAAAGTAGATGTGTGATCATAACAGTTTTCTCTACTTACTTAAGTTTGAAAGTAACAGATCTTGTGTGGTAACATAGCGGTCCGCCCCGCGGTTTCACCCGCGTACCACTATTTTACCTCCTTAGGGGTGGAATTTCCAAAAAATCTTCCTGATTAGATGGTTACACTGTATCTATGTGCAAAATTTCAAGTCTTAAGGTCCAGCGGTTTGGGCTGTGCGTTATTGATTGATTCAATGGAAAAGTTAGAGTTATAAAGTTATCTTCCGTCTAGAAATGTATTCCTTCAAATTATTGATTCTATAACTTCACATATATTGTTCATAACATGTTTAGAAGATACGGTAAAAGGATAATTTTACAGTTTCACGATGTTTCCACGGACAACGGCACATAACTGCGCTCCACTTACAAAGAATTAACTAAGAAACGTGATTTATTGCCAGACATCCTTTCTTTTTACATTCTACATATACCAGTCATAAATTATCACAGTTTTTACCTTTGAAATCAATCAATTATATCCCTTTAGCTATATACCTAACACCATTTGACATAAAACCTTTTTCTTGCCCCCAAATAACACCAACTGATACAAAAATCCGGCCTATCTTAAGGTGAAAGCTTACCTGACAAAAATGATGACGCAAAAGACTCCTCCTCGCATACATTTGGCGTTATAACCACCAATAGGAGTACAGCAACTCCAACTTTGATCACTGTCATATTTGCACTGTCAAAACTGTCACTAACTGTCAGAGTATATGGTGCATGACGGGACGACCGCTCGCCGACTCGCACAAGTACACACTGGCCGACGTCGGTGAAAGAAAGAAAGGTGTTTGGTGCGTGAGTGATTATTTACATAGATTAGGATGCAGAGGCGGCTGTTTGTCTTCGTGTTGGAGCCAACCTTCCTTCTTATATGCTTATCTTTGGACATATTCGCCTGCTATGTTAAGACTGTGGCCATAATCTTTTGATTTTTGATCAGTCAAAAAGCCATCTATGCGGTTTAGGCCCAAGTAGGGCACTTATGAACGTCGAAGCTACTGAAGTTACCACCGGTTCGGAAGTCGGTCTTCAACTGAGAAGAACCGGTAAGAAACTCAGCAAGGTAACTTTAAAAAAACAAAAGTGTGTGTGTACTTATGTACGCACGTAAGAAGTTATACTTCTTTATTATAAATTTTTTATACTATCTTTATGTTTTACTGTGTATGGGACAACCTGACAATGTTGACTAGCTATCTTCATGGTGTTTCCCTAACGCGTCAAAAGAAGTATAACTTCAAAAAATTGGTTTAAAGTTTAATTAAAAACAATGTAACAATAGTCGTATATTATTAGCTTTTTAAAATATTTACATTATTCAATACTGTAATGGAAATATTTCGACATCTTACATTACTCTTTAACTTTTAAACAATTAACTGCTTCTACACCCATGCTCAAAATGATTAAGTACCTAAAGTTTAAAAAATCTTCAGTCAGAACCTCTTTGCAAAAGAAGAATTAACACTAGTTTCCACCCCATGGTTTTACGTGCGTTCCCGACAAATCTTATCCGGAACGAAATATATCTCGTCTTTTATTAAAGAAAAAAGAAAGAAAAACATTTATTCATGACAACACACAACATTACATACAAACATTACATCAAATTAAAGGACTATACACACAGACAAACATTTTCAATACTAACTATCCAACAAACAAACAATAATGTAATGTTGCGTGATGCCAGGAATAGGTCCGATATCATTTATCTAAGTCCTTGGATTCATCTAAATCGATTCAGACTTAACGGCGTTTATGACATTTATACTATTACTAGGATGTACCTCGCGGTTTTATCCGGGTGAAATTTATCGGGGGGGTAAACCGAGAGAAAAAAGAAAGAAAGAAAATAATTTACTTAATATGACTCGAACAAAAGTAACAATTAAAGTTGTGTGAAGCCAAAAGGGCCTATCTCAGCTTATGTCGCTAATCATCTTTAAAATAAAATAAAATGAAAATATCACTATTTATGTAACTAAGTATTTAGAAAACAATTCATGTTACAATTAGGATATGTAAGTAGGCACAAATACACTACGCATATCCATTGCACATCTGTGGTTAAATTCTTCAAATCTTTGCCACAAACAAGTGTTTAGCGGCAAATGTCGGGAGGCAATACATATAGTTTTCCATCGATCAGTCCAGTGTCTCATGTATGTGTACTGATCACTAAACGCGATCAGCTCTCGGAGCTCGGAGCAATGAATGACGAGTTGTCATCGCTTTTCGAAAGTAAAACTTGTATAGTTGTTAAAACGAGAGTTGAGTAAATTGATGTTAATTTGTTGTGGGACTAGCTTTTGCATGCGGTTTCGCTCATGTCGCAATATGTACTCAACTTTAGTCAATGTTAAAGTCAAAGTCAAACATGATGATGTGCCAGAAGGTGGTAAGCACACAAAGCCTAGAAGGAACTGGCTCTCAAGTGCAGCTGCCGGAACACACCAATAAGTGTTTGGCGACAGATTTTCAACATGAGGGTGGTCGTAGTAGCCAGACAGGTACGGTTAATACTCAAATAAACGGCTTTCATTTCCATTAAAATTAAGATTATCTCCATCATCAGCTCATGTCCCTCATTCCTGGTGCTAAAACCATACAGGAACGGTCATTGTCTTTGTGGGTTGGTAGACACAACCTTATGAATTTTCCTGATCATGACACAATCACCAAAAAAAGATGGAATCGTAGAAAGAACGTTGCGTACATAACTTTATAGATAGAGGAACCTTCTTACATGTTTTTTTTTTAATGTCAGCGGGCTCATAAGCAAGCAGGCGGTCTATCTGATGGTGAGTGGCTACCGTCGCCTGTGAACATTGTGTTGCCTACCTTTATTAAGCCTAGAAGGTAACGAGCTCTCAAGTGCTGGAATACACCAGGTGCTTGATTACAGATTTATTTTACTTAATAAATACTTATGATTAAGTCCACTATTAAGGCGACGATATACGCAAAATGATGATTCTAAATTAAGTTTTTCTCTATATTCCTTATTGCAAGAGATGAGTAAAAAATATATGTTAAACTAGAGGATTTATGCCAGGGAACTATTTTTTAAATAGTCTAAAATTTTCTATGATAACGTCAGAAAAAAATCGAGGATATGTGTCTTTTTAAAATTGAAAATAGATTTCTCTCCTATTTTATGCATCCAAATAACTTGAAAATATTAACAAACATTCTAAGATGTAATACAAAGGGAACTATTTTGTTACTTTTCCAAAAAATCAATCTGTCTTTTTTTAATAAAATTAAATTTATTTTTTACTAGGAAATAGTTATTGTTCCTTCTCTCTCTCGCCCGTTAGTTTCGCGCGGGACAGGGTTATTTGCGTATATCGTCGCCTTATGCTTTGGAGGTTAGCCCGTGGTTCTTCTCCCCTTCCTAAGCCTTTTTTCTACTTGCCATACATGGGAAGAGTGAGCTCACTCTTTCCATCATAGTCGCTTGTAGAAAGCAGTGAACGGTGCACGTTTCGCGCAGTCATAAAACGTGTACCGTTTTTGCAAGCGCGTGGGCACATCTAATGATTTAAATCTCTGATAGTAGACAACTTTGTATTACCGCCGTACCTCGCCAAGTACCTACGGTGAGTTACAGCAGCTGCATTAGATCCTCAGTTCCCTTAGGCTTTATGTGGTCACGACCTTCGGCCACATCATCATTTATTATATTAAAATTGTGGTCAAACACACGCCTATTCACTCTACCTTGATTTAATTCAACAAACGCCGTTTTAATCGTTTATTTAAAAATTTAAATAATTAGATTTAAATATCTCTTCATAGTCAAGTTATAAGTTTTATATGACGTTGATTGAAGCCTGTCCATTGATCCCACGATGAACGAAACCAGGTCAAATGGTTCTACTAAATAAATTTGCATACACGCGCTAAAATCTATTACAGTGTGTTAAAATATAGGTAGTTACTTTAGTTGTACGATGTGCAAGAAAGATATGTTGGGCCTATTGTATGTTTTACATTATTTGTTGAACAAAAAAAGACCCAACATTGTCAGACTGTCCAAAAAACAAAACAAAATATATAAAAAATGTAACCTTGCTGAGTTTCTTGCCGGTTCTTCTCAGTTGATGGCGACTTCTGAATCGGTGGTAACTTCAGTAGTTTCGACGTTCACAAGTGCCCTCCTAGGGCCTAAACTGAATAAATGGCTTTGACTTTGTACAAATCAAGCAAAATAAATAATTAAAATTTAATATTTATGGTGTAAAAGCTTTTCACCCCGCGATTTCTCCCACGATCTCCTATCGAGTTGAATATAGAGTACTCCATCCTTATTCATTGTTTACATCATAATGGGAGCATCTGTACAGAATATTAGCTTTCTAGGTCGTAAGTTTTGAGCTGGGCGTTGATGAGTCAGTCAGTGAGTCAGGACTTTTCTTTTTTAGTTTAGTCGTAGTTTTAAATTATAATATTAATACGTGAGCAAAAACTTTGGTAGGTACCTATACCTTTTTACGAAAATTACGCGGACGGAGGAGTATGAAATTTGGCACAGTTAAATTTTATAGGGAGAAGGAGTGCAGAAAGCAAATATTTTTATATAATATTCATTAGGAATAAATTAAATTAATAAAAGAAACATTACACATACTACCATGCGTTTGATACACACATACACATGTCATCACTAAGCTGTCAGTCTTTGTCGATAACGCGGCAATGACAGACTTAAACGAAAGAGTTCGTATAGGTATGAGTGTAGTGATTTTCTTTACATTCTTCTTTGAGTATTTATGCTCTAACACTTATCTCTAAATCTTACTGTTTTGTTTAATTATTATGTCCTTTATTTATTTTTTTATCTTAAGACTACTTTTTTTATAACATTAATATCAAAATCAAAAAATTATAAAAAATCTAGCCTAAAAAGAATACATTTTTTACAATATTTCTAAACAAAAATAATAATATTATAAAAAAACCTAATCCTAGTACACCGCCAGCAGCGGGGCAGGGCCCAACCTACCGGTGGTTAGGGCTGCAGCGTGAGGAACCTGCTAACAATCCTAGCCGTATCTAAGATTACTGCCTTCTGCATCTGACCCTTGATCCAGCTACCTTATTTGCATTATATAATAAACAAGAGTGTTTGGTGAAGAAAAATATCATAAGGAAGTGTAGATGGACTGTCAGACGTGCAGTTTCTTTCGTAAAACATAATATTTCTGAAAAGTTAGTTTTGCTAATGCTATTTTACATGAAAGCGTAAAATTCAGCAAATTCCCGTATACGTACGACAGACGCGTGCGTCTGACTTTTACTTTTACACAGTCATGTCTGATTTAGACATTATTTGTTGGTATTACTTAAGTAGGTATTGTTACAATGCCTTTGTTACAGTGAGCGGACTGCGGAAGGAAAGTAGTCTGAAATATCGCTTATTCGAATCTCTTTATTCAGTTTAGGCCCTAAGAGGGCACTTTTGAACGTCAAAGCTACTGAAGTTACCACCGGTTCCGAAGTCGGCTTTCAACTGAGAAGAATCGGGCTTTCGCCCCGCGGTTTCACCCGCGTTCCCGAAAGATCTTGTGTTTTCCCGGGATAAAAAGTAGCCTAAAACCTTCCTCGATAAATAGGCTATCCAACACTGAAAGATTTTTTCAAATCGAACCATTCGTTTCTGAGAGAAAAACAAACTCTTCAGCTTTATAATATTATTATAGATATTTTTTGAACAGTCTATGTTGGCTTTTTTCCTTCAAGAACTTTAGCAATAGGTAATATTTTTTTTTCTATAATTAGATAATTCCTGAGAATTTGAGGGAGTTAAATATTGGTAGGTATGTGACAAAAAATACTATAATACAATGTCTATAAATAAATATCCTGGTACATTCCTCACACACGTCCATCTGATTCCATTTTAAGCAGAACTTGTAATGGAAACCAGATAACTTATATACCTACTCACTACATATACTACTTCCACGTTAGCCATGTGACATGAGGTTGTAAAATCTGACTATGAAAACCCACTATTTATTATAGAAACTAAGGAACCCGTCAAATTATCAAGAACAAGTTGAGATATCAACATTTTTGTCATCAAATCATTGACCAGTTTCATCGGCAATCAACATAACATGTTGATATTACGGTACATGGCCTAGCTATCGTTGGGTAGTAGGTTCGGTTCTTAGACCAGTTTCGGTTACTGTTAGCTTAGTATTATTTGTGGTGAAAATTTGCATACCAAGGTATTTACTAAACAAACGATGGCGTTATTAGATTATTTCGGAAATAGCTTGATGGAATTTTTTTATATACTTACTTGTTATTTTTTAGGTGGATCTTTCTTATACCACGTTCCACGACTGTGTGACATGAAGGGAAAGAACTTTAAATATTTTAGGTAGTCAATTTGAATTTATTATTTATGGCTCCATCGTGCCAGCGATGACTCTGCCAGTGTCATGGTTAGAAAAAAAAACCTAACTATTCCACAATTTTCTTTGGCTTTTTACAAAATGGCGGTACATTTTGATAAGGCAAAAAGGCCCAGCCGTTTCAAAATCAGCTTGAACTAATCAGGCTATTTGCAAAACGTTTTCGTGATCAAATATTTCTATAATTTGTCTTTATTTAAGGCAGATTTTAAAGTCATTACTTACGGCGGCGCTGTGTGAAGAGTTGCCCACATTCTTTCAATATGGTATATAGAAAGAAATATAGAAAAACGATTTATTTTCGCGCCCATTCGACGCACACAGAAACTTGTAGTCGCTAATTAAAAACCTGTTGGTACCTACCTAACTCAAATGTGACTGGAGGAAATTGCTTTTCACTTTCAAACGATCCAACTGTCACTGTAATTTATTTTTAAATTTTTTTTTATTTATGATTTCTAGCATTATGTTTTCTTACTTCAATTATTTACTCATCGTCGGATACCATGGTCGTTCGAGTCTAGTATCGGTGAAGAAACATCGGGATAAAACCGTAGTTTGATGGTTGGTACAGGGTTATTATTCTAAGGTTGGTACTTAATTCAATATGGCCGGTTACCACTCAGGATGATTTGAGTTTATTCATCACCAAGCACTGCATTCTAGTGGAGCATCGGGTGTAAAAAAACGATATTCAGACTGTCGGCTCTTCTTTATACAAATCAAAGGAACTCTGTTGAAGCAGTCATATGATCCATTAATCTTTTCATTACAATACAAAGCTCGCGTGCGCAGGCGCTGTCAGTTGTATCAAAACATTACGACGCGGACGACTGCTATTAATAATATCCTTGCACGGACAGTCGGACACCCACCGGGATAACGGTATTGAAAGATATTCATGGTAATACCGACATAGAGCACGTTGATTTACAGATGGTCGATGCTTCTCAATACTTGATTGGAGATTAATAACGTTGATAGGTCAGTGGTAATGACGTCTGATGCCGCGGCGAAAGCCGTGGGTGCAGAAGACGCATGAGTTTAGAGTTTGGAGCAAGAAAACATCGTGAGCGAACCATAGCACGGTTGTAGGGTACTTATTTAGTACCCACCTGGCTGCCTTCCTTCAAGTTTGAATTATCGCCAAAAACCTTTTGAACGCTGCACTTGAGAGCTAGTTCCTTCTAGGCTCTGTATGCTTACCTACCATATCATAGCTTACCATGTGAGATTGCGGTCAAATACGAGCCTTATATAGCATAAAAAATGGTTTAAAGCACGTCTTATAAAACACAGGTTTTAAGAGTCCTGTCTCTCTTTGTTATAGATATTATTATGAAGTTAGAATGTGAGTGATATTAAATGCTTAAATAACTTATCATGGTTACAACTTACGTATTGTTTTGAAATGAGAAATTGCCGTTTTTAGCTGACTCTTCTGTACAAAATCATGCCCATTTGATTAAGTAGGTAATTATTAGTCATTTTCAGTCTGTAGTTATTTATCTTTTTAATCTATGCCTCCCACATAAAATACTAACTATAAAAATATATCAACAAGTAGGTATGTCCGTCTGTAACATATTATTTACTATAGTTTGGGAGGTCCTCCAACAAACGCGCGCGCATCGATGATTTCAATGAATTTTCTCAGTATTAAAAACTCATGTTTATTAATAATATTGAATTTACAGTTATTTACTGTGGAGATAATGCCCACGCATTTGGTAAATAAATACTGCGTGGTTGGGTAAGGCGGTATAATTTTTGATACCTACTTATAGCAATCAATAGTCCTTACCAAGAATTTCTCCTCTTCTGAGTTTTTTTTATTTATAAAAAGGTCAGTGATAAACTTTTACTCAAAGTCAAATTTATTCAGGGCCAAGAAGGGTAATGGACTTCGAAACTACTGGAGTTACCACCGTTCGGAAATCAGACTTCAATTGTGAAGAACCGGCAAGTAACTCAGCAAGTTAGATTTTTATGATTTTTTTGGCTCCATTTTTTGCAAACGCATAGCATCTTAAAACATTGAATTTTTAACTAGGAACGAGGGTGAAACCGCGTGGAACAGCTAGTTACAATTAAATTAATTTACTTGGAGGGTGAATATATCGTTACATGTTAGAAAACTGAGGTAAAAAACAATAAAAATCAAATAGAAAAAATAACTGTTTTATTCAGGGCAACAAATTTGTAACTTAACACTATTATATTTACAGAAACTACGAAAATAAACAGTTGACTCGGTGTACTTATACCTATTTAACACAATTTACTCAAAACTTAAGTCTTAGATAAGAAACAAAGGACTTAGAGATATACAATTCAGTTGATATCCCTTAAATTTTTGAGGTAAATAAGTTTGCGCGAAAATTAACAAAAGTTAAACCGCTTCCCACAACGCTATCCCCGGCCCTTTCGCTCGTATCTCTCTCTCTCTCTCGCAAGTGGTCGTGCATATTCTCTTTTTATGCTAGACCCATCAACTTTTGAATTACTTCTTATGGACTGCACTAACAGACTTAATTCCATATAATAATTGTATAGGCTGTTTATTTCTGCATTTTGAATTATACAGGCTGTTTTTTTTTCTCGTTGGCAATACTTGCAGGGGTGGAAGTACTTATCAATATGAACAACTTTTATTATGGGACCAACTCTGATATCGCGTAAAATAAAACGGTTACTTCATACATTTTGGTCAAGTATTGAACTTTTGTATGGAACAGATGATATTGAAAAAAATATCAGTTAGTCTCACAATAAAAGTTGTTCATATTGATAAGTAGTTCCCCTGCAAGTATTGCCAGTGACTAAAAAGTCAACCAGTATATGGATCACTTCGGAAAATACCTATGGATCATCTAAGGGGTCATCCCTTCAATGGATAATTAAAGAGATTATCAGTTTAAATATATGAAATTTACTGTCACAAATATCAATCTAATTAACTCTCGATGTAGTAAAGCTGTGATTTATACGCAAATTTTAATTTAGTGCCGAATTTTGAACAATCTTCTATGAGTGCTGTCATTGCTACCAATTCTCGCGACTATAATATATATTTAAATTGAATCGAAAATAGCAGATTCACTTAGGCACTTGTATAAAATCTCTTACGGAAAATAGCAAGGAGATTAATGGGTATTGGTCCAATGCAGTCGATAAATTGAATGTACAAAAAAAAACTGATCTATATTCATATTATAAAACTGAAGAGTTTGTTTGTTTGTTTGAACGCGCTAATCTCAGGAGCTACTGGTTCGATTTGAAAAATTATTTCAGTGTTCGATAGCCCATTTGTCGAGGAAGGCTATAGGCTACTTTTTATCCCGGGAAAACACAAGATCCTCGGGAACGCGGGTGAAACCGCGGGGCAGAAGCTAGTTAATAATAAAAAATATCCTGTAACATTCCTCACACGCGGCCATCTGACCCCAAACTAAAACCTTGTACTATGGAAACTAGATAACTGATCTACAATTTTTTTTTTATGCTTATATAGATGACTATGTTCTGCCCCACGGTTTCACTCGAAATCCCGAAGGATCTATCTATGTGCCATGTTTCATTAAAATCCATTTTGTGTGTTTTTTAACTAATATTCCTGCATTAACTACAAACTAAGAAGAGAGGTGTCGCTCAGAGAGCAGCTCGACTGGGGAAGTACCTCTACCTTACAGAATACCGCAGCCAAATAACTTAGTTATGTTCCTGCGCGTGAGTAAGGTCGCCAGAGCTCACCGGGGAGGGGGGGAAGGGTCGGCATCGCGCGAGTGATACTCCTGGTGTTGCAAGCGTTCATAGGCTACGGTAACCGCTTACCGCTTACTAGGTGGGCCGTATGCTTGTTTGCCGACAATGTTGTATAAAAAAAAAACTACTTAAAATTTAGAGCTCCATCCTACACTTGCCAAAATATTTCTTTTACCACAATTATTTTACTTATTTGCTATAGTCTAATGTAACTCCTGTACAAAGAACGGCAACTTAGTTTAATATCAAGTTTTGTATATTTTTTTCTAAATATAATAGAAACAGTTTTAACAGAAGATAACCAAAATATAATCGAAAGCTGTTTTTAAATGTCCCGATAATTTAAAAACCAATTTTTTTAAAAAAACACGGATTATATTCACCATCATCATCATCATCAAGTGATGATGAAGACGAAGTACATTTAATTAGGTCACCTTTACGGACATCACAAGCTCAGTAGAACTTGAACCCACAACCATCTATGTGGCGTCTGACAACAACTGAGCTATTCCCCCTTATTCAGACCTGCCCGGTTGCGGACCCGATCGGGTAGACGAACCGATTGAGTAGTCTACTGAATAGGATGGCTCCTATTTTCTCATTTCAGACTTCCATATGGAATGAGTCAGTCGATCGGTACACGATTGTGGCAAATTAATTCTGCGACTAACACAGCATAAGCCTTTTAACGATATAAAATCGTCCTTTCCGATCGAAATGGCAACCGAATGGGTCTGATTGAGGGGGATTATCGCCTAACTTCCAAATATGATAGATTCATTACATAATCGTTACTCATATGTACTAAAAACAAAGAAAAGAAAAAGGTATTTTTCAAATTAAAAACAATACTCTACTTCTACTCCTTAATCAACTTAAGTTAAAACTACAAATTACTCCATAAAAGTCCACTTATTAGAAGATGTGCATATCTATACTAATATTATAAAGCTGAAGAGTTTGTTTGTTTGTTTGAACGCGCTAATCTCAGGAAATACTGGTTCAATTTGAAAAATTCTTTCAGTGTTGGATAGCCCATTTATCGAGAATACTTTTTATTCCGGGAATACACAAGATACGTCGGGAACGCGGGTGAAACCGCGGGGCGGAAGCTAGTATCTAGTAGGATCTTGTTTTCCCGGGGTTAAAAAGTAGCGTATGTTCTTCTCCGTACCATAGGCTATCTGCATACGAAATTTCATCACGATCGGTTCAGCGGTTTAGGCGTGAAAAGGTAACAAACAAACAAACTCACTTTCACATTTATAATATTATATTAGTTGGGATAGTAGCTTCGACGTTTCTAAGTGCCTTTCTACCGCCTAAACTAAATAAATGGCTTTGACTTTGATAGTATGATGTACCTACACTACTAATGTAGATTTTTTAAATTATTTTTAAATTTATATAAAATCTCACACAGGGCCGTCTTATAAAGCATATTCGGCGCCGGGTGCCTCTTCTTATCTTTTAGCGCGCGGGTGAAACCGCGGGAAAAGGCTAGTCTTAGATAAACTGCAACCACATCCAAATCCACCACTAAACACCATATGCACATCACAAAGTTAGTATCACTTCTCACACACACACACATTATTCAAGATCCATTGCGTTTTTCATATAAGTGTCTAATTCCTTGTCCAATGCTGCTTTAGTGCCAGCCATGTATTGGTCGAGCTGGGCGTCCAGCTCCTCCCTAGTCGGCACTTGCTTTGGTGTCTGGTTTCTTACCACACCTCCTGTCAATAAAGGATTTTTATTATTGATTAAAAAAGTATTCATGACTAGCTTTCACACCAAAACATTTACAGAGAAGAACCGGCAAGAAACTCAATAGATTATTGTGTGGTTGGCTTTTATTATGGGATTATAGTAAAAGTTGGTCAGCATAAGGACTTATTTAGGTTTTAAAATTATGATATTTGTGAAGTACATACCCCTGCCCCGGCCCCGGCTGGCGTTACCCCGGCGCGCTGTCTGCGGCCGCGGCTCCTGCGCCGCCTGCCCCTGCCCCTGCCCTTGCCCCTGCCCCTGCACCGCTCCTGCCGCCCGGCCGCGCCCGCGCCCGCGACCCGCCACCATGCGACCAGTTGCACCATTACCAATACTGTCAATACAACCTTATTTTTAGTTTACCAAGGTTTAATTTATCGTAACGCTGAGCAAATACCATAATGGGGAGCTCATTCCATATCCTAATGGTCCAGAATAGGAAGGAGTAGAACAAAACAGGATAGGAGTGAGCATATATCTCTCAGAAGGCTGAAGTAGATAAAACTTAGATTGAAAGTGTTGTATGTTTTATCAACAAGTACCTAAGATTTGCTTCAAAATTTTACTATATGAAGTTTCTATTCAATGAATGTTCAATAACTAAAAATTATACATACAAAAGCATATTTTCCCCTCAATGTTAATCTATGATCATAACTATTGCCATCTTTATCGACAACGAGAAGTCTAGACATACTTGCCCCGAGAGCAAGCTGCCCATGTGGTCAGTATAGAGTTGGTTACTTACCGGAATCGTCCACGCAGCGCCCTCTGTCCGCCGCCTCGGCGCCGGAAGCCTCGCAGCGGTCGACCGGACCTCATGCCACTTGATAAGTTACTGAATGATGCTGAACGACTGGAAGTTAATGTTTTTCAGTTTAGACACAGATAAAGCTACTGAAGAGCTGGTAAGAGATACAGCTAGTTAAAATTATAAATAGTTTATGTTTTTACAATGTATAGGCCTGTTTTTGATCTCACCAGGGTAACATGTGCATATGCCGGAACACACAGTATGTGTGTGTTTGCCAACAGGTTTTCAATTTTGGGGTGGTAGCCAGCCAGAGAAAAGTGAAGTTAGTATCTGCTTATTATTTTCATGGCAAAAATACAGAACTGATACTAATTGTGAATGGCAAAGTAGATGTTCTCCAGTAAAACTTAAGGGCATAGTTAGAGCTACAAGAGTAGCTACAAAAAAATAAAATATATAAAAGTAAAATATTTACTTAAGGTTTCCATTAGACTGCCTCCAAGCCACTCTGTTCTTAATGCTCTGCCCCTGGTGCGGGTTGCTGAAACTGTTGGCACGTTGAAAGCCCGGCAGGTTGCTCTCACTCCCAAACCGTCTGAGGCCACCCTGGAAGCCCACGCGTTGCTGTAGTGCTTGCTGGGCAGCAAACTGTTGATTAATAGTAGATTATTAATTTAGACAAGCATTTTCTGTAATTAGCTATTTTTACTCAAACTCTTTCTAATGAGAAAGAAGTCCCTAATTTCACAGAGGAATAAACATTAATTACATGAAGCTTAAAAAGTTAAGAACACCATTTAAAATTCAACTAGAAAATAAGGTAAGTTGGTCAAAGTCGCCTTAGGGGCAGTTTGTAAAAAATATATTATTTTTTTATAAAGTCTGTGGCCAAGAGAGTACTTACACGTTTGGCTTGTAGTTCTAAACGCCGTGCGATCTGCTCAATCAAATTCCGGTTCATCGAGTTCAGGTTTCGATTCAGATATGGGACAGGAAGCCGCCTTTTCGGCCTCGGAGTAACCCTTTCAGGTGCTGCTGTTGCCAATATAGTGAAACGGTCGTTCAAGCTCATGGCAGTAGCTTGGAGACCGTGAACTTTCTCGATCATTTTCAATGATCGAAAACAACTCCGAGGGTACTACGAAAACACGCGGCTAACACAACGTATGTACAATGCAATGAACTTTTGATTGTAATTTATCTTAGCCGGCAGGATACTTCCATTACATTAGAAATACACCTGTGGAATTTGATACAATTATTAGATTTTGCCAACGCAATGAAAATTTTATCAATGACAAAATTGACAAATGAAGCCGCGCGCTTTGACTTTTTTTATCTGTATATTAGTGTATATGAATGAATTTAATTAAATTTATGACATGCGCAGTGTTGCCAGATGATTGTCTCAGGTTCACCCCAAATCCCCCAAAATTCAGGTTTTGAAGAAAAAACCCTCAAAAGGCAAAATATTTATTTATTAATACAAAAAATTGGTTGTGTGTAAAGTCGGTTTACGGACGATATTTAAACGTGACAACGTCATACCAAAATCTCCTCGGACTAACGCCTCGGATGCATAGGCCAATCGAGTGGAAGAGAGATTGATGGGGCGCAAGCCGAACGCTAAAGCTGATCGTGCCTTTTGCTCGCTCGTGTAGCGCTTTCACTCGAATCGTAACGATACAATGAGCGTAACGGGACAATGAGTCATACTTTTTCGTGCGTGCAGCCGGCGTTCATCGATTTATTAGACGTTGTCACGTCAAAAAATTAAACGTATCCAGAAATAGCTTCCATCACTGGATCAGCATCTTCACACACGTCATCTGTAGTTCCGTACATTTTATGTTATATCTCTTTAACATCTCTAGGTACATATCTTTATATATCTTTGCGATAATATACCTACATACTTGATGATCCAAACGTTATCTTATTCAGAGCTACAAATATGAAAAAACTTTTGTAAGACATGATTTCACTTAAGATTTAATAGCTACAATAATTTTGGCCGGTTGGCGTGGTTGGTAAGATACCCTATCTCTCACGCCGCAGGTCGTGGGTTCGATTCCCACTTAGGACAAACATTTGTGTGCATGAACATGTCTGTTTGTCCTGAGTCTGGGTGTTATTTTCTATATATGTATGTATTTTACTTTTTATGTATTGTAACCTAATACCCCCCCCCCCAACCCCTCCAGCAAAGTGGCAATAATTGTTTTGACAGTTATTTCTTTATTATTTATATTTATTTGTTTCAAAGGCTGTAAGTATATTATTTTCGTCCGTACGTTACCAAAGGCATGAGCTGAAAATCAGCGTTGTGGTTTTACCGCAGCATTATGCTGAGCTCAGGCCTTTTCTAACATTACTGCGCGTTGGCTATCTGCAAATACTATTATTCTCATTGTGTTATTTTCTTGTCATTGTCTTGTTTTCGATGTATATATTATGTTTTTTGTTGTGTACAGTTGTGTCAGAATAAATGTTTTGTTTCTATTTACCAAAAAAAAGTAATATGTGTAGAATATCAGTTATCTGGCTTCCATAGTACAAGCTTTGCTTAGTTTGGGGTCAGATGGCCGTGTGTGAGGAATAATGTTCCCGAATATTTATTTATTTTATATTGAGTTACGAACCTTTAATATTGGGTCACTTTGTCGCTTTCCCATTCCTTTCTATATCATCTTGCATATTTTTGTTTTGATAGTGTCATTAGGTTACGGATAAACTTCGGAGACACTCGGGTCTCCGTTATCATCGTGCGCAGCATTGTGCTTTCGTTCGTGTTGTGTACTTTCGCAAATTTAAAAGGTGTCCAATCAACAGTGATTGCGTTCAGTTATTATTTTTTATCACTATTTTTTTAAATCACCCAATTCCCTCTAAACCCATTATTTTCCCTCCAAATATCCCCTCAAAAATATTGTCCCTCCAATTGTCCCCCCAGAAGCATAAAAAACCCTCAAATTTGGGGGGATTCCCCTCAATCTGGCATCACTGGATGCATATCGTCCGTCACATCACAGATAGCCTAGCTGGAGCGATGATGAGGTGGATGCCGGTAGTTTTTTTAATCTGAGGATGCCTATATAGTGTATTATCTATGATGGATGCCGTGGATGGTGATGGTATATGATTTTTTTCGAGTGAAAATGAGTATTACTTTGAAGACCGTAATACGCAAAAAAAAAACAATTCGGTTAGGAAGTTTACATGTAGCTAAACATTAATTAAACAAAACGGTTTTTTTTACATTGACAACAATGACAATTTGACAGACAATGACAATGACAATGAACGACACTCACTCACTCACTCACTATTTCATTCGTTCATTTTCGGGAAAATGTTTTGATTTCAAATTTAAATTGCTGAAATTGTAGTAAAGATAATGGAAATTTCATATCGAAACAACTTTAAATACTTATGTTTCCCAGCATTGGCCGCAACTCGTTAAAGTCGTAAAGTAAAAGCATTTAGTTGAAAAAAGTATTTGTAATGTTTGTTTCAGAAGTTGTAGGTTATGTAAGTGAAATACAGTTGCAAGATGCGGTTTATAAACGAGCGTTGCGAGGGACGGCGGTTCATTTCGATCCAACCTACGATGTCGGAGGTTGCCAACGGCACACCAGTCGACGAATCCTGTTTTTTCGATATGGACGCTTGCTATGAAACCTTTGACAAAGATGGGTATGTTTTCATATTTATTTCTGTAATAAAACCAACTTTAAATAACAACAGAAATATTACACATTAAATACACGCTCATGAGGTAACTGTTTCATATTCAAATAGACAGAATTTATTTATTTATTCATAACATTATTTGACTAAAGTAAAGTTACAGTGTTGTGAAAATCTGCTACATTTCCAGTTCTTCCACAATTATTTTAATCAAATACCTTTCATAATAAATGTTAATTGATATTGTTTTTATTCACAACACTTCTGTTACAAATGTTAGTTTCCGATTTAATGTGTAATTGATTGGATAATCATATTTTTTGTTGTGTCGGTCAAAAGTATTATTTTCTATGATTAATCTTTAGCATAGTTAATGCCTTTCAAAACTTGCTGTCCACACAAAAATGCCTGTAAAACATTTAGTAGGGATCAGACACATTTATGCAACAAAATACCTTTACTTAAGATGCTATATTTTATTCCGGGTTGTCTTACAATCAATGTTAATATATATTATTATTCAATGTTAACAATTAACTAGATATTATTATGTTTTAAAAAAGTTGTGTAATTTATTCACTGTTTCGGTAGTATTTGTTGTATTATTGTAATGAAATCAATTTTGATTTTTTTTTATATGTTATCTATGCAGCTATGGAAGGAAAGTCTGTGTCATCATTTCATAAAGTTTCATATTTTTAATATTCTGATTTATTATTTAAACATGGATGATGTATAAGGTAAAAAAAAAAAAAAATAGATGGCTGAGTAATATGTATCATACAAAAAAAATATTTTAATGCATGATGTGTAATTTAATTATTATTAAGCTTTTTTTCTCACCATGTTTAATTTGTCTTTTTTTTAAATATGATTGAAACCTTTTTAGTACTTTTTGCTATTATAACATACAAATAAAAACCATGAACAGCAAATTAAATATTAATTTTACTGAATGAACATTTCTTTTTAACTTTAGTAATTACTTATTAGGTTTACCAATCATTTGAAGCCATATATTTGAGACAGGAAAATAAATAATAAAAAAACATGATGCACTACTGCACCATCTAATTATTATTTATTACATAAGATTAAAATGACAGTATTCAACTGAAAGGAACCAAGCTACTACACATGACATTGTTAAGTAAAAATAGGTAGTAAAAAAAATATATCCCTTTGAAATAGTTTTAAAATAGCAATAATATGAAGCCAGTAAACTCCTGAGTGACATTACTGCAAATGCCTGCTTTATTAGCATGCAATTCCTGCAGGACAAAACAAATTGGTAGTATCCTATTGCCCTAATTTGTATGCTTAAGTTTGTATGTATGTTTGTTACTTAAACATTTTCTAATGACTGAAGGGATTTGAATGTTACTAGGCATATATACATCCTAACTAATATTATAAATACAAATGTGAGTTTGTTACCTTTTCACGCATAAACCGCTGAACCAATCTCGACGAAATTTATTACGCATATAGCCTATGGTATGGAGAGGGACATAGGCTACTTTTTTTCTCGGGAACGCGGGTGAAACCGCGGGAAATAGCTAGTTTCCAATATTACAGGGGATGATTTGTTAGTCATCACGCCACTCGTGATTTGGCGATTGTTTGTGTTGCTATTCCTATCTAATTCACTATTATAGAGAGAGAAGCAGCAGTTTCTGCCAGAGCCAATACCCTTCTAGACTTTGTGCTTACCACCTTCGGCCACATTATAGTGGTGGTGAGATTGTGGTCAAAAATAAGCCTGTACAATAAAAAAAATACGTGTGGCACTCGGGGACTGCCGCGGTAAAGCTATTGCATAGCATTTTTTATCAACTTATGCAATTATAATTATCTATTTATTTTTTATTTATGCAGTATTTTTTTATTTTTCTTTGATATTAATGCAAGTTTTTTCTTTGATATTAATAGATACCTATACACCTATATACTTTCTCACTAACAGCTGCTTACGTATTCGTCCGATTTCGGAGCAGCTCGTCTTAGGTTTTATTTTCGTTACGGAATTTCTTGATTCGGTCGCCGCGCTCAAAGCCCGCGATAAAAGCTATACAATAGCTTAAAAAACTTTAAAAGGAAAATTATTTTATTGAGTGCTGTAATATTGCATTAAACTCTCCATAAAACAGTGGTGAACACACTAACAACGCGTTTGTGTCGTCACGCGTGAACGTGTTAAAACAAGCATTTTATGTAGAATAATATAAATTTAAACTAAGCAGAAATTAGGAATTTCTTAAACAATATTATTGTAAACTTATTTATGAAAGCCCCTTTTAATATTTACGCTTATTTAAAAAAAAACTTTTTATTATTTTTTTACTTTGTGTAGGCTTGTGTTTATAGATTATCGTATAGATATAAATAAAATAAAAAAATTGAATCGGCTAATAAAGCTTCTTTTCCGCTAATTACCTAGTTCTTGAGAATCATCTATGTGTGTGCAAAAATTCATCTATATTCATTTGGCGGCAGTAACAGACATTAGGACATTTAGTTGGAAGTATTTTCGATACACTGATGTAGGTAAGAAATAGGTATGAAATAAGAATAATATGTTACACGTATAAACTTAAGGTTCAAAGACGTATGAATTAAGTAATTAAATTTTCTTAATAGTACACATCATATACTTACATACAAGAGTAATATTAATAGGTAATACTAATAATAAAGCTTGTTTGTTTGTTCGAAAGCGTTAATCTGTGGAACTGAGTCGGATTTGAAAAAAAATATTTTTGCATTTGATAGCTCAATTCTTGAGGAAGGTTAGGCTACTTTTTATACCGGGAATGCGGGTGAAACCACGGAGAATAGCTAGTATTAATCATTTGTTTGTGTATATACAGGGTGATTTTGTTATCACTGGCAATACTTGCAGGGCTAGTACTCATCAATGTGAACAACTTTTATTATAGGGCTAACTCTGATATCGCGTAAAATAATACGGTTGCTTCATACATTTTGGTCGAGTAGGTATTGAACTTTTGTATGGAACAGCTGATATTTTTTTCATGATTTCACAGTTAGCCCTATAATAAAAGTGTGATAACAAAATCACCCAGTATAAAAGGAAAAGGTGACTGACTGACTGACTGATCTATCAAGGCACAGCTCAAACCACTGGACGGATCGGCCTAAAAGGCATACATCTTACAAACATTTCTCAGAAATGCGTAGCCACTTGCGAGTTCAAAATACGTAGCTTTGAAAACCATGTTAGTCTCGTTTCTTCTACGTGATGATGTGCCCGAAGGTGGTAGCCGTGGTAGGCACACAGAGCCTAAGAGAGAAATGTCTCTCAGTTAGTGACAGATTTATCAATTAAACGGTGGTACACAGTCAGGCGGGTACTACAAGATATCTTAGCCATATTTTTTTCACCTAACGGTATAATTTCATCCCTAGGGATGGGAAATTAAACTTGGATGAGTTCCGGCTGATCTGCAAGGCTCTATTCAGGAATGACAAGGGCCATATCTACCCCCTGGCCGAGGATCGAGCCCGCCACATCTTCCAGGTGTTCGACAAGAACAACGACGGGTATATTGATAAGGAAGAGTTTACTTTCTGCTGGAACCACTGGATAAAGGTGGTAAGTTAACTTTTTTTTTTTTTTACTTTGCATAGGCTTGTGTTTGACCACAACTCACTATGGTAAGTGATGATGTGGCCGAAGGTGGTAAGCACACAAAGCTTAGAAGGAACTGGCTCTCAAGTGCAGCTGCCGGAACACACCAATAGGTGTTTGGCGACAGATTTTCAACTTGAGGGTACAAAGTACAAAGTACCCTACCACCATGCTATGGTTTCCTCACGATGTTTTCCTTCACCGAAAGCTCAAGCCTTCGCCGCGGCGTCCGACGTCACTACCACTGAGCTATCATCGCTTACCTGATGTAGTTACAGTTATAGTTAATTCTAGCTTAGGGGTTGAATTTCCAAACATCCTTAGTGGATGTCTACACTGTATAAGGTATCTATGTGCAAAATTTCAAGTCTCCAGGTCTAGCGGTTTGGGCTGTGTGTTGATATATCACCCTGTCTGTCAGTTTACCATTTTATATAGACTCCAATCTCACTGGTGATGATCTGGCCGAATGTGAATGCCAAAAAATACTTCGATGTAAGACTGTTTACAATTTTAGATTAAATTAATTACCATACCACCTTTTCTACCTTTTTTTAATACCACTAAGTTGGCAAGCATAAGGCCCACCTGATGGTAAGCGGTTACCGTAGCCTATTGACGCTTGCAACACCAGGGGAATCAATCGCGCGTTGTCGATCCAACAAAAATCTCTTCACACCCTTCTTGAAGAAGTTTGAGTCTGAGTTTCCGAAGTAGGAAGTTTCGCACTGACTGACTGATTTGGTGGACCTAAAGATATGAAATTTTGGAGGAAATATATTTTGAGTACCGTATAGAGATACCCTAAGGAAGGGTTTTTAAAAATTAAAACCCTAACGGTATAAAAACAGGGGATCGCAGTTGTAAAGTTGGTCAATAATAGATGTTAGATTAGCTCAGTGGTAGTGATGTCGGACCATGGGTTTCTGGGACATTCTGGGACATTCTGGGACATTATTCCTCTCACACGGCCATCTGACCCCAAACTAAGCAGAGCTTGTACTATGGAAGCCAGATAACGGATATACTACTTTTTCTTTTGAATCCTATATTGATCTTTCGGTAGAAAACATCGTCGAGTACCCGTGGTTGAGTACCTGTCTGGCTGGCTACCTCACTCACGTTGAAAAACCGTCGCCAAGCATCTACTAGTGTGTTCTGGCAGTTGTACTTGAGAGCCAGTTGCCTTCTAGGCTTTATAAAGGTCGACAACACATTTGTATTTCCCTTTAACAGCAACAAGACATCCTAATCCTAACTTATCCTACTTTAATATTATAAATGCGAAAGTTTGGATGGATGGACGGATGAATGGATGGATGTTTGTTACTCAATCACGCCAGAACAGCTGAACGGATCTGGATGAAATTTGGCACAGAGATAGATTATAGTCTGGAATAGCACATAGGCTACTTTTTATCCGCGGGTGAAACAGCGGGGCGGAAGCTAGTCCTAATCCTAACTGTCCTAACTATATCCTAACTAATATTGTAAATGCGAAAGTGAGTTTGTTTGTTTGTTTGTTACCTTTTGACGCCTAAACCGCTGAACCGATCGCGATGAAAAGTACGCAGATAGCCTATAGTATGGAGAAAGTTATAGGCTACTTTTTTTTCTTGGGAACGCGGGTGATACCGCGGGGGATAGCTAGTGCAACATAACGTTTGTTGCAGATCGTGCGTCCGGTGAGCGCCTTCCTGATAGTAGACGTGCAGAATGACTTCATCTCGGGGACGCTCAACATCAGCAAGTGCAACGCGCAACAGGACGGTATTGAGGTATGTTGCGTGTTACGGGTACGTGTTCGTGTTACCTGCCCATTTAGTGAATGATTATGTGCCTTATGCTAAAGGTTTAAGTTTTATTTTCAGTTACATAAATTATGCAAGCCGAAATGAAATAATACACTAGCTGTCTCTCGCGGTTTCACCCGCATTCTCAGGTTGAAAAGTATTGAGATAGTTTATAAAATTTTCATTTTACATCATCACATATTTTGCACAGAATAATTTAATTGTGTTATTCCTTATCTTTACTAATATATATATCTATTCTATACTAATATATAATAAAGAAGTAGAGTTGTTTGTTTAAAGTCGCTAATCTAAGGAACAACCAGTAGGATTTGAATTTTTTTATTTGCATTTAATAGCCTCATTCATGAGGAAGGTTATATGCAATTTTTATTCCGGGAACGTGGGTGAAACCGCGGGGAAAAGCTAGTACTATTGTAAATGTGAAAGTGTGTTCGTTGGTTTGTCCTTCTTTTAGTCAGCAAAGGACGTATCGACATGATTTTTTGCATTTAGATAGTTTATGGATCGGAGAGTGACATAGGCTACTATTTATCCCGGGACAATAGCTAGTCGTTTATGTTTTTGTTTTCTTTCTTTCTTTCTTTCTTTCTGATATGAAAAAATTATATTATGGACTAAGTCCTTATTTGACGACCCTTATCACTCGGTCCTTACTTATCTATCAGATATCAATCTTATCTATATACAACGTGTTCCTTTTGATATCCCATAACTCTAGGGTAAGACCATGTCAAAGAATCAACTGGCATAATTATGATATAAAATTTTTTTCGCTTTAATTTTTCATCTTTGTCTTCTTTACATAGTATAAAATGAAGTTTAGTTTAGTTTAGTTAGATCTTTTAAACCACGCAACGGATTTTAATGCAGTTTTCAGCAATAGATAGAGTGATTCAACAGAAAGGTTTATATGTATAATACATGCATATTATAATACAGAAATGCCGAGAAATTCAAAGATTTGTAATGTGATGCCGTAAACATATTTTTGTGCTTTAGATTGATCAAATTAATGCACCCATGCGCAACCAGGGCGGGTCGCTAGTTCAAAATAATTCAACAAAGTCATAACTTATGTAATTTATGTAGATTTAAATATGAAATTAGTTAGAATGAAAATTATTTACCCGTACTTATCACTGAAACTTAGAATTGAGTCTTGATTGATGTTATCTTCGAAACTGTGTTTTTGGAACACTTGTTCTTGGACATTTTGTATTATTTTTACATATAGCAAATAACCTTAGAGTTATGGGACATCAAAAGGAACACGTTGTATATACATATTTGCAGTTATGAAGTATTTTCCTTTGTATAAATTCAATAATACATGAAGTACCCGATACTTGAGACAACTATAACAAATATATTATTATTTATAGATAAACTTCCATCCATATTTTCAATATAAGTGCAAGAATGTTGTACTAGTTGTGCCCCGGAGTTTCACTTGAGTAAATTTGAAATAGTTAATTTTTTTTAAGGATTGTCGCCATTATGATTTTTAGGGTTCCGTACCCAAAGGGTAAAACGTGACCCAATTACTAAGACTCCGCTGTCCGTCCGTCTGTCTGTCTGACCGTCTGTCACCAGGCTGTATCTCATGAACCGTGACAGTTAAAATTTTCACAGATGTTGTATTTCTGTTGCCGCTATAATAACAAAATAAAATAAATATTTAAGGGGGCTCCCATACAACAGACATAATTTTTTTGCCGTTTTTATATGTAGATAATGGTACGGAAACCTTCGTGCGCGAGTCCGAATCGCACTTGACCGGTTTTTAACGGACATTTCATACGTTTTAATTTATGAAATAATTTTTCAAAATTGATAGTTAATTGAAAAAAATGATATAAAATGTAACCATTTCGAGTTTCTTTCCGGCTCTTCTCAGTTGATGTCATCCAAGGTATCTTCAGAAGTTCAACCTTCATAAGTCCTCCTTGGACCCAACCTGACCTTGACTTCTATCTCCAGTCTTAAGTAACCCTCTACCAAGACTTGAGAAGATTGAGTTTTTTTTTATACCACTAATAAACAAGCATACGGCCCGCCTGATGATAAGCAGTTACCGTAGTCTATTGACGCTTGCAACACCAGGGGCATAACACGGGCGTTGCCGACCCTGCAAAAATCTCTTCACACCTTGAAGAACCCCATGCTGTACTCCCTTGGGAAAACCACGGCGGGGAGCTCGATCCACAACTTGAGTGTCCGTGGTAGAAAGCTCTTTTGAAACCGCACTGTAACTTTCTTATATGACAGTTCCGTGGTCGAATGCTGTGAGAGCTTGACCTTTCAGTGATGGAAAACATCGTGAGGAAACCATAGCACGGTGGTAGGGTACTTTGTTTGTGCTGTCGTGAAAATCAGTCCCCAAACACCTACCGTGTGTTCTTCATTCCTCCGGCCACAACATCACGAGATTTTAGGTAAAAAAATCTATCTAAAAATACGCAAATACGTAATCGTATCATTTGTCGATACAAGCGATGCGGCAGTGCTATATGCAAATTCCACCATTATTGCTTGCTGACACGAACTATTCACTTAGTTTAGTTTGCCTTGTCTCTCGTTCAATTCAACTTATTAGGGTAGAAAATGCAGGCAATGTCATTGAGTAAAATACATTTGAATAGTATTTATTCGGCGTCGCACGGGTGCAATTTATATATACAAATCTTGATCATTTATCGCTCTTTATATTAATGAAAATCGTATCAAAATCCGTTGCGTGATTTAGAGTATTTTTTATCCAATAATCTACAGCAATAATCCAAAATTAGAAAATGTAGGCTTCATAAAGGGGTGCTAATTAAACTGACTTCTATTTAATAGCATTATTCTAAAAATACTATCTTAGCCACTATACTGGGTGATTTTGTTATCACTGGCAATACTTGCAAGGGTGGAAGTACTCATCAAAATGAACAACTTTTATTACGGGACTAACTGTGAAATCATGAAAAAATTATCAGCTGTTCCATACAAAAGTTCAATACCTACTCGACCAAAATGTATGAAGCAACCATATTATTTTACGCGATATCAGAGTTAGCCCTATAATAAAAGTTGTTCACATTGATGAGTACTTCCACCCCTGCAAGTATTGCCAGTGATAACAAAATCACCATGTATATGTATCTTCGATGTAAATGACTGTAAGTTAAATACCACTTGAAATAAATACAAATTTGAAACATATGCAGTGCTGTGTTAGTATATTATGAAGTATAAATCAGTGGGACGAGCAAAAATCTTAATATATATATTTCTTGTGTGCGTGTGTATGTGACTGAACTCCTCCTAAACGACTGGACCAATTTGGATGAAATTTTGTGTGTATATTTGAGCGGGTCCCTGGATGGTTTGAAAATACAATTGGACCCGGTAGATGGCGTCGTAATCGAGTTTGGACAGGACAACGTCTGTTGGGACAGCTAGTATATATATATATTTTTAAACGGCGAATTATATTATTAGAAGCTTACTTATTTTCCCGTGGCATACTTATAAAAGCAGTGGTTGTATTCCGTGGCCAAAAAAAAAACTGTGGCTTCACTTATATTTCCCCTTTATAACTCACTGTGTACTAGTTGTCAGTGGATTTACATATTATAAAACGCAATCTCACTGTCTGTTTGTGTGATTAAATCTCGAGAACCACTATTCGAAATAAAATGCTATTTTCACAGTTACCTAGGGGATTAAAAACCGGTCAAGTGTGAGTCGGACTCGAGCACGAAGGGTTCTGTACCATTATCTATAAAAACGGCAAAAATCACGTTTGTTGTATGGGAGTCCCCTTAAATATTTATTTTATTCTGTTTTTTAGTATTTGTTGTCAAAGCGGCAACAGAAATACATCATCTGTGAAAATTTCAACTGTCTAACTATCACGGTTCATGAGATACAGTCTGGTGACAGACGAACAGACAGACAGCGGAGTATTAGTAATAGGGTCCCGTTTTACTCTTTGGGTACGGAACCCTAAAAGCGAAGGTTTTAGTTTAAATATATGTAACTAAAGAGAGCTGGACAGAGACCGACGCGAACAAAAGTAGTTTCTTTATAATTCCAACATAGAAAAGTATGTTTGTATCCTACACACATATGACATACACACACACTCACAGTTAATCAATGGGCCCCATAGTTATTATGTTGTTAGATCGATAGTATAGGTACATGGTGTATGTCCCCGTTTAACTGCGGATTTCAGATAGCTATATAACTATATATGTACCTATATGTGCTTAACTTGAATAGGTTGTTGATAATTAGGTACATAGTTACCGTGTCGCAGTTTTGATAGATATAGACTCAATCTTTTTTAACAGTCGCGACAAATAGACGAAGACATTTTTGGCGAGACGTTGGTTTCTTATTTTCTTTTGTATAGGCTTGTTTTTGAACACAATCTCACTATGGTAAGTGATGATGTGCTCGAAGGTGGTAAGCACACAAAGCCTAGAAGGAACTGGCTCTCATGTGCAGCTGCCGGAACACACCAATAGGTGTTTTAGCGACAGATTTTCATCTTGATGGGTGGTTACCAGCCAGACGGGTACTACAAAGTACACTACCACCGTGCTATGGTTTCCTCACGATGTTTTCCTTCACCGAAAACTCAAGCTCATTGTAGGATTCGAACCCACCACTGAGCTATCATCGCAGTTGACATGTGGAATAAAAAATCCATATTATGAAATGTTGTTTATTAAAATAATAAAACATCGCATCACGCGTGAACAGATGGAACAATTTCGCTAATTCTTTTTTTGTTTTGTTGTTTATATGAAAAAAAAAAAGAAAATTGCGCCGAAAATTGGAATATTCGGGATTTTTGTATGAAAAGTATGTTATTTTTGCGTTAGATAGGCAGTTTATTGACGAACATAGGCTACTTTTTATGTTGAAAACGCAGGTGAAACCGCGGGGGACATCTAGTGTCAAATAAAGTCTAAACTTGATTTACTAACTTGCTTTCGCGGGCCTAAACTAAGAAGAACTTGTAGGTACATATGAAAACCAGAAAACTGATAATGCCACAGGTATAATGCGGGAATCGTACACGTAGGTAGCGTGATAGGTCAATCACGCCAACGAGCCCGCCATACTTAAAATTGGCAAATATAAAAAGTTATGTCTATGTATCAAAATTTATATTATACTGCGCGTAATAGTAATTTTATAGCAAAATTGCGCATTGAAATTTATTTACAGAGATACGAAATTGAGTTAGTTTTAACGAATAAACAGTGGATAGTTTAGATGATAGATAAGACAGTACAAAAAACAGTTTTTGAAATAGAGCTATAAAAAAACGTTAAATAAAATAAAAGTAATGCACTAAATAGACCGAAACAAGATTGAAAATAGAAAACCAAATTAAAAAAAAGAGAAAAAAACTATAAAAAGTAAACTCTACTTCGGTTTAACAGACTATTTTATGAAAGCTCAAGTTAAATACCCGCATTAAGGTGCAAGTGGAACCCATTAATTTTCTTTCGGTTATAATTTACAATTGGGTCCCGCCATTTTGTTTTTTTTTTTTCGAACACCTATCTAAGGACACATGGATTTTTAAGACTAATATAACGATACCTTAACTGTCGAAATCCATCCAGCCGTTTGCAAGACGAGGTAATAGAGAAATTTACAAACAAATATACCGTACAAGATTCGCGCGAAAAACTTGGCGGTTGGGTAAAAAATCGAGTTGTCTTGTATTGGGTTGATTTGGGTATATGTTGTCATTTTTGATAAAGACTATGTAATACGTTATCTGTGAAAATATATGTTACCTATTACGTTATAGATACAGCCCTGTGACAGAAAGATGGACAGACTGACAAATGGCGTAGGTTAAGGTGACGCTGCGTTAAGGCGCTGACAACAGCTAAAGTCTCTCTATTGCAACCCAACCTATATTAATCCTACTAAATGTACGGTATTGAAATTTAAATACACGATACTCAAGGATATAAATGACAAATTTATTAATCTCAAAACACGATTTCATTTCATTGCCTCGATAAAAAAAATTGCCAAACACAACTCTGAAAATCAAGGAATTCCCAAATTTATCCTATACATGAATGTATTTTTCGATGTGATATTTTACATTAAAATTGTTCGAATAATTAGAAAATGATTTATTTCGTTAGTTTTTGGAATAAGGAATTTATTTGTACATAATTAATTATTTTTATAAATGTCGCTTACGTTATTAATTCGGAGCAGTTAGGGGGAGGAGTCAACATTATGCCACACTCTTCTGTCACGTTACTTGCGTATTTTGCTTTGCCCTCACTCGCATTCCGCGGCGATCCGCGTTGCTAGACGGACCTATACCACTTTTTTTCCGAGCGCGCGGTTTCAACATTATCATCCATAAATGGGTAAAATATCTTTTAAAAAAAATGTGCAATGCCTGATGAATAAAGTAAGGTAGTAAGCAATTTATTTCACAGTGATTGACAATGATAAAAGTAAACAAATACTTGTGTTTGTCAAAGCGTCATATCACTGCCGCTAGATTGCAGTGTAATTTATGAATGTATTCAGCCTATTCACATTATAACTTTTTATTGAATTTTTTATCAATTTAAATGACAATATTTGGAGGGAAAATGAATTGCATTACATAACTTTTACAATATGATCTCGTCGTATTATTTCGCATAAAAAAGTAGGTATTCAAACTAAAGATTTACTTACCACAAAAAGGGCATAATAACTGATTAATTTTTTAATCTGTCATGCATTGGGAATAAAATTTGTCGTGCCGCATCACTGACTGAGAAAGATTCTTATTTTCGTCACATAGGTCAAGTCATTGTTAGCTCAGCGGTCCTGGTTATAGGACATTAACCTATAACTACTTGGATGTGTATGTTCAAAACCATGTGATGACACCATGTTTTATAATGAATGTAAAGTACCTGGATGATTGAGTTGTGCTGGTATATAATACTTTTTATTTTGGTAAACAAAAGAAGGAACTTGAAAAAGAGGAATTTTAATGAATGAAACTGGAGACATCATCTGGATTCGAACCGCGGACATCTGGTTTAAGGATCGCACGATCTCCCGCCTGAGCTATTAATTACTTATAGAAAATGGCGAAATTTACTTTCGTATTCTAATGAAAATGTAGCAGTTTCTCATTGATTGAAAACACGGTAAAACGACAAAATGAAACCTAGCTATATATTTTGAATTTTGTACAATTATGAGGCGAATTATTAAGTAAAATCTATATGGGTATCGTTTCCATGGTTTTCGGGGGTGCTTATTACGAATATATAACATATTTCGAGATCCAAGATGGTGGACGCGAATTAAATAAAAAAAATCAATATGGGTATCGTTTCCATGGTTTTCGGAGGTGCCGATTACGAATATATAACATATTTCGAGATTCAAGATGGCGGACGCGAATCATTAAATAAAATCTATATGGGAATCGTTTCTATGGTTTTCGGGGGTGCCGATTACGAATATATAACATATTTCGTGATTCAAGATGGCGGACGCGAATTATTAAATAACATCTATGTATAGGGGTATCGTTTCCATGGTTTTCGGGGGTGCTGATTACGAATATATAACATATTTCGTGATTCAAGATGGTGGACGCGAATTATTAAATAACATCTATGTACATGGGTATCGTTTCCATGGTTTTCGGGGGTGTTGATTACGAATATATAATATATTTCGTGATTCAAGATGGCGGACGCGAATTATTAAATAACATCTATGTATATGGGTATCGTTTCCATGGTTTTCAGGGGTGCCAATTACGAATATATAACATATTTCGAGATTCAAGATGGCGGACGTGAATTTTTAAATAAAATCAATATGGATATCGTTTTCATGGTTTTCAGGGGTGCCGATTACGAATATGGAGTAGTGATCTGCGCGACCTAATTTAACTACTAGCAAACTATTATGTATTAGTATTTTAACGTACTGCCAAAAATTAGAAGACACTTTACAGACAACTTTTACAACGTTTGTTGGAAATAATATTAGAAGTCAATTATATCAACAGCTAAAGAACATTAATTTTAATACAAGACCATGGTCCTGCTTCCCGTCTGAATTTTTATTAATTATTCGTATGAGAATTGACTACATCGTCAAATTCAACAATCGCAATCTGAAAATTAGTAAATCCAAATGTTGAAAATACCTTTCAGTTTCGCATTTGTAGTTTTTAAAAGAATAAGTATCTCAGTATTTCTCTCTCTCATTTTTTTTATTTTGGTATCCTATTATATTATTAAAGGTCATAAACAATAAAAAATATGTTAGGTATTAGTTCTACATACACATACTACGAATAATGACGAATGTCTACACAAAAGCGGCATTTCGCGTGACTTCAAACGCGATAAACCACTGTATGACTTGTTACGCTGTGGTACTATTGTAAATAATGGTGTGAAAGATGAAAAAGTTACAAAAGTAGGATGAATCATATCGAAAAAGTAATCAAACATAAGTCGCCAACAGGACTCGATCCGTGGACATCTAGTTCAAGGATCGCACGATCTCCCACCTGAGCTATTAATTACTTATAGATAGTGGCGAAATTTACTTTTGTATTCTAATGAAATTGTAGCAGTTTCTCATTGATTGAAAACACGGTAAAACGACGTTTTCTAAAAATGAAACCTAGCTATATATTTTGAATTTTGTACATTATTTTCTTCATTCATATTTCTTATTAAAAAACATTTATACATCCACACGGGCGACGCGAATATAAAATGATAAGAGAAGCGGTTTCATTAAAATCAGTAGGTACATACTATTGTAAATAATGGTGTGAAAGATGGAAATAAAATAGAAAAGTTACAAAACTAGGTTAAAATATATTGAGAACTCGGTTATTACTATTTCTTTATAGCTAGTTGTAATTACATATTTATACTATCAATAATAGCGCCATCTAGTTGTGTTAGTTTCATAGATATATTTGTACTTGTTTATTGTTTGGATGATGGCCGAAAAAGTGCACCGTTTTACCGCGTCTTCGTGTGTGGCGCTATGCTGTGCTATACGTGCTATATATATTGGGGATGTAGAGGGGCGTGGCTAAAATTTCAATTTCTCAAGGCCATTTAGCTGTTGTCAGCGCCTTAAGCTTAAAAATCAGAAGTTCAACGTGCTGCGTCCCGCTCCCTACTATAGCGACCTCTCATAGAAAACCCGCGTAAACGGAAAGGGCGTATGCGACAAAATGGTTTTTATTGTTTAATTTAAAAACTACAAATATATTTCATAAAACCTATGTACAAATTATAGTATCAGTTTCAATTAATATATGTAGAAATTTTGGAACCTCAAATCGATCCTCAATGTTGGTAAAATTGGAATCTCTTATTTTAAAGAGGTCTTTTTGATTAATTATTTTGTGTTATCAAAGTTAACCAATCGTGTTTTGCAATGGACAAATTAAGTCAAATACATGATGAACTCTTACAATAAATTTCATTTCGTTCGCTTTAGTCATTGTTGAGAAAAATCGGTATCCTTGCAACCAAATATTCAAGGCGTCGCCTTAACGAATATAGACCTTTTTTATTTATAGGTCTGTGTTTGACCACAATCTCACTATGGTAAGTGACAAAGCCTAGAAGGAACTAGCTCTCAAGTGCAGCTGCCTGAACACACCGGTATTTACCGACGTGTTGGTCACCCTTTAGGTACGGAACCCTAAAAACCATTATATAACCAGTTAATTATATAAACCGTCTCCAAACTATTAGATTAACAAGGTTTAAGTTAACTGCTTGCCTCAATTCAAATTAAAGATAATTACAGTTAGTCACGCGAACAAATAACTGCAACACTCGACAACGTGTCGGCGATTTGGTTCACAATTAATTTAGTAGTTTGAGAATCTTAGGGGTGTCATTCCTATAATTTTAATTAAGGATTTCTTTATATTCTTTATTGCAAGATATTTATAAAAAAATATATGCCATGGAACTATTTTTTTTTTTAATTTTTCATAGATAACTTCAGAAAAAATCTAGAATGTGTCCCTTTTTAAAATTGAAAATGATTTTTCCTCTTATAACTTGAAAATATTAACAGACATCCTAAGATCTAATACAAAGGGAACTATTTTATTACTTTTCCAAAATATCAATGTGTATTTTTAAACGTATTTTTTTACTAGGAAATAGCCTTTGTTCCTTTTCTCTCTCTCGCCAGTTAGTTGAGTGCGGGACAGGGCTATTCGCGTATATCGTCTTTTTGCTTCAGGCAAGGCTTATGTTTGACCACAATCTCACTATGGTAAGTGATGATGTGGCCGAAGGTGGTAAGCACACAAAACCTAGGATTGACCTGGCTCTCAAGTGCAGATTTATTTATAAAAGATAACAATTAGAAATCTTAAGTAATACTATAAATGCGAAATTCTTTTTGTCGGTTCATCCTTCTTTCTTTCAACGGTTCGACGTGATTTTAGCAGTGACATAGGCTACTTTTTACCGCAAACGCGAGTGAGACCGCGTGTGGAAGCTAGTATCCATTATATTGAGTAATATCCGCATTCAGGCCTGCATAATTTAAATCTAGGTATATAGGCATTAAATGAATGACTGCAACCCAGCGCTTTGGTTTCCCAAGGTCCATTAGACCGAAATGAAGGCATAAATCAAGATTGCATGCTAAAAACTTGGCAGTGCTAACCGTGCCTACATTGGATTGATAAATTAAACTTTTAAAATGTTCGCCTACCCACACGAAGGCGAAGTGGAAGTTGTAAGTGGTTCTTTGGTAGGTATTACTAATTTTGGGTAGTAAGTTTTTTTATTGACTTTAAAAAGTTATTTTCGTATAGGTAACGTCATTTTGTCTGATAGGAGATGTTTCAAATTATTTTTGTCTTTATTTTTTTTTATATTTATCCATGACCTATATAAAGGGTATAATAATAATAAATGTCCCACGTTCCCGAGAAAAAAGTAGCCTGTGTCCCTTTCCATGGTTTCCATACTATAAGTTACTGCGATTGTTTCAGCAGTTTAAGCGTGAAAGTCAACAGTCTGTTTTTTGCTTTTTCTTGAATCAACTACCTAACCGATTTTGACGAAAATTGGTAAATGTATAACCAAGATTACATAGGATATTTTTTTACTCAGGAACGCGGGTGGAACAGCGAGTAACAGTATGTTCAGTAACATAATGACATCTCGAAAATATTACAATTAACAATTTCAACCCAAAACACCCTGAATCACTGCACCTTTCAAATTAAATCGCGTCAAAAACAACCCCTCGACTAAAAATAATCGCACAAGTACAACATTCACACTATACAAGGTGTAGCAATTAGGTTATCAAAACGGTTCGGTGCCTGACACCGGGTAATACCGGTACCCCGCGGGGGTTGGGCCGAATGAACGGATTGTAGTTGAAAATTGGAAGTTTATAAATTGGTTTTTCTTCTCACCTACCTCGGGTAGTATGGTACTATTGAAATTGTTTTTTCACATTTTGTGAAAGTAGGTTAGGTTTTTTTTTCATTTTGATAAGCCCGATCGATTACACTAACTGCCACGCCAAGTATGGGTTCGATTCCCACTCAGGACAAACATGACATACGTCTTAAAAAAATTAAAGGTAATAAATAGTAGATATGTTTTATTTCTACTAATATTATTAACGCTGTCTGTCCGACTTTCACGCCTAAACTGCTGAATCGGTCGCTATGAAATTTGGGACGTAGATAGACCATCGTATTGAGAGAAACATAGGCTACTTTTTATCCTAGAGAAAAAAAAAATACCAAATAAATTAGTAAACGATTCAATTAAAAAATATATGACTATTTCCAGAGTCGGTCCCATAATAAAAGTTGTTCATATTGATGAGTACTTCCAGCCCTGCAAGTATTGCCAGTGACTAAAAACTCATCCTGTATAGAAATGCAACGTTATGTAAAAAAAAAACAAGTTAATCAACTACTTTTCTAGTTTTGCGGACTCAAACATACGGAAGCTGTATTTTTTATATAAAAACTAGCTTCCGCCCTGCGGTTTCACCCGCGTTCCCTAGGGATCTTGTATTTTCCCAGGATAAAAAGGAGCCATGTTCGTTTCCATACCATAAGCTACCTGCGTACCAAATTTCATCGCGATCGGTTCAGCGGCATTGGTATGAAAAGGTAACAATAAATTAAACAAACAAACTCACTTTCGCATTTATAATATTAAATTAGGATTAGGATGTATCTGTAATTAGAATCACTAAGCTGTGCATCGCGGAGTACTAGGTTCAGCATTACTATCAAGGTTGGACATGCACTATGGGCAAAAGCAGCTGCGACATTTATGATAACAGTGAAGACCGCTAAATAACTTGATAACTCTGTCATAAGAAACCGATACGATTCACCCGCGTTCCCTAGAAAAAAGTAGCCTATGTCCCTCTCCATACCATAGGCTATCTGCGTACCAAATTACATCGCGATCGGTTCAGTGGGTTAGGCGTGAAGTGGTAACAAATAGATTTACTATTTATAATAATAATATGGATTGAATGGATCGATTAGGTTTATTCTATTTCTTTGGTCTCAAATAGGTACAATAATTTAATACTCCGACAAAAGCACTTAAAACGTATGCCGATATAAAATTATTGCCATGTCTAGCAATAAAGCAGTCGTTCAGTCGACCTCCGTATGTTATAGGTACCTTAGAGTATATATAAGCAAGCTATACAGTATCGCTTCGGTCCGTTGTGCCGATCGTAATATTCTGTACTTAAACTCGACCGACGGTGAATTCTCTAAGTGACTATTCTCTGTCTCACTCGTGAAACTCGGTAATCAGGAGTTCACGAGTGAGACAGAGAATTCACCGTCGAGTTTAAGTACAGAATAACATAGCTGGCCACACTTATAAGACGAGGCGCAGACATGGACGCTTTTTTTACAACCTTAGCATCTTCTAAATCTTACCATCAGGCGGAGCCGTATGACTGTTTGCCGCCTTAGTGGTATAAAAAAAAGCAAATTTGCTATATATACTTAACTATGGTATAGCGCTTTCATAGCGGTGTTCCCTGCATGACGAAATATCTGCACCCTCCCCGCGTCTCCAGCAACCCCTTTTGAGACCCTTCTGTGTTCATACTCGTGCTTTCGGTTCATACTTAGTAAAGCGTGCTCTATAGCTTGCTTTTGTACCTATACTCTAAGGTACCTACTGTTATAAATTAGACTCAATGATATAGTAGCATTAATGTCGTATTCATGGTCTTTATGTACATATAGCTATAGATTGATGGGCCTGCCCCATTGTGATGGATTTAATCCATTTTGTTATGACTGCGTCCCGGTTTACTTTGTTCGCGTATTATTTGTTAAATTAATTTGTATTGTGTCGCGAATGATTTGTACAATAGGTTTGTTTGTTACAAGGTTATTGTATTTTAAAATTAAATCAATTACTTACCTATATGAAAAAAATGGAGGGTAATGTTTTTTTAATGTCGATTTACTGAATGTTGGATTTCATGGTTAAATCCTTCTTACTATTAATTATCCTTGATTAAAGATATCATAGCTGAGTAGCGACATTGAAAGCCGTTAGGAAAGTCGTGGGTTCGAATGCTTGCTAACTTTGATATTAAAGAAACAGACAGAGGCAGAAATCGACTTAGTTTTATATTATATTACATATTTAGAGATATAACATATTCAGTGTCCAGAATAAATGTATTTATTTCTACACGGTTACATTACATTACATCTAGAAATATATCTCTAAATATGTAATATAATATAAAACTAAGTCGATATCTGCCTCTGTCTGTTTCTCCGCTTATTTCTAAACCACGCAACGGATTTTGATACGGTTTTCACAAAGAGCGATAAACGAGGAAGGTTGGTGTATATATATAATATGTCACCCGTGCGAAGCCGTGACGGGTCGCTATTTAAACATAAGTAAATTTGAGAAATAAGCACAAAACATTGCATAATTATTAAAAATAAATTAAACTAACTATTAATGGTACTCCTCCATGTACCGTTCGTTCTGTCCGTCCTATATCATCATAAACATCTCAGCCGCAAGACGTCCACTGCTGGACATAGGCCTCCCCTATAGGACCGGTCTTGAGCGGCCTGCATCCAGCGTTTTCCGACTACCTTTACAATGTCATCCTGTATACTTAGATATATATACTTGATGGTTGCAGGTGGTGGAACCCATCAACCACCTCCTGGACACGGTGCCCTTCGACTGCGTGTTCTACTCACTGGACTGGCACCCGCCGGACCACGTCTCCTTCATTGACAACGTGCATATGCGAGAGCTGCATCCATCCAGCCCGGTGAGTTAACATTATTTATTGAATCCTAATCCAAACTCGAATATTATAAATGCGAAAGTTGTTTGTTTGTTACCTTTTCACGCTTAAACCGCTGAACCCATCGCGATGAAATTTAGTACGCAGGTAGCCTATGGTATGGAGAAGAACATAGGCTACTTTTTTTCCCGGGAAAACATAAGATCCCCGGGGAACGCGGGTGAAACCGCGGGGTAGAAGCTAGTTAATAATAATAGAGGGATCGCGGAGGCACTCCGTGACGGGGGAGGGGGGCAAACTTCTTTGGTTACAGGGAGTCGGTATTGGCATAAGTTTGTTGTTTTACATACAGACCTGAAGATCCTGGTCAGGATAGTGGGACAACCTTATCAATTTTTGCAAAGTTTCAGTTCAACCTGTTTAAAGTTAGTCCCTAGACCCGAAAGCAACAGAAGGCATACTATAACATTAATTAATGTATATTTAAATGACGACAATGCTTGGGTGTAGCGCTCGCTCTTGCAGGATACATCTTATGTTTGTTTTGAAATGAGTTATTGCTGAGTTTACTGTCGGTTTCTCAGCAAAAGCAACCTTCGGAACTGTGCGTTAGAGTCTGACAATTCATAAGTAAGTATGTACCTGTGAAGGTTTGTTAACGGGGCAACCCGCTCACGAGCACACTCATGATGGTAAAACCGGTGCACACCTCTCGACACCTTTAGCTGCTGACACCAATGTTGCTCCCTTTGTCATCATAGTTTCGGTGACCTTTTTTGGGGGCCCAATCAGTTTTTCAGTGGAATAACATGTATTTATATCTCATAACTCGGGAACGTGGGTGAATCCGCGGGGCGAAACCTTGTAAATTAATAATGTGAAGCTAGACAAAATATACTAATATCCTAAGTTGTTATTTTTAACTCGCTCCGTTACGTAGACAATAAAAAAAATTATCATTGGATCCAACTTGACCTCGAATATCAGTACCGAATATAGGTTGGGCTGTAGTGTAGGGGTGTCACAGCATGTTTTAAATTAACAATATTGTTTAATTTAAAAAAAGTTTTTTTCTATTAATATACATATTACCATAGATAGTCTTTTTGACCACAATCACACCGTTCACAAAATTTAGTGATACCTAGTAGGGTACTGGCTCTCAAGTGTATCTAGACAGGCGGATGCAAATACCCAACTTCGGAGTAAATAAATAAATAGATATATATATTCAGAAACTGAAAAATATACTGGATTAATCCACTATAATTGGCTTATGATAAGTTTTATACTGATTTTGTTATCTTGTTTGTAAATATGCTGTTGGTTTTCTAAATAAAAAAATAAAAACTCTGACACTGACCAACTGACAGTCAAAGCACAACCTAAACTGGTGGACCTAGAGATTTGAGAATTAAAGGAAATATTCTAGGAATATCCTAGGGGTGTACTAAGGTAGGGTTTTTCAAAATTCAGTCCCTAAGGGGGAAAAATACCTCGGGCGGTAAAAGAACACATTTCTCATCTCACCAACTCATTTATTAATACAAGTTTTCGCCCTGCGGTATCACCCATTACCCGCAATAAGTCTATTCCCTCTCCATGCCATAGGTTACCTGCGTGCTAAATTTCATCGTGATTGATTGTGCCGTTGAGGCGTCAAAGGATAACACACAAGCTCTTCGTGAAAAATACTTCTTTTTACTTTACCTTCTGGATACAAACTGTATAATGGTAAACAGCCTATTAGATTTCTGTCATTCAAATAAATATCTGAACAAAATTAACATTTAACTTATTAAATATATTTTCTTTTATGTGTCAACCCTAACATTTACAAAGTATCGTTACGCGCTGCACTCACGCTAGAATCGAGTCAGAGTAATCGATTGTAAGGAATCATACTCGAGTGATTGTACTTGAGTATATACTCAATAGGTTATTTGCCTGTATTCAAAATAAATTATCCGACACTAACCAATGTATAAAACATTTAAAAAAAAGGGGAAACCACGATTTTATTTATTAAATTTATCCTTATTATGATTTTTAATGACCAATCTAACCATAAAGAGAATGCTACTTATATAATTATGACGTCACATGCTTGTATTTCATACAAAACTCCATATAATCCTATCGTTTTGACATTTCATAAAAAGTTGCTGATTTGAATATCAGTCAAATACCCTATTACAGTACCTAATATGGCCGATAAAAAATGGGGATATAACTAGAGACGGTAACTCAATGTTGTCGAAGGTTATAAACCTACAATGAGGTTGAGCTTTCGGTGAAGGAAAACATCGTGAGGAAATAGTACGGTGGTAGGGTACTTTGTAGTACCCGCCAGGCTGGCTACCACCTATTGAACATCTGCCAAGCATTTACTGGTGTGTTTCGACAGTTGCACTTGAGAGCCAGTTCCTTCTAGGCTTTGTGTGCTTACCACCCTCGGCCACAACACTTATCATGATGAGATTAGACATTAGTAATTAGATATTTATTCAACACAAAGCGACATTACAAACTATGAAGTTTTAACCACTAGATGTGTTTAACATTTATATAAGTTAACTTTAACAATATCCAGTTTGAGTTTAGCGTTACATAACGCCGAATGACAGGTTTTGTCATGAAATAGACATTGGTCACGAAATTGCTCGCTTACTTAGCATACATCACTTTTTTGCTGCCATTCAGTGCCGGATTAGGAGTAGCAAATGCTACGGGCCTCTAGGGGCCCCGCGTCCGCGCATAAAAAATAATTACAAATCACTAGTATGGAATGGGATTTCTTACACTGAAATCGCGGTAAATCTCGGTGCGCGGCAAAAATAATACGCTAGAATTGTGTAGGCGTTAAAAGAAGCTTATAAAAGCAGGACAAGTTTTTGATGGCGAAATAAATTTAAAAATGATTGAAATACTTTTATTTAGACAAATCACGCTACAATAATTATAAATGTCTTTCATATCTTTCAAGAGACTAATTCGTGAAAATATCTCTGCGTGACCAACTTTTATTATGGTTCTGCACCTGAACCATAAGATTAGAGAGCCTGAACCAAGGGCCCTTGATTATATTTTCTACAGGCCCCGCGCTGGCCTAATCTGGGACTGGCCATATTTACGGAGGTTTATATATTATTTAATTAAATTTCATGACTTTGGAACCCTAAAAACGATCGGTACCAGACATTAAAAATACTGTTGTTCTTATTATTTTTCACTTATTTGTATTTTTTCAGTCTTTCTCTTTCCATATCGAACTAATATTATAAACTATTAACTAGTATCTATTCTGGATTTGTCTACGAACAAAATATACATAAGTCGTATATTATAAAATCAGATATTTACGAAATATGATAATCTTTTTTTTGTCCTTAAGTTCCCACGGTAACGGAAAATAAACTAAAAATAACCTAAAAAACGCCAGTGCTCACAGTATGGCGGCGTTTATGACGTCATTATGTTTCCCTAGGATAATGCAGCAGTATACTGTTAGTCCTTAACGGAACGTATTTCTCCCCAGTAAGAGCACTGAACAGTGCTCCCAGTGTATATAGTTGCATGTTTGTTTGACAGGTATCAGCAGACAAAGCTCAGGCGTACGACACGGTTGTGTTCGCGGGCCCGCCGCCCATGAAGCAGCGTCTGTGGCCGCGACATTGTGTGCAGGACACCTGGGGGGCCGAGCTGCATAACAATCTCAAGGTATGTAGCGTTAGAAGCGTTAGTGGCTGCCACACTGCGTGTCAGCAGCTCTTGTGGCTGCCACTCTATGTGTCAGCAGAGATCGTGGCAGTCATACTGCGTGTAGGTCACCTAAGGGGTCGAGCTGCATAACACCCACAAGGTATGTAATGTTAGCAGCGCTTGTGGCTGTCACCCTACGTGTCAGAAGTGGTTGTGGCAGTCACACTGAGTATAGGTCACCTAGGGGGCCGAGCTGCATAACATCCTCAATATATGTAGTGTCAGCAGTGTCTGTGGCGGCAGTATCATTTTAGTCACAATTACCCACCCACCTACCCTTGGTCACCCAGATGGTGGAAGGCGCAGTGAAGGTGTACAAAGGCACTAACCCGGAGGTGGACTCGTACTCGGTGTTCTGGGACAACAAGAAGCTCACCGACACTAGTCTCAGCACGCAGCTGCGCCTGCGCGGCGCCACCGACATCTACATCTGCGGGCTCGCCTATGATGTCTGTGTGGGTGAGTATTAACTATGATAGGTTTTCAGAAAAAAATCAAGGACGGTACTGTTTATTGAAACTGCGAGTCTGGGGTCTGATTTCATCGTATTCATATTTCAGCGTTTCAAAATCAAAGCCATTTATTCAGTTTAGGCCCTAGGAGGGCACTTATTTAGGTCGAATTTACTGAAGTTCGGAAGTCAGCCTTCAACTGAGAAGAACTTAGCAAGTTTTAATTTTTTATATATTTTTTTAATACTCGGCTATAGGCTTACTTATGTTTGATCACAGTAAGTGGTGATGTAGACTGAAGGGAACCGGCTCTATAAACACGGGTATAATAAAGTAAAGGAAAACATCGTGAGGCCTTTTTTGGTTTTAACTTGTTATAACGTCACGTTTTCATTTAATGTTTTAATTTATGTTGTGTATTTTAAGTTCTGAATGAAGATCAATCCTTTCAATCAATCAAAAAAAACCGTAACGAAAAAACCTAACACCTCCCATGCTGTTTGTGAGAAGTAGGTATCTATTAATATCAAAGAAAAAAAAATGAACAAAAAGGAAAAAAAAAACAAAAACAAAGAAAAGAAAAAAAAATGCCATTTTTTTTTTATTATAATTGCATAAGTTGGTAAAAAATGCTATGCAATAGGTTTGCCGCGGCAGTCCCCGAGTGCCACACGTATTTTTATTTTATTTTAGGTGCGACAATAGCGGACGCGCTGGCCATCGGGTACCGGTCGGTGCTGGTCGAGGACGCGTCCCGCGGCGTGGAGCTCGCAGACATCGATCGCACCAAGACCACCATCCTCAACAACAATGGCCTCATCGTGCACTCCGATGAGGTCACTTTATAAATAATAAATATTCTGGGACATTATTCCTCACACACGGCCACCTGACCCCGAACTAAGCAGAGCTTGTACTATGGAAGCCAGATAACTGATATACCACATATACTACTTTTCTTTTGTAAATATATAGATAATTACACCCAGACTCGGGACAAACAGACATGTTCATGCACACAAATGTTTGTCCTGTGTGGGAATCGAACCCACGACCTGCGGCGTGATAGATAGGGTATCTTACCAACCATGCCAACCGGCCCGTCGAGTTTATATCTCATTAACTTTCCGCGCGGTTTCACCCGCATTACCGTGATATAATATAGCCCATGTTACTCAGGGATAATGTAGCTTTCTAATGGTGAAAGAATTTTTGAAATCGGTTCAGTAGTTTTTGAGTTTATTCGTTACATACAAAAATACAATTCTTTCCTGTTTATTATATTAGTATGGATACACTAGCGACCATACAAAGGAAAGAACAAAGTTTGTTTTTTTTTTTCTTTTTATAGGCTTGTGTTTGACCACAATCTCACTATGGTAGGTGATGATGTGGCCGAAGGTGGTAAGCACACAAAGCCTAGAAGGATCTGGCTCTCAAGTGCAGCTGCCGGAACACCAATAGGTGTTTGGCGACAGATTTTGAACTTGAGGGTGGTAGCCAGCCAGGCGGGTACTACAAAGTACCCTACCACCGTGCAACTATTGTACTATGAAAAATAACAAAAAGTACACACACATATATACACAGTATACATATATGTAGCTCATGGTCACGTTTTTCGCGTGACGATGGAGATCCATGATTTTTGTTCACCCAAAAAGTGCTCAACGCGCCTAAAGAAGTTTTCACATAAAAAAATTGAGTAAATTAAATTAAGTTTAAATATTTTTCCATTATTTTTATTTCAGGTGATTGCCATGGTGGAGGGGCGCGACAGACGGCCAGAGCTCGGCTACAAACTGGCCATGGAACTCAAAAACGCAATGGAGGACAACTGAACATAATAACAACAAATTAACTATCATGATAATAGCGAAATCATTCACTTACCGCCACTTTATGTAAACCAAACGTTATTCCATCTTTGTCATTACATATGTTATAGACAGTGACAGATATAATATAACATTGATCGGGCTTCACGCAGAGTTAGTGGTGAGTTTTTTGTGTGTAGTTAATGTAATCATTGGTTAAAAAATGCATGTTAAATGTTACAATTTAAAAAATCCTCTACCTACTCAGTGATTTGTTAAAATACCCACCCTTAAGGTAGAAAAGATTGTTTATTAGAACTCCCTAACAATATTTACTACTAGAGTAGCAACGCCTAACAAAAATTTCTAGAAATGCGTAGACACTTGAGAGTTCAAAAGACGTAGCTTTGTCTTCTTCTACCGTCAAACTAATTAGTTTAAAACGAAACAGGGACACTTGACATCAAGCTGGGAACTATGGAAGATATGCCTACAGGCATATACAAAGTGGCGCCGTAAACAGTTATATAATCTTAACTTTACAATAAACCCACCTATAGTTAAACTGTCGGTTTTCGACTGAACCGTTTAAAGGTATTTTCAATTATTTTATCATAAAATCATGCCTAATTAGGGAATTACAGGTTATTAATACCTAGAATAGTATACAAATAGAGCCGTAATATCATTAGTTAAAAGTTCAATAGAAAATTAATCTGTATGTATAATTCTCGGAACATAAAAACAAGGAGATATGTTTTTTTTTTCTAAAAGAATTTAAGCAAGGAAAATTTGTTGGTAGTGAGAATAAACGTACAATTCAGCGCAAGTTTGCTCTTGAAATTCCACGTGAGATTGAGTTCTTACCTTACGACTGACATACCTCCTTGATTTTATGTTCTGAGTTTATTTAACTCGAATCATATTCCATGCCGTTTAGATTTTAGGCAGTTAATAATATGGATAAATTTAAACCAATATAATGCACTATGCCCACACCGCGGCGATGTCCATTCTTAATAATGGCCTTAGGTTTGTAGAACTACACCATTTTTGCGAACACCTATATATGTATACATGGTGTTTATAAAAGTACAAATTTAGATCTTATTGTATTTCAATGTGATATAATGGAAAGCTGTATATTTTTTAAATTAACCAATTTTTATTTATTTTAAATCTATAATTCAATATTTTTATGACAGAATCCAATTTAAAATATTTTAAAAGCAATCTCTTATTACTTCATGACATTATACAGCGTGTGCTTTTATTTTATTTACGTTTAAGTATTTTTTTAAGTATTTAAATGTTAAACCCAGTTTAACTTTAAAGTACAAAGCACGTCTAAGACGGTAATTCACTAATTTTAGTCATAATTGTACTTAATTTTAAGTTATATACGCTAAATAAGAAATATTTAGCTGTAATGAGAGCTTTAGTAGTCTGTCCGTTCGTTCCATAGAGCACTGACATGTCAAGACATTCCTATTAGATGTTATATTAGAAATTATTAATTTATTGACCATAGACATATATCTTTTTTTTTTTCAAGGTTGTTACTCTCTTTTGCTATAATTGTTTATTAAGATTTTTTCGGTTGTTACTGTAATATTTTTTTACCTGCAGATTCTCCCGCGTATAAAAATACCCGGTATGTACTCTCATATACGTCACAAAGGAGTTGACTAACCTATTAGTATTTTTTACAATACTGCAGGGGAAAATATTTTTTTTTTTTGTATTATTTAATACTGAATAGTGAAATAATATCGTCATTGTTTAAACTCTGTAACACATGTACTTACTTCTGAATATAAACGCGTGGACGAACATTGACTTTATGTATGAAATTCGTGTGTTGGTCGATATTCGTTTGGAGAAATCATGTATCGTAAGATTGTAATGTATGTACACGGCTTATAAAAATAAAACGGTATGTAAATATAGGTACAGAGTGTACCTATATTTAGTATATTTTTTTATAAATTAGTACGTTACTTGGCCTGTTGTTAACCAGTGATCATGTGAAATAGATACTAGGTATTTGTTGTGATGGTTGTACCTATTTATTTTTGCCTTAATTAGTTCCTATTTATTTATTTGTAATAATGCACATACTTAATGAAATATTTAAAAAATATTCGTGCTTTTTATTTCACATAAGGTTCACAATCATCTCAGCCCCAAGACGTCCACTGCTAGACATAGGCCTCTCCAATAGGACCGGTTATGTTAAAAAAATCTTGGTTTTTTTTTGTTGGACCATCATCACACTGGTAAGTGATGATGTGGCCGAAAGTGGTAAGCTTAATCCATACTTAATATTATAAATGCGTAAGTACCTGTTACCTTTTCACGCATAAACCGGTGAACCGATCGCGATGAATTTGGTAGGTAAGCATATAGCCTAGGGCAGAGGTCACCAAATGGCGGACCGCCGACCCAGTTTGTGCCGACCGCGAGAACACAGCAACTTGCACTACAGAGTACGTAAATTAATAATGTATTCCCCGCATTATCTTTGTTTACTCCAAACTTCGGACAGATAGACAATAGTAGATAATATTTAATATTATCTAGAACATTTGGTCTTGAGGCACAAGTGCATTATAATGTATTTTAAAAATATATATAATACATTAAACGTATTAATATATAATAAACATGAGTACCACGTACCGCGACGTTGCCCGCTTAATTGAATGACAAACATATGTACATACAAATATACGTTTATACTACCTTTTCGCCCGCGGCTTTGCTCGCGCAGTTTTTTACACAAATTCAAACAACCAAAAAATCCTACATCAAATCCAATCAGTTTTTGGTAAATATATTCATTGTACTAACACGTATATAGATTTTAGTAGAATCTAATTTTGTACATTATAATTGCTACAAGACACGAAGTAGTTTAAAAGTAAAAAAATATAAAAAAAATCACATTCATTGTAATGATAAAAAAGATGCAAAGATATTGTGCATAATTTATTTATTTTAAAATAATATATTGAGCAAAAAACATTAATACTACTATCACTCAACAATTACCCTGAACAAGCAACTTATTGATCTATAAAAAGGCACAAAAAGGTTTCCTGCATTATATTTCGTAAAAGCCGAAATATACAAACTGTGATATTTATTTACAGATACCTACAGTTGATTTATTTCAGTCCACGTTACTATGACCGTTTTGACAGCCCATGTGTCAAATACATACAATAGGGTATTTGCCTGTATTCAAAATAAATTATCCAACACTAACCAATGTATAAAACATCTAAAAAAAAGGAGAAACCACGATTATTTTATTAAATTTATCCTTATTATGATTTTTAATGACCAATCTAACCATAAAGAGTATGCTATATAATTATGACGTCACATGCTTGTATTTCATACAAAACTCCATATAAATCTTTTTGACATTTATAGCGCGGTCGCCCCTTGTTATCAATGACAACGGCAACACCTCTCTCACTGTACCAACCTTACCGTCAAATCGCGCATGCGCAGAGCGTCCCAATCTGATTCCGCGCGCTTTTCAATATGACTCTGATCAAGTTGCCGAAAGAGTTCAAGTCGCTAATGAACCGACATATAGATGCTCTGGTCGTACGCGAGCGTTACCAAGTAGATACTTGTAAAAACTGTGTTGTACTTATATCTTTTATTTTATGTGTTTCTGTGTAATTAAACAGTGACTTAAATTGCATTCATCGTTTGATTCACAAAGTTTCCTACTTACTTCGTCAGAACTCACACACCCGTCGCGGTTATAAATGGCGTCCCAAGTATAGGGCGAAGTTTGAAAAACTTTTGTGAACTTTTTGCAAACGTGATAAAGTTATTACATCATGCCGCGTACGCGAAGAGAACGTCCGTCGTCCGATGACGACCATTTCGATGAACCATCCGGTGCCGAGGTGCCGGTTTCGTTTACCACGGACCACATCACCGCCATGATGGCGACTTTGCAGCGGTCGCAGACCGATGCCTTTGAGAGGCTACTTGAAAAGGTAGCATCTACGCCGCGTCCAGCGATGGCCGCGGGGTCCGAAGCGTCGTCATCATCATCAGGGAACTTCGCACGCTGCAGTGCTCGATTCTCCGGTGATGCGTTCGAATCCGTGGACGCGTTCATCGACGCCGTGGAAAGCTTCCGGGAATGCACAAATGTATCCGAAGCTAATTCCCTTCGAGGATTATCCATGTTGCTAACTCATAACGCAGCCACCTGGTGGCTGGGGGTGAAATTGGAAATCAATTCTTGGCAGGAGGCACTTCAATATCTTCAAAGTGCCTACGGTGATCATCGCCCCCCGTATCGAATATATCAAGAGCTATTTCAATGTAAACAAGGAGAAGAGAAAACTGATATATTCGTCTCTAAGGCTCGAGCTCTTCTTTCAAAATTACCGCCAAATGACCTTACTGAGAAAGTTCAAATTGATATGGTCTACGGTCAGTTGGATAGACGTATAAGAAAACGTCTAAGGCGAGACGAAGTTACGAACTTCGCGGAACTCATCCGCACCGCTCGTCTTATAGAAGATTCCTTGAACGAGGCATCTCATGATGCAGTCGTCGTGAGCTCCAGCACCGCTGATGGTACTCAGCGACGAATTTCACGAGCGCCGCCGGCCACGCCAGCGCCCCTGCAGGCGCCGAGCAAGCCAGCGCCGCCGAGTAGGCCAGCGCCGCCGCCGCCGCCGCCGTCTTCGACACCTCAGTGTCAAAGTGATGTATTTGTAGCTAGTGATAATACAGCTCAAACGCCCTTCAGGCAATTAAAAAGTAGTAAAAGTGAAGTGAAATCAAAATCCAATCAGTTCTGTGCGTATTGCAAATCATACGGTCATAATAAAAATACATGTCGTAGATTAAGCATGAGAATGTCTACACCTAGTAAACAAGGCAATGAAATTGCATGTTACGGGTGCGGTGAGAGAGGTGTTGTGCGTACAAATTGCCCAAAATGTAGTGCGGATTTCGCTGCGATCAATTTCGTAAAGAAATGTATACAACAACAACAAAGGTCAATGACCCCTCTCCAGCCAGCTTCTCTAACACCGGATAAATTGGTAAGTTCTAATTTCATTTCTAAGCGTGATTGTATTGGATCGGAGACTAATCATAGTAGTTCTAATAATTTTAATAGTTCCAAACATTTCATTATTAATAATAATAATAATCCTTCCATTCCAAATAAATTTCTAGGAAATGATCCTAATCGTAGTCGCGTTGACAAAGTGCAACCCCGGTCACAAAGTAGGGTGACCATGCGATTTTCCGATAAATTACGGAAATCAGGACTTCAAAGTAGGATGACCATAAATTTTCAGGATAAAAATAGGAATTTAGTGCCAATGACATCTACTATTAATGACGATGATATTTTAGATTTATCGTCGTTGTCTACGGTCATTTCTGGTAATTCAAACGTTGAAAGACCAATTTTAAAAATTAAAATTTTAGATTTTATGTGTCAAGCACTTATCGATACTGCTGCAAAACGTAGTATCGCAGGTAGCTCACTCTACAGGTTACTTCAGCATCGTGGTCAACCATTCGAAGAGACTAGCATGCTCGTTCGACTTGCAGATGGTTCTACGCAGACTCGCCGTATTCTGACTACCAGTTTACAAGTAACCTTGAAGCAAGGTAAGACCGTTAAATTAGACTTTGTTATCTTACCTGATGCTACTGATAATGATTCTCTTTTGGGTATTGATTTTCTTACTGCCGCTGGTATTGTTATTGACTTCGCAGCATTGTTGTGGAAATTTTCAGGTGATAGTTTTAATTATCCTTTAGAATTAGAATCTCCACGCAACGAGGTCTCGTGTTGTTCAGCTGCTATTCTACGTGAAGACGAAGCAGTGGTGCTCAACCCCTCCGAACGTGATCGTCTCGCGTCTCTTCTTCAGTGTAATGAAGATATCTTTCAGCTAGGGGGAGTACCAACGCCATTCGCGGAACACCATATTGATACGGGCGATCATCCGCCCATATCTGTCCCGCCGTACCGTCTCACACCTGCTAAGAAAGCGTTAATGAAGGCTGAATTGGATTCCATGCTTGAGGAAGGTATCATAGAGGAGTGTGAATCAGCGTGGACTTCTCCTGCGATATTAGTCCCTAAGAAGGATAATGGTGTACGCTTTTGTGTAGACTATCGCCGGTTGAACTCCATCACAAAAACTGACACATACCCACTTCCACTTATTGATGAGTTATTGCAATCCACTAAGCAGCACTGTTATATGACTACTATAGACCTCAGATCTAGTTATTGGCAAGTCAGTGTCGTACCCGAAGATCGCGATAAAACCGCGTTTATTTCACCATTCGGGACTTATCGTTTTACGCGAATGCCCTTTGGACTCAAAAATGCGCCATCCACGTTCCAGAGATTAATCGATCGATTACGCTCAGGCGCCGCTCTGCAGGATGTAGTGCTATTAGCGTATTTAGATGATCTTTTGATCATTTCAGACAGTTTTTCTGGACATCTAGAGGACCTTCAGAAGGTCTTTGACCGCTTACGTCTATTTGGCCTTCGAGCTAATCGTGCTAAATGTTATTTTGCACGAAATGAGGTCAAGTACCTCGGACACGTCATCACGTCCGAGGGAATTAAACCAGATCCCGCAAAGATAGAAGCTGTCTTATCTATGAAAGAGCCCAAAAACGTAAAACATCTCAAATCGTTTATGCAAACCTGTTCGTGGTTTAGAAAGTTTGTACCAAACTTTTCTAATGTAGTGCAACCCTTATCTAAGCTTACTCGTAAGAATGTGAGTTGGTGCTGGACTGATGAGCAACAAGCTGCATTTGATTGCCTTAAGCAAAAGCTCACTTCGACTCCCATTCTTGTACAGGCAGATTACACCAAGCCTTTTGTATTACGAACGGACGCTAGCAATTATGCTCTAGGAGCCGTACTCATGCAAGGTGAAGGTAACGAAGAGAGACCTATTGAGTACGCTAGCCGGTTACTTACATCTGCTGAACGAAACTATTCCACAACAGAACGAGAGGCTTTGGCTGTTGTGTGGGCAGTGGAAAAGTTCAGGGGATATCTCGACGGACACCCAGTATATGTGAAAAGTGATCACCAACCATTACGGTGGTTGCTTACCCACAAATCACCAAGTGGTCGACTGATACGCTGGGCGTTGAAATTACAATCATATGATATCCACTATGATTATACGCCAGGAAAGGCGAATGTATTGGCAGATGCTCTGAGCCGCCCACAGTGTAATGACACTGAGGACTGTGAAGTATGTGCGGTTACAATTGATTTTCCCAGAGCTGGCCCTTCTGAGATTCGTAAAGAACAACTACAAGATCCAGAAGTAGCTAAGATTATTAATGATCTTGAAGATTATAATGCCAATAATAATCAGTGGGTAGAGAGAGGGTATGTCATGGACTTAGGCGTGCTTTACAGGCTAAGTCCTGAATCCGATTCCGATGAGCCTCAACTCGTGATACCAGTCTCATTGCGAGAGAAGGTAGTGCATGAGTATCACAACACGCCTATAGCTGGTCACATGGGAGTAGAGCGTACTCTTGATAGAATTAAATCTAAATATTATTTTACGGGGATGAGGAAGTATGTTATGGAGTACCTTAAAAACTGTGAAGATTGCCAAAGGTATAAAATAAGCAATCTAAAACCAGCTGGTCTCTTACAAACTCCAGTACTTAACCAGCGTGGAGAAGTACTCGCTATCGACCTCTTTGGACCGTTACCTGAGGGTAAAGACGGCGAAAAGTGGGTGTTACTAGTGGAGGATACTGCCACTAGATGGGTGGAGTTGTATGCACTAGCTGAGGCTAATGCTGAGACCTGTGCTTCACTTCTTATTAATGAATATTTCCTCCGATATGGTTTTCCTCGTCGCGTCATATCTGATAATGGCGTACAGTTTATTTCGGCTACGATGCAGCAATGCATGTTCGTCCTGGGGATTAAGCAGAATCTCATACCTTTATACCATCCAGAAGCGAACCCAGCCGAGCGCAAAAATCGCGATCTCAAGACGCAGCTCGCCATATTAGTCAAGAATGAGCATAGATCCTGGCCGCAGTTCTTAGCCGAGATACGGTTTTCAATGAACAGCGCCACTTGTGCTACTACCGGATGTAGTCCTGCTCATATGATGTTTGCTCGAGAGATGAGAATTCCATTTGATGCTCAGCGAGATTTGAGAGCTATATTAGAAAAAGAAAACTTTCTTCCTCAAATCACGCCTTACCTACGCAGATTTATTACCAATTGGGAGTTAATTAGGGAGAGAGCCGAACAGCAGCAAGATAACAGAAAGCAGGTTGCTGATCAGAAACGTCGTCATGTACCCACTTTTGATGTTGGAGACTCAGTGTTACTTACAACTCACTTATTAAGTAATGCTAGTAAAGGTAGAACTCGTAAATTCATGCCAAGACGGGACGGCCCGTATCGCGTTACTAAGGTTGTAAGTCCTACGACCTTTGAAGTTGCTGATTTAGTTTCTAATCAGATCATAGGTAAGTTTCACCGGTCAGATTTAACCACTTACACTAGTCAAAATGATATCTCCGAACCAGTACAACCACGCCTTCGTCGCGGAAGACCACGTGGTAAGCCGCGTTCTTTAGATGCCAACCCACCACCGGGTCGTTTGGGTGTGTTGGAGGGGGAGTGTATAGCGCGGTCGCCCCTTGTTATCAATGACAACGGCAACACCTCTCTCACTGTACCAACCTTACCGTCAAATCGCGCATGCGCAGAGCGTCCCAATCTGATTCCGCGCGCTTTTCAATATGACTCTGATCAAGTTGCCGAAAGAGTTCAAGTCGCTAATGAACCGACATATAGATGCTCTGGTCGTACGCGAGCGTTACCAAGTAGATACTTGTAAAAACTGTGTTGTACTTATATCTTTTATTTTATGTGTTTCTGTGTAATTAAACAGTGACTTAAATTGCATTCATCGTTTGATTCACAAAGTTTCCTACTTACTTCGTCAGAACTCACACACCCGTCGCGGTTATACATTTCATAAAAAAGTTGCTGATTTGAATGTCAGTCAAATACCCTATTATGACAAGACACTTGATATGTTATGTCAAAACCAAAACTTCTGTAAAACGTGTAAAATCAATAATCCAGAACAAGAAAGCAAGTAAAACCATGAAATTTAATGGCCAATTAAAAAAATAGAAAATATAATTATATTAGGTACTTAATTCAAAAGATATAACAGCACAAACAAACAAAACTTCTTACAACAATTTAATTAGAATAATTATGCAAATAGCAAAGACAAGAATAGTCAAGTACCATTTTCTCTACTACTTGTGAATCGTTTTTTTTTTTGGTTAGCAGTTAACGTCTGGCAAGCGAAAGCGTGACCTGAGAAAACGTGGCAAATTCAAAAAATATACATGTGGTATTACTAACTATTAGGAAATCAAAATAATGACAACTGTAACCAAAGACTTTGACGAACATTATTGTTGCCATAATTAAACTTTTAAAAAAGTCCAGATCACGCTTTCGTTTGCCAGACTCTTTGACGAGCTTTAGTTAGTTATCAATAAAAAAAAATAGAAAACCCACAGCGAAACATGGCCAGGTTTATTCTAGTTAATTTTATCGGCTTTGTTAAAATCTTTGGCATAAGTAGTTTACAATTTTTTAAATCCGGACTGTATACAGATACCCACCCGGACGGTTGACAACCACGCGTGACTCGTGGACATTCAAAAACAGAATTCATTAATACAAATTAATAAATAATATTAACTAAATAATACAACACTGTCTGTAAAGATTGTTTGCATGCTTTCACCTAATTATTGTTTGTTCAGAAACTGGATTAATCCGTTCATTATTTGATTACTTTACAAGTATAATTAAATTACTCATTAGAAATCAAATCTTGGTGACGTAGATTTTAACATTGTCTTAATGGTTTTAAGCAATTTGCTAATGAGCATTTTACAATCACAGGAACATGTTTCGACTTGAAATGTTTTTTTTTACAAAACAATGAAATATTATGTCCAGGCTTGTGATAAATGTGAATGTAAAAACGACCACAGAACAAATAGTCACTTTATTCTAAAAAATATAAATCACAGAATCATACTTATATCATCGCATACTTTGTAGATTTCACAAAAAATCTATATCACATTACAGTAGCCTATTCCCCGCGGTTTTACCCGCATTCCCCGTATAAAAAAATACCAATAACCTTCCTCAATAAAGGGGCATTCTGTTTTTCAAATCGGATGAGTAATTTCGGAGTTTACCTCCTACGTCTAAACATACAAACTTTACCACTTTATACTATTAGTGTAGATGATACTTATATACCAAGTATGGTACCAAGTATCTGAGCAGGTCATTCATTTATTTAAGAATCTCATATTACGTATGTTGTTGCCACCACCAAAAATATTATTTTTTATTTATTTATAATCTATGCAGCGGTTATGTTAGATAATACTTCCCTGCTTAATTTGTGTGCAATAAATTCTAAAATTGTTAAGATTAACTCCCTTTTACTGGAGGCACAGGCCATTAGTATTTCTAATGCTCTCACATAGTCAATAGGGTCGAGTCTTCGTAAATAATTGAATATTATGTAGAGTACTTCTTGTAGCTTCTCTTTGACTTTTGACCATATCTCTCGGATAGATACCAGAGCTGAAACGTTAAAAAAGTTTTTGTAAAGGACAATGGGCAGACATGACCCAGCATGTATACAAACCCTTAATTAATAACCACAATCCCTTTTAGTTTTTCTGTTGACATCCATGTATGTTTCTTCTTTGTAAATAGAAAACTTAATTATACTGGGTGACTTTTTAGTCACTGGCAATACTTCCAGGGGTGGAAGTACTCATCAATATGAACAACTTTTATTCTGGGAATAACTGTGAAATCATGAAAAAATTATCAACTGTTCCATACAAAAGTTCAATACCTACTCAACTAAAATGTATGAAGCAACCATTTTATTTTACGCGATATTTGAGTTGGTACCATAATAAAAGTTGTTCATATTGAGATTATTGATAGAGCTCACCGGGGAGGGGGGGGAGGGTCAGCAATCCGCGAGTGATACCCCTGGTGTTGCAAGTGTTCATAGGCTACGGTAACCACTCACCATTGGGCGGGCCGTATGCTTGTTTTTCCGACAATGTGGTATAAAAAATGTATAATAATAATTGATGAGAACTTCCACCCCTGCAAGTATTGCCAGTGACTAAAAAGTCACCCTGTACGGTATTTACAAGGTACAGTAGAATCCCGATTATCGGGATCAAATAAAACCAGGGGTATTCCGTATAATCGAAAATCCGAATAATCGATTTCAAAACAAATCAAACAATATTTAATTATTATTTTTTTTTTAAATCGTCGTGCGGTTTAATTGAAGAATTAGATAGATTTAATTTTTAAATTGACAATTAGAGCTGAGACGAATGAGTCCAGGTAATCGGATATTTGGATAATAGATGTTCGGATAATCGGGATTCTACTCTATATGAATTCAATCCTGGGACATTCTTCACATGATCTCCAACTAAGCAGTGCCTATGCTATGGAAACCAGATAACTGATATACTACTATCAATCCTACTTAATATTATAAATGTGAAAGTTTGTATGTATGGATGTTTGTGACTCAATCATGCATAAGCAGCTGAATGAATTTGGATGAAACTTGGCACATTGATAGATCATACCTTGGAATAACATATAGGGTACTATTTATCCCGGGAAATCATAGATCCCAGAAGCTAGTACAACATATACTATGATTTTTTTCTAAATATATACTTATATAGATAATTATACCCAGACTCAGGACATGTTAATTTTAAACTGATGAATACGGGAGAATTCGGTGCTCTCATTCTTTACAGATGTCATATCATCAGGGGTAGATATTGAAATCTTACTTGTGGCGCCGAAGCCAGCTACACCACCAATGCCTGCACCCAACGCTGCTCCCAACCTGCCTCCCGCATAGCCACCAATCAAACCACCGGCTACGGCAAATGCAGATGTCAGAATGGTAGTGTCACAGTCCCATACTATGCGGATATGAAATACATCTCCTGAAAATTTATAATTGTATTGTTTTAGCTTCTTATATGTTTATAAAGCAACTAGGTATTTCCTTTACTGTGTTGCAACTTAGCATAGCAAAATATGAATTCGTAATTCTTACCAAATGCAAATAGTATTTGTTCCAAGTAATGTCGGTCAAATCTCAACTCGTTTTGAACATATGGTTGGATCTGCATGGACATTTTTTTAACATACGTACGTACCTAATTTGGAAAGAAACAAATTAGCTATATTAGAATTATGACGTGATATAATTTAGCACCTATCGCGTTACGAAAATAACTATTTTTTGGCAAGAAAACAAAATTCTGATGAACAATAACAAAACGCACAAGCGCACGACAGACGGCACAAGTGGCACGACCGAATTTCACTCCACGTAGTGACTATATCCTCTTTTTTCACTGAATTTATACAAAATTAGATTGCTATCAATTTTCAAATTTAATATTACGATCATTAGGTAACGATTCATCCATCATAGAACCAGTTGCCAACAATAATTTTGAAATTCCGCCGACTTTATTACGATATTCTGTTAAAAATCCGTAAAATCTTGCATTTTTCTCTTCAGTAAAATCCATTGAAAGACTGGTGTAAAATTAAGGTAATTAAAAAGCGAAATAAATATATTGTTCAAATTAAGTGCAACAATTTTTAAAAATAACCGAAATCTATGTTCGAAGTCAAAGTCAAAGCCATTTATTCAGTTTAGGCCCCAGGAGGGCACTTATGAAGGTTGAATTTACTTAATCTACCACCGATTCGGAAATCAGCCTTCAACTGAGAAGAACCGGCAAGAAACTCAGCAAAGTTTCATTTTTTATATATATTTTTCTTTTTTTTTATAATCTGTCTATTGGCTATATTTTTTTCAATAACAGCAAAATGTACAATACAATATTGTGAGATGTGAGCTTTATGGTTGGTGAGTAGTGGCAACACTAGCTCACGGGTGGAAGTAGCAACGTGATCAATGTGGTTTAAAGGTTAGCATTATAACTAAAGATATTGTAATAAATACAATTAATGAGTAACTACAGAATATTATTTAACCTAAAACCATTACATGGCGCTGGGACATATTTTTATGAAGAAACCTTGCTAAACAAAAATATAAGAAGAAAATATTATGGAACAATTACTACCTCCGCCGCCATTAACGTTCGTGGGGTCAGAGTCCAAAAAAAGAAGCTATGATAATTGGAAACAAAGATTCGACTTATACTTCCTAGCAAGTGGGGCAGACGCTCGACTAAACGATGAACAGAAAAAAGCACTGTTACTACATTGCATAGGGGAAGAGGGGCTGCAAATTTTCAACAGTTTTGAGGACAAGTCAAATATCGGGTATGAAGAGGTACTTACACGGCTAGAAACGCATTGCAGTCCACCTACAAATGAAACCTATAACAGGTACCTATTTTTTTTAAGGAAACAAAAATCCGATGAACAGTATGAAGAGTATCTTACAGCTTTAAAACACCTAAGTTTAGACTGCAATTTTGGAAACCTAAAAGACTCTCTCATAAAAGATCAAATAATCCTAGGCATGAGAGATGATAACATTAGAGAAAAACTTCTAAGAATTCCTGATTTAAACCTTGATAAGTGTATGACTATTTGTAAAGCAGCACAGGGCGCACAGAGTCAGCTTAAAACTCTAACCAACAATACGAAAGAAGTGGGTGCAGTAAACAGGAACGTAGGAGCCTTTGGTTATCCATCATCAGGTAGCCGAGAGCAGACATCTAGGAGTCGCAGTAGAACTCCAGGCAGAACAAGTTTCTCCGGTGCAAATAGACAACCTAGCAGTGGAAGACAAGCATACAGTCAAGATAAGCATAGGATGGTAAGAGATAGGTCAGGTGAGCGCTTCAAAAGAGATACTAATACATCAAAAGCATGCAGAAAATGCAATAAATTTCATGGCTATGCTCAATGTCCAGCATATGGCAAAAAATGTGTAAAGTGTAATAAATTCAATCATTTTGCTTCATGTTGTATGTATAAATGTTCAGTAGTAAACAGTTTACAAATGGAACAGCTTAGAATAAACACAGTTTGTACAGTAAACTCAATGAAAAAAGAGTGGTGTTTAAATATTCAAGTAAATGATAAATATATAAAATTTAAAATAGATACAGGTTCTCATGTTGATATAATAAATGAAAGTACAATGAAACAACTAAAAATGAAATTATACAGGTGTAGGAACATAAGATTAACAAATTTTGATGGATCTGACATCAAAATACTTGGAGCTTGTGATGCAGATTTAAAATATAGAGGTACCTATTGTTTATGTAAATTCTTTGTGGTGGGTTTTGACACACCCAGTATTTTAAGTTACTCAACAGCGGTAAAGCTTGGTATTATAAATAATGTAAGTATGGTGAGCAAAAATGACATTTTGTCAGAATATAGTGAATTATTTGTTGGATTAGGTGAGTTAAAACATGAATATGACATTAAATTGAAAGAAAATTGTGTACCTATTGTGGAAAAACCTAGAAAAATTCCATTTAAATTACAGGATAGGATTAGAATTGAATTAGACAAATTGGAGAGGTTAGGTGTCATTAGAAAAGTGAATGAGCCTACAGAATGGGTTAATTCTATGGTTGTAGCCAGAAAGAGTGATGGTTCTATTAGACTTTGCTTAGATCCACAGAACTTGAATAAATGTATAATTAGAGAAAGATTTAAAATGAGTACTTTTGAGGAATTAGTTGCTCAAATGCCTAATGCCAAATATTTTTCAGTACTAGATGCATCTAAAGGTTTTTACATGATAAAATTATCAGAGAAGAGTCAATTATATACAACATTCAATGCTGGTGAATTTGGTAGATATTGTTATAAAAGATTACCTTTTGGTTTAAACTCTGCACCTGAAGTTTTTAGTAAATGCTTCCATGACATATTTTGTGACATTGAAGGGGTAGAACAGTATGTTGACGAATTATTAGTTTGGGGAGAATCTAGAGAGCACCATGATAAGAGATTAAGACAAGTTTTGAACAGAGCTAAACAAGCAGGAGTAAGATTTAATAAAGAAAAGTGTCAATTTGGAGTAACTGAGGTCAAATATGTAGGACATATATTAAGTAGCACAGGTATTAGACCTGATACAGAGAAAATTAGAGCTATTGTTAATATGAAAGAGCCCACAAGTAAAAAAGAGTTGCAATCATTTTTAGGAATTATAACTTATGTATCCAAATTTATACCTAACTTATCAGATATTACAAATTCATTGAGAGAATTAGTAAAAAAAGATTCTGTTTTTGTCTGGGGTGAAAGACAAAAGGTAGATTTCAATAAATTAAAAGAAATATTAACTACAGAACCAGTTTTAAAATTCTTTGAAATTAATAGTCCTATAACTTTGTCAGTTGATAGTAGTAGTACAGGTTTAGGAGCAGTTTTACTGCAAAATGAGGCACCAGTAGCTTATGCTTCTAAGGCACTAACTGAGTCGCAGAAAACATGGGCACAAATTGAGAAAGAATTATTAGCAATTGTCTATGCTTGCGAAAAGTTTCATCAGTTCATATATGGTAAACAAATTACAGTAGAAACAGATCATAAACCTCTTGAGCAAATATTTAAAAAATCGATGAATGAAACTCCTTTAAGATTGCAAAAATTAAGAATGCGTATACAAGGCTATGATTTAAACATTAAATATAGACCAGGTAAAGAATTATTAGTAGCTGATGCATTATCTAGATCCTATGTACAAGATAACATATGCAATCAGGATATTGATGAAAGAGTAGAAATGCATGTGTGCATGATAATAGAAAATTTGAATATTAGCAAACAAAAATTAAAAATATTTCAGGATGAAACTGCAAATGATCAGAATTTAGTATTGTTAAGTAATTATATTCAAAATGAGTGGCCTAAATATTCTGATATTCCATTCCAATTAAAATTCTATCATTCTATTAAAGAAAGCTTATATGTAGCTGATGGATTAATATTTAAAGATTCAGCTGTATTAGTACCTAAGGTGTTACGTTCTGATATGCTAAATCAAATACATTATAACCACATGGGTTATGAAAAGTGTAAAAACAGGATTAAAGGATTGTTATATTGGCCACATATGTATAAAGAAATTGAAGATATGATTAAAAATTGTGACATTTGTTTACAGCATCAAAAAAGTCATAGTTATGAACCACTAAAGTTGAGAGAGGTTCCTGATAAACCATGGAGTACTGTAGGAGCTGATATGTTTTTCTTCAACAATCAAATCTTTATATTAATAGTAGATTACCTTACTAAATATATAGAACTATGCGAATTAAAGAATCAATCAGCTGAGGAGCATATAAGAGCCTTAAAATTAACTTTCGCTAGATGGGGAATACCGGAAGTATTGTATACAGATGATGGAGCTCAGTATAGAAGTTCTGTATTTATAGACTTTTGTCAACAATATGGTTTTATACATAAAAGTTCAACACCTTATTATGCTAGGTCAAATGGGATGGTTGAACGTCACATACAAACGGTTAAAAAGATGTTAAAAAAATGTTTATTAGAAAACAAGGATATATATTTAGCTATGTTAGAATACAGGAACATGTCTATTAATAATGAGTTAAAGTCGCCAAATGAGATGATGATTGGTAGACAAGTAGTTTCATTCTTACCTGTAAACAGAAATGGTTATGATGATTCAAAATATAAGAAAATAAAAAGATATGTACAAAAGAAAAATGAAAGTTATAAAATGTATCATGATAGAAAGTATAAAGGTAAAGGAATAAAGTTGTATAATGAGCAAAATGTGTTTATTAGGGATAGAAATAAGAATAAATTGATTCCTGGGAAAATAGTAAGAGAAGGGGATAAAGATAGATCCTATCAAGTGTTATTAGAAAATGGACAGAAAGTAGTTAGAAATAGATATAACATATTCAAAGGTTCAAAATATAGGAAATTTAATGTAAAAAATACTTATGATTATGATGATGAGGATTTGGAATATATAATAGAAAAGAATAACTTGAAATCAAAGGAAATAGGTTATGATAATATAAATAATGAAAATTGTATTGAGAATATAGACTATAATAACTATAGTAATGAGAATGCAAACATTAATACGAATGAAAACTTAAATTTCGAATATGTAAATTGTGATGTAACTGATTACTTTGAAGATTGTTCTGATACTGTAGAAAATGATTGTATGAATGTTGAAGCTAGTAATGACGCTATAAAATGTAAAACTAAAAAAAGAGTAACATTTAACTTGGATAACATTGATGTTGAAAGTAAGAAAACTAGAAGTGGTAGAAGTGTAAGGAAACCTAATTATTTAAAAGATTATTCAGATGATTAATATGTAAAGAAAAGGGATGTGAGATGTGAGCTTTATGGTTGGTGAGTAGTGGCAACACTAGCTCACGGGTGGAAGTAGCAACGTGATCAATGTGGTTTAAAGGTTAGCATTATAACTAAAGATATTGTAATAAATACAATTAATGAGTAACTACAGAATATTATTTAACCTAAAACCATTACAAATATACAATTAAATCAAAAAGAAAAATACCAATACAAAGTAAATAATAAAATGTAACGCAAACAAGTTCTTATTAAATAATAGCGAATACGCTAATGGCTAAAACTAAAAAAATCAAATTAAAAAAACAATATGCGAAGTGCACCTGTGCAGAGTAAAACTATTTCCCCAAACATCCCTATCTTCAATATAATGAGCTACCTTGTAATAAGCCTTTTCCTCGTCTAAATCATCGTCACTATTCGATTTCTCAGTCATTTCGGATGCAGTAGTAGTTGACGGCTGGCTATAACATTATTTTGCTCGCTGCTACCTTGTATGACGTGGTACATTCCCGTACATGTGTAGTATTTACGAAGAAAGAGTTGCCATATGAGAAATAACAATTTCATTTTGATTTTTTTTTATTTAAAATTGGAAATATAAAACAAATCTGTTTTTATTTAAATAATAATCTTTTATACTAAATTCCACTAAAAAAACCGCTAGCCGTCAACATAATATTTCATCCGTTTCTTCACAACTGAATCCGCTAGATATGACGGGAAATCCGTTACGTTGGCAATGCTGACTGGCTGGCAGTGTTATGAAAAAATAATCGATTATCATATAAATCGATTATTTTTTTCATATAATCGATTTTTCTGATTGAATTATTCGATTTTTAATTAATCGATAATATAATTCACACATTTTTTAAATCGATTTTTGTAAACAGCGCCATCTGATCCATCATTTGATTGATTGAAATAAGAATGAAATGAATGAACTATCAAATTCATTCATTATTATTATTAGGGAATAGGGATGTTCGAATTATTTCGAATGATGATGAATATCGATATTAAAAGATAAGATGAATGTTTGGATTCCTATAATTCAATTATACATAGCCCCCTTATTCTCATTTACGTTTGCCATTCCAAACAGTAGCAAAAAAATCAAATTTGTATGCAGATGTGTAAACTGTGAACCAATCAATCGCCTCATTTCAAATGGAAGTTTGAAATAAATTGGAAAACAGGAGCCAATCGATTGAACCTAATCAATTCGTTATCCGAATTGGGACTACAATGGAGCAGCTCTGAATAACCTGATATGTATATGTGTAGATCAACCTTTAGACATAAAATTAACGTTATCGCAATTCGTGACCGAAATATAATGTATGGTAAATATTTTTACGATATCTTATTTATTTTAATTTATAAAAGAACAAGAAACATTAATGTATATTATAGTCGACCGGCAAACAAAAGAAGGAACTTGAAAAAAAAGGGAAAAAGTAATTGGACTGCAGACATCTAGACTCGAACCGGAGTCATCTGGTTTCGGGCCCGCCCGATTTCCCACCTGAGCTATTATAACCGTGTAGAAATAGGCGTTTACCTTAGTATTCTAATGATATTGTAGCAGTTTTTCATTGCCCGAAAACACGGATAAAACGACGTTTTCTAAAAATGAAACCTAGCTAGATCGATTTATCGCCCCCGAAACCCCCTGCATTATAAATTTCATAAAAATCGTTGGAGCCGTGTCCGAGATTCATATTATATATATATACAAGAATTAAATATATATTGTATTTAATACCTTTAAAGGGTCCCTACCGATCGGCAGCCAAATCGAGACGTTGGTAGCCCGCTTAAGTGAAATTATACCTACTCTCTGTTGAGTGTGCTGTGGCTAGTGCTGCCATTTGTTGTTCTAAATTCCATGATGGATTCCCCGCTATATGGTCGTAAGCATAGATAATATACTAATATAGGAAAATAGATAGAGCAACACGGACCGGAGGTGTTGCTCTATGGCCGTAAGTCCCCAATTGATAATAATATAATTAGTGATTGATTGATGTAATTAGTGGGTAAATAGCAAAAAGTATTTAATTATAATCACTTATTACCACGCTATTTACGCGTGGTAATTCTATGGTGATTAATTTGTGGTTACCCCGATTATAAGTTAAGCTATGTTGGGGAATTACCTACTTGTTTTACAAAATACAATCAAGTATAGGTTTTATTGCTTGAACATAATGTCGAAAACTGTAGTGTAAGTTTGTGTAGGTTAGGTAGGTACAAAACAAACATCGAGATTTTCCCCAAAACATATTTTTGCAATATATTAAGAATTTGTTTAGTAGTTTCAGTATCGTTGAAATTCATAAGTGCCTTCCTAGAGCATAAAGTAAACTGTAGGTATAAATGGCTTTGACTTTGAATAAAAATAACATATTAGGGGCAATATAAACAATGATCACATTTCTCAGCAAATTTTTTTTATGAAAAGAAATATTTTTTTAAGATCAAGTAAAATTGTATTCATTCTACCAATAAAAAATAATGATGTTATTTGCAAATTAACTTTGAATGTATATTTAATTAAATACTATCTCAATTTATAGGCTAATTGCATCAACAATACTTAATTTAAAGCTAACAGGATCAACCTTTACATAGTACATGCATAAAATCGTATTAAAATCACAGAAAAAATAACATAAAATAATAAATAATAGGTAGATACTTAGCTAAAAATCTAATAAACAGTCATTCGTTTTGTCACAATGTAAATGAGTGTCATAAACATTTGTATTGTAAAATAATTTACGGTAAACTTTACATATTGTATAATTCGTGGTCACATTCTGTATTGCATATTCATACGCAATAATATACGACAAAAGTGCGTTCACTTTAAATTACTAAAACTGGAATTAAATATTCACAAAAAATTGTTAAAATCTATTTCAATGAATCGATAAAATCGATTTTATTACCTAAACTGGACATCATAACAACATAATGTAGAGTTCGAACCACCAAAAAGTTTATGTGTGTGTATTCCATTTAATATCTTGACTCGACTTGGATTTTTTGCGTCCTAAAGCCAAGCGAGCTAAGGGTTTAAAGTTGTAGCATTAATAAAAATAAGTAAGATGTACAATATGAAAAAGAAAGAACCCAATAAAGAAAATAAGATATAGAACTTTTTTATTTATTTTGAAAGGAGTTAATTTAATAAAATACTAGGTAGGTACTTAAGTAGTTTCTGCCCCGCGGTTTCACCTATGTTCCAAATGGTAACAACCATACACACACTAAAACAAACTTTCTCAGTTAAAATATTAGTAGGATTTATATAACAGAGTATCGAGTAAGTCCGTAGTATTACGTAGTCCAGTGTAGGTAAATAATTTAATAGAGTTTGGATTAAACGCTCTTCTGAAAATTCATAAAAGGATTAATAATCTATAATAGACACTCATATTGTCAGCTCAAAATTCAATAGTCAGTCAATTTGTAAAATGTCCTGTCAAAATGTATATAGGTAAAAACATTTTATACAGGCTGTGCAAATTATAAACATTATTTAAAACATTACAATATAAAATAATCAGCAAAAAAATTATTGACTTTACGTACAACCTGTATAATTACAATAATAAAAAGCGCAATAAGATAAACATAAAATCAAGCAGCATTAATACTTGATAAGATTTTCTGCCCCAAAATTGATGAAGCAGTTTCTGCGATAAGCATCGCCAGTTGGCACGTGTTACCATTTTGGGTAAGGAATATGGCAACGTTTTTATAATCCTCCAAGCCCATACCAGCTAAATAGTCATAGACAATGTCGAATACATCAGAGAGCTTCGATTTGATGTCCTCCCATACGTCTCTCATGGAAACAGCTGTAACAAACAATTAATTATGTATGCATTATGTATGACTTACAAAAGGTAGAAAATAAAATAGTATAGTAGTACTCGACCAGAACACAATATCCAGTTAGTAATTAAGGCCAGTTTGCACAGGGTCATACCTGACCCGTGTCCTGCCGGATAATCTCTTTTCCCTTTAGTGATTTATTTTAGTAGCCCCGGCAACCAGCGTTGCCAGATTTTTTTTTGCGAAAAAATGGCTTAACTGACCACTTGTTCGTTTTCGGTCATTCACTATCCTTCCAGTAGTATCTAACGTTCAGCCCATTTTCATACCCAATCACCACAACTGCCACAAGGAATTCTTGTGCTATCTATTACTATGGCCATTAAATTCATAATACGCTTTTAATTTTCAAACTACCTACAATTATGAATTATTTAATTCTGTATAAATTGTAATTATTATTTACTTTAAATAAATTAATTACTTACCAACGATGCCAAGACCGCAAGCTCCACCAATCGCGCCACCGACAGCTGCACCGATTTTCCCGCCATAATGCTTTCCAAGCAAACCACCTGCTAGAGTTAGCCCGGTGGTAACTAATAGGGCATTTCGAGTACGTTCGTTTGTCATAACCACGCGAAAATCAAAATTATCGCTAATACTCAAGATAATATTTTCTATGGATGTAGGATTGAAAGGTAAACCACGGCCCCCAAGGGCACACGCGGACCCGCGTGGACACACTTCGTACTCATTTTCTGATTCGTAGTCGAATGACTCAGCCATGATTTATAACAAAAAACTATCACACCTTAGTTTACTTTTAAGAGAAATTAATTTGCCGACTAAATGAGGAGTAATAATGATTTGGAATGTGCAATGATCTTCGTTAATTTGATTTGATTTGCTGGGTGGAACGCGGAATGAGAGGGTAGGTAGGTATACTATAGGTTGCCAAAAATGAACCATAGACCAGCCTGACCAATTTCCCTAAAAAAACGAGGCAATTTACTAGAACTTAAATAATTTAATAATACGATACCTACGAATGTAAGCAATTAATGTTTGTTTCCTTTTGATTCTTAATAAAAAATCAAAAAATTACTGGTAAATCACAAATTGACGTGTAAATAAGACTCATTCTGTTACTTTTTTATTGTCTGTCGTCTGCGTTTGTCCGTTTGACATTGACATTTTTTTGTTTATTTACTTTTTCGTGTTTTATCATTCTGGTCAATAAAATAATAACTAAAATACCTCTTTGATTCATTCACAGAGTCTACATTTAACACGGATGTGAAAAAAAAACCGTGACATTTAAATATTCATTCGTATACATCAGTAAAAGCTCAAATGCCGCAGAAATACTCCCGGCGACTGGTACATAGGTTAGGGGAGGAGGCCCAGCTAATCGCTGATGAAAAATGGATAGTTGATACACTCGCAAAGATTAAACATCAACGTAATTGCTTACAGGTAATAGTAACTCCCCATGGACTACAAGAATAATGACAGCCTTTCCTTGCTCCCAATATATTCTATAAATTATAACCCATATTTACTTTTGGATAGGTTATCATCTCTAAAGGTTTGCACGCTGAATAGGCTTCGATCAGAAGTAACCGGCCTTTGACCTGGCTTCATCTTTATCTATTGTTCGCTACTCCTTGAATGTTATTTTTTTGTATAATTGTTTTGTTGGTAGGATTATCCTCATTACACTGGTGTATTTGTCAGTATGTGATAATAATGTTTGCTACAGAAACTAATAGAAAGAAATTCTATAATTTTCCTATTTATCAGATAGAAAAACTGCATTTAGAAAGTTTGAAGAATCAATCAAAGGTTGAGTCAATGAAAAAAGGTAACATTACCTCTGCTCCAAGCACACCCCAGCACAAAGGTGATGAAACACAAGTTCTGCCATCCACTTCAGCAGTGAATCTGATGCAGAATGTAGTAACTACCGCCCCTCACATGGAGTATGGAACACCTGGCATGCTACTCGATGGATATTGTAACAATGAAGAGCTTGATTTGGCTGTCACTCATGATGCATTTGGTAACTGTTTATCATATTTAATTTACAACCTATTTACCATAGATTTTATTGAGTATAGGTCCTTTATTCAATGCTCAAGAACTTCACCTAAATTTCGTAGTTATCCAGTTTGATACAGGGTTGAAAATCCTTTGTCTTTCATCCAAATTCATTCACATTATAATGGTCTATTCATATTCTTCAAGTACCATATCTCCATTTTGGTTATGGCAGTCTTAGAACAGTAAGCAATTGTATATTGATAGGGTACTGTACTAATAGAAGATTCAGGAAGGAATTCTGGATTCAGCTTGCTTAAGGAAGATTCTAATAGATATTGTCAATTTCCTAGGTAACAATATATTGAACACATCAATAGATACAGAGGAAGATGATGATGATTGTGAGGAAGATGTATTCATTGATATGAACATGTTTATGAATGGTAAAGACTGAACAGTGATTCATCAGTACAACCTAAAAAGAGAATTAGACTGGATAGAATGAGAATCAAAACAGTCGAAAATAAATGTTATGTTAACATCCAATAAAACTTAATTTTGTGTAACATTTTCTAAGCATTGATTGACTTCGTAATACGAGTAAGAGTAGAATTAAGATTGTGAAGACTTTATTATAGTAATTTGTATAGTGATGTTGCATTTTTATTATAACATCCAATCCAATAGTGTAATTCAACCTAATAGGCCTTCACAAATGAGTAGTCCGATTCTAATGCATGGTTTGGGAGGGATTTAATATGGAAATTGGACACAATTAATTAGGGATTAAACACTTTTTATATTAACAAAGAATTTTAATAAAGTTTGTCTTACATATAGATTTACATATATCCATTTAAATGTATTGTTATGTACATATGTATCATACACAAATCGAGAACGAAACTCGCCAAATGAAACCAAACTAGCTTTGTCATTAATAACCCGCATGGCACAGTCTAGCTTTACAGATAAATAATATTTTCGGAATACTTCAGGCACTGTGCTTCGATTCTACTATTAAATCCAAAATTTGTGAGAAAAAAAATTTTTTTTTTTATAAATATCTAACTAGAAAGATGTTTATAATGGATCATAGCAAGTTTCATACATTGGTTTGTACAAAAAATTGAAGTTTTAAAAGTCTTCGAATGAATTACCAACATTATGATAACATAAATATTTGAAATATGCAGACAAAATAACTGTTTTTAAAATACGCAGATAAAAATAGCAGGATTCAAAATACACAGTTAAAAGCTGCTATTTTTAAAATACGCAGATAAAAATTGCAGTTGCCTCTAATATGATAAAATATTTTATATGCCTCGAAGATGTTTTCTGTACAAAACCTACCATGATCCTTTCCTTTGTATTAATATTTAAAAAAAAACATACAATTTTTAATAGATAGGATTTAACCACAATCTCATCTTGACACATCCCTAAACAATTCTTTAAAATTTTGTTTGCATTTGCTTTACTTATATATATAAGACTACAGAACAATGTCCAAGCATTACAATTTTCAGTCTTTCATTCATTCAAACTTACCGAACTTTTCAGAATAATTTATGATACTATTCTATCTAACAATAATATGATGACGTGAGGAAACTATTTTGTACAGACATTTTAGAGCTAATACAAACGAGCAACTTTTGTTGCACACTGCTATAATAGTAAGAAATTAAAGAATTATATAAAACTGAATTTAAGTTGTAAATTAATATCATAAGACATTGGAATTTGGGAATTGTTAACAAAAAGTTGCGCAACTAATGTCGCCTCGTGAATAGTGGGCATTAAATATTTTTAAACAAAATTTTAACGAAAATTTATACATCATAATTAAAGGAATATGCATTATTTTAGGCTTTATTTGCTATTACAGCTATAAATTTGTATACGTTATAATGGTACAGTCTACATCATATACATTCCCGCAGGCAGCTAGCTCAATAATGATTACATGTATCCTGACGTCACGTTATAAATATACAAAATAAAATCATATTTTCCTTATTAAAATTTATTATTTGATTTCCTTCATTTAAATTCATGGATCCAAATTGTGCATATTCCCTTTTAAAAAAAAAGGATTGAAGAAGTACGCCGATATTAAATTTTAAAATATTGTGATGCTAAGGTTTCCCTATAGTAATTAATTATGTAATGTTATATTTTACATAAGTACACAAATAATGGAAGATTACATCTTCACGCTCACTCACTAAGGGGTAGAAAGAGCTAAAAATAACATGTCTTTTGTAGAACAAAAATAATAACATTGGGTTATGGGGACTTACAAATTACTCGTTACTCCACAGGCTATAGATTTTTGATAGCTAAGCTAAAGATACACAAGCAACTTTTTAGTTGCTCAACTGTTTTGTCGGCGCACACGATTAACGATGATGATGAAAATCCTCACGACCACGTCACGACAAAACTTTTCATAGTCACTGTATTTCGATGTTGCCATAATGAGTAAAACAATAATGAAACTATTCTCAAATATATTATAAGCTAGTAAAGTTCACCGGACATACAAAAGTTATACTAATTTAATAATCACAACAAATATTAAGTATGTATAAGGTACAGTGAATGTCTTACAATTCCTCTGCTTTTTTATTTTACAGGTTTTAAGATGCTTTTCCATTACAGCGGGGAGTTAAGACAACCAATCACACATACATTATATTTTGATGAAAATTTTAGCTCCCGATTCTTACAGTTAAATATATTTACATTGGTGCTGTTCATTCATAAGAAAGAATCGTAAAAAAATGAGAATCTCCTTATTTCAAGTCTGTAAAAGGTTGAATGAAGTCTTAGTTTCAGTATTTTTAATCTTTAGTTCATTGATTTAGTCAAAAATTTCTTTGAGAAAAAAAAACTAGATGAAAGGAATTTCAATTCTCCATAATTATATGAGATTCATATCATATACATGCCATTGGTTGGTATGTAGCTCTTAGCTTCAGTGGAAAGGCAGCCTTTATAAATTTGGTATTGTGTCTGACTGAAATTCTAATTCTGGCTCTTTCACTACATGACAAATGTACAAATGTTCTATATATTTTTTTTAAAACAGTGATTTTCGGTCATTTGTGCTCGACTCCCATCGTATCAAAGATAAATATGAAATTAATCAAATAAACACAGCAATAAAAACTAATCAAGTATTTTAATAATACAAAATATAACATTTACAAAAGAAAAAAAAAACATATTATTTGATACAAATTTAAAACATACAACAAGTAACATTTGTCATCAAGAACCAAAACTATTTATAAACAGCGACACAATTGTCAAATTTACACGACATGCTGGCTATAAACGACCGGCTATCCAACTTGGCTAACCGACTATCTGGCTATTTCTAACCGGCTAGGCGGCTAGTTTTGGCGGCTAAACGGCAAATGGCGGCGGGATCACGACCGGCCGTGTCCGCATGAAGTATAGAACAGTATATAAGCGGCGCTCGACTTCACTTCGCTCGGAGATATTTCTGTTACCACGTGGTCATCGTATTTGTACCATCTGGAATTATAGATCAGTTCAGTAAGGTGGTTGGGGGGTTGGTGCGTGGGGGGGGGGATCAAGGTTGCGTTACGTCGTATAAAAATTATTTTATTTTATTTTCATAAAAAAATGTAGAAAAAAAAGTACTGAGAATCGGTCGTAGGCTATTTTTATACCGCTACGCCGGTGAAACCGCGGGGGACAGTTTATCTATATAAGTATGTATAAAAAATTTAAGTATATTAAACCATTATCTATTTTTGGAATTATACATTTTTTTTCTCATAAATAAAAATAAAGGTATACTCACTTGCCATATATACTGCTTTTACAATAAGCAGTGTAATGCCCCCCCTCCATAGATCCATAATGATTAGATACCGCGTATAGATTATACAGCGGATTAGACGGACAGTGCAACGCGAACTGCCTCATATCCAGGTCCTCGAGCGGGAAGTCTATATATGTCTGTTTCTTTCTATAAGCATTGCACATGTACTCCTTGGGGTCGACGTAGAAACGTTTGAAGTGTATTACTAAAACTGGGGGTAGGCGGGATATATCTAACTTCTTTACTGCGTCGCGTTTCTCTTTACAATTTGGGCAGTTCCACCCGGGTATCGTTTCACCATTTAAGTATAGTTTTAGGCAATCCTGTAAGTGGAATAAGAATCATATTTAAGTATTTTTTTGTGGTAGTGACGTCGGATGCCGCGAAGGTTCGAATCCAATGATCTTGAGCATTCGGTGAAGGAAAACATTGTGAGGAAATAATGAAAATCTGTTGCGAAACACCTACCGGTGTACCGGCAGCTGCACTTAAAGACACACACCTTCGGCCACATCATCACTTACCATAGTGAGTTTGTGGTCAAACACAGGCCTATAAAAAAGATATGCAGACGTAAAAAAAAGTAGGCAGACTGTCCAACTGTTGGTAAGTGGTCACCGTCGTGTATAGATATTTGCAACAGGGGGATTGGCAATGTATTAACGACATTGAAGAGCTTTGTTTAAGCTCCTTTTAATAAGTTGACTCGCGATTCCTTGAATAATTTTTTTTTCTAGGTAGTTTTAGGACGCGCGTCCCATTCGCGAGCCAACGCTCAGAACCCCATATCGTAGTGCTGAGGGAAAACCGTAATGGGGACCTCATACTATATCCTAACTATATGCTATCAATCTAATATTATTATTAACTAGCTTACCACCCCGCGGTTTCACCCGCGAACCCCTATTTTACCCCCTTAGGGTTGGAATTTACAAAAATCCTTTCTTAGCGGATGCCTACATCATAATAGCTATCTGTATGCCAAATTTTAGCCCGATCCGTCCAGTGGTTTGAGCTGTGCGTGGATAGATCAGTCAGTCAGTCACTTTTTCCTTTTACAGAAGAGAAGAAGATTATCCGAAAGTGAATTGGTGAAAAGCAAGGTCCTACAGCACAAATAAAGGAAAAATTCCAAAAAAAAAGGGTGTCCCCCCATACATACATAGTTACGCCTAATAATAAAGACCTCTGAGTTGTATGGGCGCTGATACAATTTAGAGGTCTAGCTTAATTGGCACCAATTTCAAATAAGGTTAATAAATAAAATTGTGCATTTCCCTTGATGGACGAAGTTTGTACGGAACCCTCGGTGCGCGAGTCCGACTCGCACTTGGCCAGTTTTATTGTTTGTTTGATACCTCTTGACTGTGCGTTGATAAATCAGTCGGTCAGGATACGACTTTTTATTAGTATAGGCGTTTTATTTTTACTTTTTTTTTTTAAAGACAGGTTTATTTGTTAATAATACTCACGCTAAGCGAACACCTGCTAGCATTGGCAGGCAACTCGAGCGACAGATTGGAGAAGGACTCGTAGGTGACGCTCTGTTTGCCGCAAACTGTGCACTTGACGGTCGACTTGATCTGACCGTAGAACAGCCGCAGGATTAGGCTCTCCTTGGACTTGGTGTACTCATGCCAGGCCTTCTCTGAGGGGGGGAGGCTCTCCTGGAATTCACATTATTATATTTACAATATCATTATGGATGTTATAAATGAAAGTGATTGTAAGTGATTATGAAAGAGACAATTTCTTTATTTAATTACTGAGCCGTCTATGATGGAAATTCGCTGAATGGAAGCTTAGAACTTAGAGATGGATATAGGGTTATTCTTTTACTTTGTTCCCCCCTTTTTTATAGCTAGAACGCTATTTTAGGTGAGGAACTAGCTAGGTAAGGTGAGGGTATTCCTTGTGTGGAGGCACGGAGATGGTGAACTGCAGGTCCAGGTGCAGCCAGTCCGTGAGGATGGTGAGGAACTAGCTAGGTAAGGTGAGGGTATACCTTGTGTGGAGGCACGGAGATGGTGAACTGCAGGTCCAGGTGCAGCCAGTCCATGAGGATGGTGAGGAACTCGTGCGAGTCCTGCTGCTCACAGCCGCGGAAGGCGCGCGCGTGTTTACCCACCTCGTTCTGTAACAATCAACCGAACTTTTTCTCAAAAAATAAAATACTGAGTGCATATTTCAAAATCATTGTTTCATCAATGCAGAACAACTTTCACTATGGAATCAACTATGATATCAAGTTTTTTTTTTTATACCGGGAAACCTATGATAGTTTCGTCATGCTGTCCAACCGCGAAACATACTCGAAAATCGCGTAATGTATTTTTTCCCATACATTTAGATCGATCAAACTTAACTGTAGCTTACACTCTTCATAGTTTGAATTTCTTTTCGCAATTACGAGCATGATGAATCTAACTTAGGTTCCCAAAATATGCCATTAGGAAGTATCCACCAGTAGGTAGGTAGGAGTGAGTAGGTAGGTTGGGCAGACGTACCCGCAGGTCCCTGGTGGCAATGAACCGGTACTGTCCGGCCCAGAGCGCGCGCACGACGGCGGCCAGCTCCTCGGCGATGGCGCCGCGCGTGCTGTGCGACCTGCACCACCACAATACAATTATGACTGATTGATGGTTTGTTTTTCCATAGCGATCCACGACATTTTTTTGCACAGAGATAGATAAACTACTATCTCTAGCGAGAACGCGGGAGAGACCATAGGTGACAGCTAGTATATTATAAACCCCGTATAATTAAATCAATCAATACTAAAAAGAAAAGCCCTCACTCACTGACTGACTCATCAACGCCCAGCCCAAACCCTTGAACCTAGAAAGCTGGAATTTTGCATAGTAATAATAAATAATAAATAAATATTCTGGGACATTATTCCTCACACACGGCTATCTGACCCCTAAGCAGAGCTTGTACTATGGAAGCCAGATAACTGATATACTACATATACTACTTTTCTTTTGTAAATACATACATATATAGATAATTACACCCAGTGTCCCTTTATGATATTGACAAAGAATAAGCTCTGAGTTTTCGTAATTCAACCCCTAAAGGGATAAAATAGGGGTGAAACCGCGGGGCGGAAACCTAATATAAATGATGCATGCAGCTAAAAGGACATGTGAATACAAACTGCGTTCAGAAAAATCGATATATTTCAGACAGAACAAAGGTCGTTGACCGCCCGCACACAAACCAAATGTTGATACATAATAATGCATGTGTATATTGTCTGTCTGTATAAAATAAGAGCTTAAACGCAGAAAATAAGAAATTGCGTTCTATTTCCTTTGCTTAGTTATGTGCATTGTTTTAGTATGTAAAGCAGTTTACTAAAAGAGTATCTATCCAGCTAGATACTAATATAATAAAGCTGAAGAGTTTGTTTGTTTGGTTGAACGCACTATCTCACGAACTACGGCTTCGAATTGGAAAAATTATTTTAGTGTTAGATAGCCCAATTATTGAGGCTATTAGAGTATTTTTATCCCGGGAATGCGGATGAAACCTAAAAATATAATAATCTCTGGAACTACCAGTCGAATTTGATAAAATATTTTTGCATTTGATAGCCCAATTTTTGTGGAACGTTATCGGCTACTTTTTATCCCAGAAATTAGGGTGAAATCGCGGGGAACAACTAGTAAAGAATTAACCTGAAATATGTACAAATTACACAACTATTCAATCTTCGTTACATGACATTTATGACGAACAACTTGCCACGTGCCTATAACAAACTAGTCGTGTTTTAACAGGGTTTATGCAAATCTTGTCGTGTAGGTAAAGTTACGCGTCACCTTGACCCTTCGTACCCCTGTTATAAAGGTCATGCGGTACATAAAGCAGTATATACGCGCTACGAACATATCATATTTTGAATGTATTTTTTCTTTATCAAAAAACCGTGTAAGCATTTTTCTTGATATTGAATCGATGATTTGTTCTAGAAGTTAAGCAAATTTTCGAAAATTCCGGCATTATTACATGTCTACATTATAAATGGTGTCTGTGAATTTCAGCTTCCTAAGTCTAAGGGTTTAAGCTGAGCATTGGTGAGTCATCCAGTTAGTGAGTCAGGACTTTTATTTCTATATGTATATATATATATATTTACATAGCCTTGTGTTTGACCACAATCTCACTATGGTAAGTGATGATGTAGCCGAAAGTGGTAAGCACACAAAGCCTAGAAGGAACTGATTCTCAAATGCAGCTGCTGGAACACATCGATTAGTGTTTGGGGACAGATTTTCAACTTGGCGGTGGTCAGCCAGGCGGGTACTATAAAGTACACTACCAAGCTCAAGCTCATTGTATGATTCGAACACCAGCTCGAGAGGGATAGCTTGGATCTCGGAGATGGACTTTTAATCTGCTTGAATTTGCTATATATTTATTTATCAAGTCACTTACTTATCATTTTGTTTCTATGTTTGTTACCGTTATAACACACGTATATTGTCAGTGTGACTAGATAAACAATTTTATGTAATAAATCTGAGTTGGATTTGAAAGAATTGCTGAGTTTCTTGCCGGCTCTTCTCAGCAAAAGCAACCTTCCAAACCGAGCGTGAGAGTCAAGGCCTAATAATTAAGTTCTCACCTGTTAACATGTTCCAGGTATTGTCCGTTGCAGAAATATGTGACAAGAATTGCGGTGTTGTTCAGACATTGGATGATGGAGTTCATGTAGCACGTGTTGCCCAAGTTCTTGAGGCCGGTCAAGCCACGACCCTGAAAGGTTTTATACAATTTTGATGGTTCAATTTCAGTTTTTGATAAGTCTGTCTTTGGATTTAATCGATACAGCTACATACTCCTTTAAGAAATTATTTTCAGTATCATTTTCGATCGGCGTTCCCGAGGGATCTTATGTTTTCCCGGGATATAAAGTATCCTGCTATTCCCTGTTATTATTCTTGGGTACGATCTATCTATGTGCTAAATCTCATCCAAATCCATTCAATCATTTTAGCGTGATTGACACAAACATCTATACATACAAACTTTTACATTTATAATATTAGTAGGATCTCTTGAATAATTTCTTCTGTTTATAAACAACAAGGTCAAGAAATTGTTGGAATTCAAGACCTTGAGTTGTTACGATTGTTCGCACCCTCCACTATATTGAGGTGTGGCGATAATTGATATCACCCCGGACTATTTGGATATGCTTTGGATTTAGTCTCTATTTATCTATTAATACGAATGAAAATTGATTGGCTGTTTGTGACTATTATAGCACTTTTGTATAGTCGGTTAGATTTTAATTCGATAGTAAAGGGGTTGTAACGTGTATGGAGGCAGGTATATTATTAAAAAATTAAAACATAATAAAATGATAGAAGTCTCTAATACATTAAAGAAATTATAATGTCATGTAGTGGAATATCTTAAAATGAAAATTAAGTATCCAAAATAAAGTTTCAGTTTTGAATAAACTGACTCATAATTATTTTGGAAATGTGTTACGTTTTTTTAAATTTGTACAGACTTCCGTTTGACCACAATCTCAATATGGTATGTGATGATGCACAAAAGCTAAGGATCTCGCTCTCAAGTGCAGCTACACACCGGTAGGTTATTAGCGACAGATTATTAACATGAGGGTGGTAGCCAGCCAAGCGGGTACTACAAAGTACCTTACTACCGTGCTATGGTTTCCTCACGATGATTTGCTTCAGCGAAAGCCCAAGATCATTGTAGAATTCGAACCCACGACCTTCATGACATTGGTTGTATTGCTTTGTGTTTGTGAAGCTTTTTTGTAGATTTAGTATGGTTTGAAAATTAGCTGCGATTTCATAGAATTTTTATCTACAATAAAATGGTACTTTGGCCTTTGAAAAACGTGGAATGACATCCTAATTTCACGTATTATTAAAAAATCTATAGTACTTACAAAATAAACATATTAGGTATTAGTAGGTACTATTTTTCAACTAAAAAAACCAGCCAAGTGTGAGTCGGACTCGCGCACGAAGGGTACGGAACCCTATTATCTATGAAAACAGAAAAATTCACGTTTGTTGTATGGGAGCCCTTAAATATTTATTTTATTCTGTTTTTTAGTATTTGTTGTTATAATGGCAACAGAAATACATCATCTGTGAAAATTTCAACTGTCAAAATATCACGGTTCATGAGATACAGCCCGGACAGCGGAGTCTTAGTAATAGAGTCCCGTTTTACCCTTTGGGTACGGAACCTTAAAAAACGTAGCGTAATTTTGTTATAATGTTTGTATTTTACGCAGCTTTTCAACTGACACTTACCCGTCGAAAGAGCCAGACAATATGATTGTGCGAGTACTTGAGTCTAACTTTGACTTTGAGGACCATGTTGGCTGCGTCCAACGGAATACATCGCTGCTCGTAACAAAGAATGTTGACAATTTTCACTACTAACGCTTCCTTTTGTTTAATTGCGTTTTTACTCCGTTATCTTCGCAATTAGTTTACATGGATTTCACCTTTATTTTTCGTTGTTACAATTGAATCGAGTTATCAGTTATAATTATTTAATGAACATAATTTTTTCAAAACTCAATTTTATTATATTTAGACAATGGAAACACTAAAACAAGTAACACAATGAGATACAACATAAATACGGTCGATATTACTGTGACAAACATTTGTTTATGGGATTGAATTTGCTTATAAACATTAAAATACTATTTAAGGCAATTTGAATATTATTGAATTAATTTTTGCAAACGCGACGCCGTGTTCGTTGTTGAAGTAGAACTGAAGTTAACGTGTCTAGGATTGAACTACGATGGGTGGGTGGGTCAACAAAGGGAGGTTAAGAAGGGTGGCTGTAGGGTGACTATGTTTTATATTCGATACAATATTATCTGCAATTGTATTTTTCGGATAATAAAATTAATTGTTTTTTATTTTATTTATGACCAGCTATCCCCCGCGGTATTACCCGCGTTCCTAAAAATAAAAGTAGCCCATGTCCTTCTCCATACCATAGGCTATCTGTGTACCAAATTTCATCGCGATCGCTTCAGCGTTTTAGGCATGAAAAGGTAACAAACAAAGTCACATTTGCATTTACAATATTAGATAGGATATTATAATATGATATAATATTTTTCCACGGTGAAAGCCACCAAACACCTACCGGTGTGTTCCGGCAGCTGCACTTGAGAGCCAGTTCCTTCTAGACTATGTGTGATTAACACCTTTGATCGCATCGTAACATACAACAGTGAGATGTGGTTATATAATTCGGTATTGTACGAAGAAAGTCTGGCCAAGACTGTCACTTGACTGCTTCCAAATTTAACGAAGTTTTAAATACATATATTAAAATTGACAAATGGCAAGGAAGTAAGAGGTGAATATATCTTCTGTGCTTAGCATCTAGCAGCTAGTTTTCTTTTTTATCACGACCCATTTGTAGTCTTCCAATGGAGAGTACCATGGTCACCCTACCTTTAAGAAACGTCACAGTATACGTGCGTGTTGCGTGACGTTTAGCAAAAAGAAACCATCCGGCGGACGATCGCGGCGTTTGATTCATTATACATGTTGTTATTAATATGCTGTACACGTCGTTTTAGTTAAATTAAACCATAGTTTGAACTAAGTAACGACCGATTCTCAGACTTACCGAATATACACAAAAAATTTCATAAGAATCGGTCGAACCGTTTCGGAGGAGTTTGCAGACAAACATTATGACACGAGAAATTTATATATTAGATTAAACTATATGACATTATATGTGTCGAGCTAATGTGAACCTTATGTAGTTTAGATTAAGACTTAATAGACCAGGGACATTCCTCACACTCGGCTATTTGATACCAAACATTATCAATCAACTGAGAAGGGCCAGCTAAAAACATATCTAAACGAAATTATTTACGATCTGTTTTCTTTCCATTATTTTTTTCAAACGTTTAACTGCCCTTGAAAGCCTTCTAGACATTGTGCGCTTACCACCTTCGGCCACATCATCATTTATCACGGTGAGATTGTGGTCAAATACAGGGATATATATTGTAAAAAACAACGCATGGCACCGCTTGGGAGAATGCCAGTATTACGTAGAAATACGGCTAAAACCGCAGTCAGAATATAGTGTCTTATAGGAAAGTGAATAATAAAGAGAATCGCGATGGCGTGTTACGTTTATGTTTGGCGCAATTATTTTAATCGTCTGAATACTGCGGAGTTACTACAGTTCTAAAAGAGCAAATGGTCGCATTTACTCTTGGCATTGTAATTGCGGGTGTTGTGTGGATGTTATTAATGGGTTTTGTATAAAGGTTAGATATTCTATTAAAGATTGTTCAGATTTATGTTTTATTTTAGAAAAGTATCTAGTTACCCGCAGTTTCACCCGCGTCCCCGGTATAAAAAATAGTCTATAACCAATAAAAGTAGCATTAATTACTCCTTATAACATCAACTATCTGCCAGTGAAAGTTTCGTCAAAATCTGTCCAGCCATTTTGGAGCTTAGCCGGAACAAAGACTGACAGAATTTTTTTTTTTATAAGTAAGTACCTATCGTTTATAGAAACAGACATTTAACTTTTATTTAATTGTTAAATTGTAACATATAACATATTGATTAAAGACGAATCTACACTAGTACAGTGCAGATTCGAATACAGAAAAAAAAAGTACAATAAATACCAGATAGGCTATCAGGTACTTAAAAACCGGCCAATAAATATTCTACTAATATTATAAAAGAAGTTTGTGACTCAATCACACATAAACGGCTGAATGGATTTGGATGAAACATGGCATAATATATGGCACTGGGCGGTTTTTTTTTAAATCGCTTTTTTCAGGAAAGACGACTATAGTAGATAAACTGAAAAAGCAAATAGTTAAAGTCCTTACTGAGTAATCGATAACAATAATCAGTTTGGCGAAGCCCCAAACAGTGAGCACGCGGGCGCACACGCGTTATATTACCAACATGTGACTCGTGAAATTATTTGTATTTCGACTATGGGATTACACTACTGTCCACGTTTTGTTTTATATACAAAAATATTCTGTTGTGCCAAGAATATTTTACAAAATTCATTATCTATCTAATATATAAAATTTTCGTGTCACAATTTTTTTTTTGACTGGAACAGAAAGGTGGTGGATCCAGGGGATCTTCTTCCACCGTTACGCGGACTTTGCGGCGAGCGCTGAGGGCTCTCAACCGCTACTTAAAAACTAAAAAAGATTTAGGGCAACGGTAGCCTGAGGGTGCCCCCTGTGGGGCTCGACCTCGGCTCAGGACGTTGCCTGGGGAATATGGGAGGGCTTAGCATGCAAATATATATTATTTGGGGATCGGTCGGATTGTCGTGTCACAATGTTAGTTACCATACTCCTCCGAAACGGCTCCACCGATTTTTATGAAATTTTGTGTGCATATCGGGTAGGTCTGAAAATCAGCCAACATCTATTTTTTAAACCGCTGCGCGAGTGAAACCGCGGGGGACAGCTAGTAATCTATACTAATATTATAAAGCTGAAGAGTTTGTTTGTTTGTTTGAACGCGCTTGAAAAATTCTTTCAGTGTTAGATAGCCCATTTATCGAGGAAGGCTATAGGTTACTTTTTATCCCGGGAAAACACAAGATCCTTCGGGAACGCGGGTGAAACCGCGGGGCGGATGCTAACTAATAATAAATATACAACGTATCCCTTTTGATGTTCCATAACATAGTATAAGTAAAAATAATACAAAAAGTCACACTGAAGCGATCGCGATGAAATTCGGTACGCAGATAACCTACGATATGGAGACGGACATAGGCTACATTTTTTTCTCAGGAACGCGGGAGAAAACGCGGGGGAGGTTTTCTATATTACATCAGGATTTTCCGATTTTGGAGACTATTTCTTGTTCTATGGTTCCATCTTTCGCTCATTTCATTTTTAACTATACAAAAATAACATGAGCGTGAGTTTGTTTGCGACGCTATATTTACTAATCCGATTTTGGTGAAAATTTCCATATTAATTCATAAACAAATGCAAACAACTCCTGCGTCATTAATTCTATATAACTTATTAGCGGTAATCGTATGGGCACGTTTGTTTATTAGGGCCGTGGAGGCACATAGGTACGCGTGCGGGCCAGCGGGCGCGGATTAGTGCACGCGTGGGGATTCACTAGCCTTGAATGACCGACTCACTGGTTTGTGCTGGTAGGGCAAAGTGCCGTGGTTTTTATTGCGCGGAAACTTAAGGTTGTCAATCAGACTGTCCATGACTAGCGTTTTCACACAATTTTAACCCCTTAGAGAATCACTGCATAGTATAAAACAAAGTCGCTGTCGCTGTCTGTCCGTCCCTATGTATGCTTAAATCTTTAAAACTACGCAACGGATTTTGAAGCGGTTTTTTTAATAGATAGAGTGATTCAAGAGGAAGATTTTAGTATATAATTTGTTAAGTTTTTGTATACATTGGCTAAAATATAATGATATTTGTTGGAGGTGTCGGAAAAAATAAGCCGTCTGGGAGCGTTCAACGAAAACGCTGCCTAAACCCTTTGAGATATAACAAAATGATGTATGGTGGAATTGTGTATCTTATATAGGTCTACAGAAAAGTCCGCGATGGCATATGTCTATCTTTTAAGGATAACATACTACATCCCTTTTAGTACTTTAAAAAATGGGCAATGATAATGCGGTAATTGGAAAGCTATTTACACAAATACGGTATTAATCCTTATCATATTATGCTTTTCTACCCGTGCGAAGCCGGGGCGGGTCGCTAGTGGAATATAAATATAAAATGTAACCTTGTTGAGTTTCTTGCCGGTTCTTATCAGACTTCCGAACCGGTGGTAACTTCAGTAGCTTCGACTTTTATTATGTAACCTCCTAGGGCCTAAGCTGAATTAAATGGCTTTGTCTTTGACTTTGAATAACACTTTCTTAATCGCTTTATTGCAATTTATTTATTTCATGGTTAAGTGGTGGATTGTGAAACAAGTCATTTCTAATACTTACTACTGTCAAAAGTTTTCACATTTTTTCACTTAATCACCACAACAACACTACAATGCCAATATGGTATAATATTTTAAAGTTGAATTTACGAGCAAATTTAAAAAATAATAAAATACAAGATATATCACAGCATTACCGCTATTAATGTTCCGCGTCGTTGTGTGAATGTATTATACCCTATCTCTGACGATATGTCTCACTCACGTAAAAGTACGTTTGCTATGTTTCGAAATAATTGAAAATATTCCACTATTTGCTATTTTTTTTTCAGGTTTCGAAGAGAATTTCCTTTGATACTTTTAGCAATTAATAACGGATTTTAAAGGAAATTCTACAAATTATTGCTTGGCTTGGCGCTTCGAATGTGTTTATTTCATCAAAATCGGGTGAAGAAAGAAAACATATAGATATTTTATAAAGTCTGCGCGAGCGAAGCCGCGGGCAACCAGCTAGTGTAACATAAAAACGTGTTGCACATTACCTACATTTACATTATTTTCTACTAAAAAGCATGTAATTGACCAGTAATGGTATGGTTAAATATAAGTTGTCGACATTCTACTAATATTATAAACAAGTTTGAATGGATGGACATTTGTTACTCTTTCACGCAAAAACCACTGAACGGTTTTGGTTGAAATTTGGCACACAAATAGAATATTTTCAGAATTAACATATGGAATAATTTTTATCTCGGGAAAACATAAGATCCTTCGGTAACACGGGTGAAACCGCGGGGCGGGGTCCACCCCAAGTTATGTATAATTTCGTAATCGTTCCGGTAAATTTGGAAGATATTTAAAAAGAGATGAATAAAGTAACTCACGACATCTGCCCAGACGGGCTGGAAGTCCCGCTGGTGCAGGCGCTGGTCGGCGCGCGGCGGCTTCGTGCTGCGGTCGAAGGCGGGCGGCGGCGACGGCGCCTCCTCGTCCGACGACACCTGCCACACCCACAAGACACGAGCGCTACACTACAACTGCAACTGCAACTGTTGCATCGCCGCTTTATACTTCCTGACGTGTCGGGACTGACATTTCGCTTTTATATACAAACTAGCTGTTCCAAAAAATATTTTTTTCGACGTTTTAATAGTTATTCTGCTATTCGGAGCGAAGACAGATCCAACAAAACAAAGATCATAAAAACCGGTCCGGGCGTTTTTGAGTTATAAATGGTGTAACTAACCCGACTTAGTTTTATACATACAAGGTGGAGAAAACGGTCGATCATTGAATGATACCAGAGCTTTATCACGTTGTTTTTAAATAAAAACAATAATTGAAATCCGTCGAGTAGTTTAGCCACAGTAATTAATTTTCGTTTTATCAATTTTACTCATCACTAGCTTTTACGCGCGGTTTCACCCGCGTTCCCGGGATAAAATATAGCCCATGTTACTCGGGGATAATGTAGCATTCTAATGGTGAAAGAATTTTTGAAATCGGTCCAGTAGTTTTTGAGTTTATTCGTTACAAACATACAAATCTTTCCTCTTTATAATATTAGTATAGAAGTAAAGATGTAGATGCCTAACAAATGAACTAGGCTAAACTGCTATTTGTGTCGGGTGGCGGGTAGGGAGCCCACAGAGGCGCGTCACCACACCCCTGCCCGGCGGGGGTCGCGCACTCGGCGCTACACGCCTTGTCCGCGACGAGTCCTGGCAGGCGGTCGTGTCCTTCTGCGACACAGTTTTGTCGCAGTAGGAAGCGGCGGAAAGGGAGCGGGAAGATAGCATCGACTCGCTCCCGATCCGCCGCAGGTCGAATGCCCTGTAGGCGGCAGATCGGGGGGTCTACCGCCGACGCTAAGGGTCCCGTGCTGGAAGCGCCCAAGTATTCCTGGGCAAATCAGCGGAGGTGGGGCGGGGCTTGGCAATGTGTGTTTTCATCTCCGTTGCCAAGCCCCGCCCCAAAGAGGAGGGCTCGAAAGAGCGTGCCGGCGGGGCACGCGGCTGTCACATAGCTCCCGTAGCCCCGGCCAAGTCACAGCGAAGGAATACGGTGGTGGTTTTAGTCAGTAAAAGTCTGACATAACCCGGGCACTCCCCCCAAAAATGCCCGGGTCTCCTATGAGGATTTCCCCACTTAAAAAAAATAAAGGTCGGACAATGACCCGAGCAAACTAATGGTCCTCGCGGTGCCTATATTTCTCTGTCTAACACGTTATGTGAGACGATGAAAGCGTATCGCCCGCACCACGCCCAATGTCGCGCTTCTTACAGGTCAATGACGATGTAACTATAAATGGTTGTATTTGGTTTAAGTTCCGAAGATACTTTCATTGAAATTTTTGTAGTTTTTAATTTGTTCTAAAATCTTTATCAATTATGTTATAGTGCTTTAGCGAACTTGTCATTTAAATTTAATAAATCGACCTTCATATCCACCTTGTATAGATAGGAACCTATAGGCCATAGAGAAAAATTCTGAATTATGGACTCCTTTATGAAAATTAAAGTGACATTACAAAAACTGTATTTTCGGTTTTTTTTTTAAATAAATCTAATCTAACTAAATCATATTAATTAAAGTCATAGGTCTCAAGTTGCCAAAGTTATCAGCTACAAAAATAGATTTTAACCGATCAATAATTATTCTAGATTTCAATTCAACTATAAAATATCTACATCGTGAGGAAACTATTCCACGGTGGTGTAGCATCCACCTGGCTGGCTACCACCTTTAAGTCGAAAATAAGTTATGTTTGAGGGTCCGTTACCTTATACGCTTTATGTGCTATCACATTCAACCACATCGTCACTTACCATGATGAGACCATAATCTATAAGTTATAATTTATTTTATAAGGACAGCCAACAAAACACTAAGGATAACGATATAGTGGTAGCAAAATATTAAAGCTAAGTGCAGTTTTAATTATAGGCTATCACAACATGGTTAAAGGTAAAAAGACACGTTAATCAATATTACATGGAGCTATATAATTAATGGTGATGTTGAATTAAATTAAAGAAAAAAAAATAATGGAGCAAGACAAAGAAAACGCAAGATACAGACGCGACCATACTGGCTAATGTTAAATTTGAGGGAAATGTCCAAAAGAAGCTAATACTGCGTGTTTAAATGTATGTGCTTTGTTTGAAAAAATTACAATATCGGGGTTGTTGAAATGAAATGAAAGAATTGATTCATTCAAATAGGCTTTCACAGGCACTTAAGAATAGTCAGACTCTAACGCACGGTTCGGAAGGTTGCTTTTACTGAGAAGTGCCGGCAAGAAACTCAGCAATTACTCTTGTCAAAACAAACTTAGACTATTACATAAAATTTATCCTGCAAGAGCGAGCGTTACACCCAAGCATTGTCGTCATTTAAATATTCATTAACGTTATAGTAGGCCTTTTGTACTAAAATAGACTTAACACGTTCCTTAAATTTGTGTAATGGCAAATTTAAAAGTGCAGGAAGGATCTTATTATAGAAGCGTGTACACAGTCCCAAAAATGAACCTTGCACTTTTTGGAGTCTATAAGCAGAGGTTACAAGTTTATGCTTATTTCTAGTATTAATAGTGTGCATGTCACTTGTTTTTACATAAAGACTTATATTTTGTTGTACAAATAATATGTTTGCATAAATGTACTGCGATGCTGCTGTGAGGATACTAATTTGTTTAAACTTATCTCTGAGGGAAGTTCGAGAACTCAAATTATAAATTGCTCGCACCGCTCTTTTTTGCGAAATGAAAATAGCTAAACTAAATAGCCGAACTGAGCTTCCCCGCGAGACATGATATTTGGGCGCTCCATTGAAGTTTTGAGTCTAAAGTAATCCCTAAAAATACTGTTGACTCAACAAGATTGAGAGATTAATTATTTAGCACCAAGTTACATCCTACTTTTTTTACATTGGTTAGTGCAAATTTAATACATTCACACATGTTCTTAAAGATGGGGTTATTTACACTGTTTTTGTAGTCTATTTAAAGTTGCATGCTGACCCAGGTTACTTTTCGAGCTTCCCAACAAGAAATAATAAATATATAATGTAATAATTATGAACAATATAATGTAGACAGAGATAGATTATACCTTAGCTATATTGGGTGAAGAGTGCGACCGATTAAGGCCAGTGGCTCCGGGGCTCTCTCCGGGCGATATCATATACGTGTCACCTTCGTCATCCTGTATAAAGGTCGTAATATAAAATATTGATATTAGAGCTAGACAAAATTAAAAGTGTACGTAGATAAAAAAAACCGGCCAAGTGCGAGTCGGACTCGCGCACCGAGGGTTCCGTACAAACTTCGTCCATCGTTCGTCCATCACGGGAAATGCACAATTTTATTTATTTACTGTATTTGAGGTTGGTGCCAATTAAGCTAGACCTCTAAATTGTATGAGCGCCCATACAACTCAGAGGTCCTTATTAATTGGCGTAACTATGTATGTATGGGGACACCCTTTAATTTTCAACTTTTTTTATTTTTTAGAATTTTTCTTTAATTTGTGCTGTAAGACCTTGCTTTTTGCCATTTTTTTTATATTTGAGTTGATTGAATGAAAGGTAATTTGCAATTTACGATTTATGACGTATTAAAAAAAAACTACTAACTAGATCTCGTTCAAACCAATTTTCGGTTGAAGTTTGCATGGTAATGTACATCATATATTTTTTTAGTTTTATCATTCTCTTATTTTTGAAGTTACAGGGGGGGGGGGGCCAACATTTTACCACTTTGGAAGTGTCTCTCGCGCAAGCTATTCAGTTTAGAAAAAAATGATATTAGAAACCTCAATATCATTTTTGAAGACCTATCCATAGATACCCCACACTTATGGGTTTGACGAAAAAAAAAATGTTTTGAGTTTTAGAGTCTAAGTATGGGGAACCCCCAAAATTTATTGTTTTTTTTTTCTATTTTTGTGTATAAATCTTGATGCGGTTCACAGAATACATCTACTTACCAAATTTCGACAGTATAGCTCTTATAGTTTCGGAAAAAAGTGACTGTGACATACGGACGGACGAACAGACAGACAGACATGACGAATCTATAAGGGTTCCGTTTTTTGCCATTTGGCTACGGAATCCTCAAAATGAATAAAAACTGTGGTTTTAAATGATATCATATGTCAACCCAACGATAGACGTCTTCTAGACTCCATGTGCTTACCACCTTCGGTTACATCATCATTACATCGTTAAATCATAAAATTTTCATAAAGGTACTATGACAATACTGTCATAATATTTATAGGTTTCTTTATTAGGATTCTTCTGCAGAATAAAAATACTATTGATGTCCGGACTACTACCTAAAGGAGGATGCGGTAAAATATCAAGCTGTGAAAATAACTAAAATAAACTACTAAGAGCAATGTTCATATCTTCAGAAGAATTAAAATAATTTTTATTTATTCATTTTATTAAGAAGTGAAGTGTTTTTTAGCAAATATATCTCATGATATTTTTCTACAATCGTTGATGTAAATAAGAAAAAGAATATGTCCCAGAGTGGAACCTTGTGGGACGCCCATCGTTACCTACTGAAGATCCACAGGAAACTTTACCATTTATATCAACTCTATGAATTCTATCAAGTATGTTTTTAATACCATCGCGGTGCAATTTCCTGATTAGTAATGCATGATGTACATAATCAAACGCTTTGGAAAAGTCAGAAAAATACCGACGGGCGTCATAGGCGTTAAAAATATTCAGAACAAGTTCATCGCTAGGATCGATCGTAGAGCGAAATAGTTTACTGTGAAGCACCCTACTACAATTGAAATGGATTGAGGATCTCTATATATAAATAGGAAAAGACAAAATAGATACTTTCCATTTTCTCTCGTTTGTAAATTGTTTTTTTTTTTTAGTAGTCGTCGACGAGCTTCAATGGCCGGGTTTATAATTAGGTACCCCGCGACCGGGGTCGCGGTCATTCCATTTCGGTACACCGAAATATAAATTAGTGTGACACGTTTACCTTGTCCAGATGCGGCTTCTTGTTGTCCCGGGCCTCGGCGAGCTTCCTCTTCCTGTCCGTCTCGAGCTGCTCCCGGTGCCGGTCGAGCTGGTCCCGGCGCGACACGACGGCCGCGATGCGCGCGCGCTTGGCCTCCAGCTCGCGCGCCGCCGCCGCCGCCGCCTGCTCCGTCCGCTCCGCTACGTAACCGACTATTATACCTATACATCTATCTATCTCCTAACTAACTGACTCGCCCGATAGATGGCGCTATACACTATAACCTACATCGCGCTATCAAAGTTTCTCGACCGCTCGATTTATATATATGAGAGTTTCCATCGTCGATAGTTGCAGACGCGATGTTCAAGCGTGGTGGAAGATTTTCCCATTTCGATGGCGGAGTCTCCTACCTTGCTCCTTCATAAGATAAGCCGATCCTAATTTACGAGGTACTAATACACTAAAACTATTGATGAGATATAGTTTTATAGCGTACTAGCTTCCGCCCCGCGGTTTCACCCGCGGTCCCGTGGGTTCTTATGTTTTCCCGGGATAAAAAATAGCTTTTGTACTACTCCAACCTATAATCTATCTCTGTGCCAAATTTCATGCAAATCCGTTCCTCCGTTCTGCCGTGAGTCACTCTATAGAGTAGGGAACGTCGCGACGGCGGCGTCGAACGGTTCGCGTATTGCATTTTTATACTCGTCATAACTTCGAGATTAAATGTCCGATTCGAATGAAATAAAAGTGTTTTACTGCTACATAAATACCCTTGACTAAACTATTTAGGGCCGATTCGACCAACTACGACTTTAAACCAGAATAACTAATCCCGGAATATATTTACTCCCTAAAGGACATGGCTAAACAACTGCCCTAAGCATGTATAGAAATGTCACACTAGCTCGTAAAATTTAAATATTCATTTATTATTTATTGCGGTTTTATTATTCTCCTAGAACTTTTGTGAACAAATCAAATAATTAAAAGTTGTTTTCATGTTTTTTTATTTGTCAAGAAGAACATAAAGACAATATGTATTATTTATTGCACAATTATAAATAATATAATATATAATACTGATAATTTCAGCTTACGCAAATATCTTTAAAAGTAGGTTTATTGACTACATCTTCGTGAATGGTACGAACCTACATCTCAAAACGTTGATTTCTTTGATTGTCTTTATATGATTTTTAGAAATCATTGGCAAAATCTGGAAAGAAACGCTACTTAATTAAATAGTGCCGCAATAAAAAAATTACAACTAGATTTTACTCGATTACATTAGAACCAAATAAAAAAATGTCCAAAAGTTTCGGAACATGTCATCGTGGTAACTCTTGGTTTAATGTATTCCAATAATTATAATAATTATATAATATACTTACATCATTATTTTATGTCGAAGAATGTTGACTGAATAATGATCGACAAGAACAAAGCGAAACTATTACAAGTATCTAATCCCTTAGACTCTAAGGCTTAGAGGACATACTTGCATATTCCTGCATTTGTATTGTGGGGAACAGTGGCTGCTGCTTTTTGATTAGAAAGAGTATGTCTCTTTAGTTATGACTGTGATTTGGTATTTGAAGTGGGCGAGAAACCAGAACGTGTTGTCTGCTCCAGCTACATTTTTAAGTAATGTACCTACTTGTAGATTAACAGAATAATCTCGATTTATCACTTTTGCTTCATAATAAATAAATTAATGTCTACATAATAAATGTCGTTGTAATTATTTTATTTCAATACTAGCTGTGCCCCGCGGTTTCATCCGCGTATAATTTAATAATAATAAAATAATTTACTAATAATAATGCTTTATTTTTACCTATGTTGCAGTTTGTAAACAAACGCCTAACTAAAAGTTTATAGCAAAATCGTTTTCTCGTATACTTTGTTTATCTATTGACGTAGGAGATTCTACGAATTTATTTTCAGGATTTTAACGATATGACTAGTTCCTGAAACTTTTTTCATACGAAATACCAATATTCAGCTATTCAGCATTAAATATTACTAGGTACAGTGTTTATACATGGTTAGGGCAGTCGCCCATACTCTATTTAGCCATGTCCTTTTAATCTCGGTATAAATCGTTGCATTTTTCCAGACTATTTTAATACTCGGATAGTAACTCGCAAGAATAGCAACGGAATGTGAACGAATTTGAATGAATGGATAAACCAACAGAATTACTGTGTTACTATTCTTTATACCTATGTATGAAATGTTACGTCAACTCAATTTCGCCGGTTTACAGGCAGCTGTCAAACGTCAAAAATCCAAAAACTATATTTACTTTCTAGTCTAGCACACACGTAGACAGAGAAGTCAAAGCACACACATAACAACACAAAAGCATCCTCGCGCAAATGCAGTCGTTTGTTTGACAAACAGGCAACAGCTGATTTTCGTCCGCCATTTTGATTTTTGAATTTATTCTATGGATAAGGGTCGGTATAGCGCGAGTATCGGCAGAATAGTGCTATACCGGAGTATTGCGACATTAACCCGGGATTAGTAGTTGGTAAAACGTAAAATAGGTTTACTCCAGTATAATTTCCGATTTATTCTTGGGATAACACTTAAATTAGCTTGGTCGAATCGGCCCTTATTTGAATAAGAATTAATACTACGATACGAATGTAACCAACTATTGTTTCTATGGGCGATCTAGTTAAATTTTAGAACATAAAAGCTGCTTTTGTGACTTAACTATGATAGTTAGATATATTCCCTCCAAAGACTTTTTTGTAAATAATAATGAGTACTTTAATCATGTAGTACATATTTTTTATGTATCATCTATAGTTTTCTCAGCGCACGCCAAATAATGACATTTATAGGCAAAATTTGGCTACTTTGGGTTACATCATTGCAATTTACTTAAGGTTCTCTAATTTTTGAAAAATATTTATAGCCTATGTTACTCAGGGATAATGTAGCATACTAATGTTGAAAGAATGATTGAAATCGGTCCAGTAGTTTTTGAGTTTACTCGTTATAAACATACAAAAATACAAATATTTCCACTTTATAATAATAGAGTAGAGTAGACACTTCTTTTCTCTGTATCCAACTAATATTATTAATAATATTTGTTACGCGATCACGCCTTAATAGCTGAACGGATTTCGATAAAGCATAGCACATATATAGACAATATCTTAAAACAAAACAGAAAATACTTTATACCCCGGGAAAACATTAAAAAACAAAAAAATCTACACGACAGCATTGCTAGGCAACCTAGTGAATTTTTGCAAATCTCCTAAGCACTTATTGCCTCTGTTTGTTAAATGAAATGTTCAAAACTAAACTACAAAATCTTGGTACTTTGAAATATCCCAGGACATTTGAGATAGCTAATTATAATATATACCTTGTGCCTCTAGTTCGGGGTCGTCAGACTCAACCGCGGCTAACTTCTCTGTCTCCTCTCTCTCCCGACGCTGGTACTCTTCCAACTGCTCACGAAGGCTCTGGTTCTCTTGTTCCTAAACATCGTAATAACAGATCACTTTTACTTCTTAAACGTTGAAAAATAAGACAATTCTAGTCGACTCTCTACTTCGACTTTCTATCTCCGAAAATTCAACCTCATTGTAGGATTCGAACCTACACTATCATCGCGGCACGTTCTTAAATACCCTACGATGATGTGACGTACCATATCGAACTGCTTGTTCTCCAGCTGCATCAACTGTGACAGTATCTCGTGTTCCCTCAGCTTGTGCTGGGCACGTTGTTCCTCTCGTTGTTCCACCTCGTGCTGGACGCGAACTTTCTTCCAGTCCTGGAGATAAGAAATAGAGGAGGATTTTTGAAATCCTTTTGGGGAACTGCAAAACGTTATGACGTCAAGTGAAGAAAGTTTCTAAGTCAAACACTATAATGCATTATAGAATAGAACTAGCTTTCGCCCCTGTTTTGCGCGGGTTTCCGAGAGATCTTGTTTTTCCGGGATAAAAAGTAGCCTATAGCCTTTCTCAATAAAATAGCCCAACATTGAAAGAATTTTTCAAATTGAACCAGTAGTTCCTGAGATTAGCGCGTTTAAACAAACAAACAAACTCTTCAGCTTTATAATATTAGTATAGATTGAATACTATTTTAATTATAACAATTTTTATAAAACTAGTACATACTTGAAAAAATATACACCTAAAAAAAAGGTAACCACTCAGAACAGTTACAGTATAAAACTAGAATGGCTGAAGGATCTGGCTCTCAAGTGCAGCTGCCGGAACACCCCAGTAGGTATTTGGTGGAATATTTTCAACTTGAGGGTGGTAGCCAGCCAGGCGGGTACTACAAACAAAGTACCCTACGTACACTACCACTGAGCTGATATCGTCTTGAAGTTTAGTTGACATTACCTGTTCAGCCTCGATCCGCTGCATCTCAAGTGTGAGACTGGTATCGGCGAGTCGCTCTTGCTCTTCTACAATTCGCTGCATGCTGCGAGCTCGCTCCTCATACACTTGCACCGCAGCCGCCTGTCAATATTTACAAATTATGTTTTACAATCTACTTTAGTTAGGGTAACTTTAGTAGTATTCAGTAAGTGCTCTTCTAGGGCCTAAACTGAATAAATGATTTTGACTTTAACATTGACTTAGGTACAGGATTCTATGGTCAAAGTCAAAGCCATTTATGAACATCGAAGCTACTGAAGAAGCTACCATTTGTAAAGCCAGCCTTCAACTGAGAAGAACGAGCGAGATTATATTTTTTACATATAGGTCATGGGTTCGAGGCTTATTCGTTGTTTACTATATTCCAGCAACTATATTCTAGTTTGTTCAGTATCACATGTAGAATTGATCCCCACTGTGAATATGAGTGAGGAGCCAGGGCATCTCATCATGTTGGGACCCATGGTGTATATGTCACAGTTGGATTGCTCAATTAACTGTTTTACATAACCGCTGGCTGTTTTACAAAACAGCACAGTTATGTAAAACAACTGAACAACGTAAAAAACAACGTCGAGACGTTTAGTTTTTTTATAATTACTGAATTTTAATACGCAGAATAGCAAAACAGTTATGCATTTATCAATGCAGTGAGTTCACGATTAGACGTTATGTAAAACAGCGTGAAATGAAACGCCTATTTAGAAACGACACGGATACCTTAGGTTAGAAGTGCGTGGTTATTTTTTTATATTTGGTGGTAACAGTAATAATTTACCTACTCATTTATTATTTCATCATGGTTTCCCTACACTAAAACTCTTTGTGATAACAGATAACCCATTCTGCATGAATGCATTATTAAAATGAAAATTAATTACTGTGGCTAAACTACTCGACGGATTTCAATGATTTTTTGTATACGGTTTAAAAACAACGTGATTAAACTCTGGTTTTATTTAACGATCTACCGTTTTCTCCACCTTGTATATATTACCTTGCTAGCTCGGTCGACGAGCGGCTCGGCCGGCTTGCGCGCGGCGGCCGCCACCGAGGGACTCACGTCCGACCAGTTCGGGTACTCGATCTCACCTGGTGGGAAACAACACTAGTTTTACCATTACATATGCTTTCGGTTCATACTTAGTAAAGCGTGCTCTATAGCTTGCTTATGTATACTTTATGGTGAAAACCCATTTTTTTGAGTACAGTCAGTTCCAAAATCGACGTATCTTTAAAAAATTTGGCCCGTGTCAGCACCAGTAGTGTTTTTTTAAATGTTTTAGTACTAGCATAAGTAGTGTTAGTTACCGAGCATATCATCCAGCAGGTGGTCCTGAGGTGAGGGTTGGTGGTGAGCGCCGGGTACCCGAGTATTATATACATGTAGCAGTAGTTACCGAGCATGTCATCCAGCAGGTGGTACTGCGCGGGCGGCACCTGGTGAGGGTTGGTGGTGAGCGCCGGGTACTTGAGTATTATATACATGTAGCAGTAGTTACCGAGCATGTCATCCAGCAGGTGGTCCTGCGCGGGCGGCACCTGGTGAGGGTTGGTGGTGAGCGCCGGGTACTTGAGTATTATATACATGTAGCAGTAGTTACCGAGCATGTCATCCAGCAGGTGGTCCTGCGCGGGCGGCACCTGGTGAGGGTTGGTGGTGAGCGCCGGGTACTTGAGTATTATATACATGTAGCAGTAGTTACCGAGCATGTCATCCAGCAGGTGGTCCTGCGCGGGCGGCACCTGGTGAGGGTTGGTGGTGAGCGCCGGGTACTTGAGTATTATATACATGTAGCAGTAGTTACCGAGCATGTCATCCAGCAGGTGGTCCTGCGCGGGCGGCACCTGGTGAGGGTTGGTGGTGAGCGCCGGGTACTTGAGTATTATATACATGTAGCAGTAGTTACCGAGCATGTCATCCAGCAGGTGGTCCTGCGCGGGCGGCACCTGGTGAGGGTTGGTGGTGAGCGCCGGGTACTTGAGTATTATATACATGTAGCAGTAGTTACCGAGCATGTCATCCAGCAGGTGGTCCTGCGCGGGCGGCACCTGGTGAGGGTTGGTGGTGAGCGCCGGGTACTTGAGTATTATATACATGTAGCAGTAGTTACCGAGCATGTCATCCAGCAGGTGGTCCTGCGCGGGCGGCACCTGGTGAGGGTTGGTGGTGAGCGCCGGGTACTTGAGTATTATATACATGTAGCAGTAGTTACCGAGCATGTCATCCAGCAGGTGGTCCTGCGCGGGCGGCACCTGGTGAGGGTTGGTGGTGAGCGCCGGGTACTTGAGTATTATATACATGTAGCAGTAGTTACCGAGCATGTCATCCAGCAGGTGGTCCTGCGCGGGCGGCACCTGGTGAGGGTTGGTGGTGAGCGCCGGGTACTTGAGTATTATATACATGTAGCAGTAGTTACCGAGCATGTCATCCAGCAGGTGGTCCTGCGCGGGCGGCACCTGGTGAGGGTTGGTGGTGAGCGCCGGGTACTTGAGCAGCCAGTCCTCGTAGCCGCCCGCCAGCGCCAGCGGCGGCCGCGCGTACTGCACCTTCACGTCCCACTGGAATTACCTTCTATTTAATATTTATTTCATTCACACATTCAAATGTTCAATATCCACTCGACCAAAATTCCATAGAAAAGTTCAATGAATGTATTGAACTTTTCTATGGAACAGCTGATTTTTTTTTTCGTTCTTTCACAGTTGGTCCCATAATAAAAGTTGATCATATTGATGAGTACTTCCACCCCTGCAAGTATTGCCAGCGACTAAAAAATCATCCTGTATATTTTACTTGTATATTAATTATTTTTAATGGATAGTAGGTGTAACAACGAAAGTTATACCTTAAGCAGTATAGTCTTGAGCAGATGCAGCGTCTTGCCAGGTATGAGAGCAGTTCCGGACCAGTCCAGCATCACAATGAGCTCCATGCCTGCCCGGTCCGCCCACACGGAGCGCGACGCCATCGGCAGATTCTTCTCTAGGACATTCGCAGATCGTCTGTGATGATAATAGAAGATTTAAAGTGCATTGAATAATATTAAAAATGCACTATGTTTCAGTAGTTTTAAAAATTAAATGCTTAATCCAATGATCTTATACAGAATGATTTTCACACACACTTCATAATCACTGGTAATACTAATAATGGGACTAACTCTGATATTGTGTAAAATAAAACGGCTGCTTCATACATTTTGGTCAAGTAGGTATTGAATTTTTGTATGGAACAGGTGATAATTTTTTCGTGACTTCATAGTTAGTCTCATAATAAAAGTTGCTCATATTGATGAGTACTTCCACCAAGTATTGCCAGTGACTAATAAGTCATCCTGTATATTACAATCGTAGTTAGATTAGCTGTTTACGGCACCGACGCGTTGCCACTTTGTATATGCCAGTTTGACGTTAACTATCCCTGTCTCGTTTTGACGTAATTAGTTTGACGGTAGAAGAAACGAGACTAACATAGTTTTCAAAGCTACGATTTTTTAACACACACAAAAAAGAAACACTGCTTATCTATTTAAATAAATATTAAATGTTTTTCATTGACAAGCGCTTCAATAGAGAACCTTTTTTTTATGTCCGTAATAGCCTAAATAAGTTTTTGTTGCAATTATATAAATAAATAAATAAAGTATACAAAAGGGGCTAGTTTTGGTCTTTTAAAAAAATAGTTAAGACCCACTGACTCTACCAACAGGCCTGTGGGTACAACCGTAGGGCAGAACTAGTTGGAGGTATTAGCAATTATATAATGGCTGCTACAATTCTAAACATACCCCGGTGATATAACCTCCTCAGGAACACTGATGCATGCATGATGGTTGATGTGGGACTCAATGTAATCCTTCTCGGGTCTGGTGTCCAGGATCATCACCTTGAGCTTCCCACTCTTCAATATTGTGTACAGCTGTTCACTTTTGAGCGTCACTTCATCTAGACCTGATGAATAATTGATTTTTTTAATTTTATTTTTATATAACTACATAACTTTATTATTATCCACAATTAGTCATCATGTGTTTGATGAAAAAAAATATGTTTGGTGATAAACAAACAATACCTAGTAATATATTATAGTTAAGAGATTGGAAATGCTGGAATAACACATATATATTTTTTTAATCTGGGCAGGCAGTACCTAGTAAATTATGACCTACTGTAAAAAGTGTCAATAACCTGGCAATCCCAGAGGCTGTGTGAGTTCATTGACCGTGATAGCTTCTAAAGCCTTCTTCCTGTTCTCTTCAATCTTCTGCTTGATTAACTCATTCTCTTTTATGTCATTCAATCGCTTTACTTTTTGTTCTTTTTCATATCTGTGAAATAAAGTATTTTATTTTTTCATCAGTAATTTGTTTTTTTTTATTTGTTTGCTTCTAATCATATAGTGGACTAGCTGTTCCCTGGAGTTTCACCATGTTCCCAGTATAAAAATTAGCCTAACCAATAAAAGTAGCCTAAGTTAATTCTTATAACATTATTTATCTGCCAAAGAAAATCCTGTCAAAATCGGTTCAACCATTTTAGAGATTAGCCGGAACAAACAGACAGAAAAATAAATTTTATAAGTACTACTATAGTGTAGTATATACTTTCATATGCATTTAGTAAAAAGCTGTTATTTTGAAATAACAAACATACTTCAATTTTGTACATTTGTAAAGAATGGGGTTTTAATTATTTTGATCCTTTTATCAAACAAAAAGAATAAATATGATTAAAAAACTATAAGCGGTTACAAATTATGCATTGAAACCATACAGTAATATTGCACTGATTACAATTGAATTCCCTTCAATTCTGTATCTCTATGCAAAACTAGATTCACAACTATACATACTAAATATACTAGTATATCCTACTGATATAACTGATAAGTGCTATAGTATGGATATTTGTATTTGTAAGTTTAACAAATTGCTGAACAAATTCCTAGAATAAAATAAAGGATTCATTTAATACCACAGGAATGCAGGTATAACTGCAGGGCAGATATAATATGTGCATCTTACCTCTCAATCAGACTGTTCTTCAACTTCTCAGCAGCATTAATAGCTTTATCAGGATTCTTTACACCGAGCATGTTATTAAAATATGGTTTATCCTCCACATACTCCTTATCATTGCTGATATACGCGATCACCCGCAAGTACTTCATATAGTAGACGTAGGAGTACTCCTCATCACCTTTTTCCCGTGCCTCTTCAGCATTTTTGAAGAGTTTCATAGCAGTTTTGCATAACCTACAAATAAGGTTAAAAAAACATGATATTCCACGTTTGATTTACAGTTTTGGCGTCTAAGAATGTACGTTTTACTTACAGCGTGGCTCTTTTCGACTTCAAATCAGGCACAGAATGCAATTTGTCCAAGTCTTCAATGCACTTCCCTAGATGTAACTGTATTCTTCTTGTCTCCGTCATATTGGTAATTTGGCTCACTCTTTTCGTTTTGCGTAAGGTTGTTCACCGATTTTAAACTCCGAGATCACTAATCTCTACATTTGTAATAGTTAAAAACAGAGATTGTTGTAAAATTTTACAGCAAACAAAAAATCACGAATCCAATGAGAAAAACGTCAATTTATTCCACAGATAAAAGTAATAGTGCGCAGATTAAATATTGAGTTTTGAGTTGCGTTATTAATGCTGCGTATTTTAATTACAGAATAACTTCTCTTGATGGACGTGGAGTACACTCTACGTCTTACTATAAATAAGAATAAAAGTAAATTCATAGATTTATTATGTTTTCTCTTAAAAGTTAAACTCCAGTTTTCGATTTTGTTTCTTAGAGCCATCGTTCTTTAGTTGAAACTAAACGTAATTTTGTACATGCGCACTCTTTTTGACGTCAATTTGACATTTTAGAGGAGTACAATGCGCAGCAGAATATAGTACATTTTATAAAAATTATGCACGCTATTTTGTACTCTATCACAGTGTGATATGGTCCAGTATTTAGAAAAGCATTGTACTGATTGTGTCTGTGTATGTTTATAGCGTTAACAGCGCAGAAGCGCAAGTTTTCATGCGCAGTGAATTCTTCTACATTTGCCTGGTCGATTGTGGTTTTCCATTTAGTTTTTCAGCTGATCACGCTTTCTACGGCCGCATAGCAGACTGTCCGTGCCGTGGGTCATGTGCGAGTCTGTTGTAGCGTTGTGAAATCGCTGAGTGATTGTGTTGTGTAGTTTGAGTAGCTAGTGCCAGTGAAAATGTTTTCAGGACTCACTAATCAGGTCAGTTCGTGGATGGGTGCTGCCAAAGGCGAGCCCCAAGATGAGGAAGTACCAACCCCCACAAAGGAAGCGACAGGCGAAGCAGCGGTAGAAGCCGAAAAACTGAGGTCAGCATTTTCTTTGTTTACATTCTCTTTGCAGAGCTGCCTTCGCCTTTTCCGGCCCATACTGGTTGTAAAAAAAAGGTAACGATTTTAATTTAAATTCAATGCCACTGCGCGGGATTCTACTAGTATTTCAATGTCGCAAAGTTTTTTAGGTGCACACTAATGAAATTCTTGGAAATGGACTACTAATTGACGATTGTATAGCTATTCTGTAATCAATAAGACTTTATTGATTTGTATTTGGCAATCAGGTCAAGTATCCATTGAACTTTTTCCAATGCTATTAAATATCTAAATGCACCACTGTTAGAGTACTTTCTAACTATCTACATAATAATATAGTGAATTACAGAATGGTTCTATAGGCATTGAATTGGAGTGGGACAATATATGGACATTTAAATATCCTGTAGCTTCTGCACCCACCTACTCAATAAAAAGTAATAAAAACCTTTCTAAATGAGTTAATTATATTTTCTTTATTTAGTTTTGGGAATAATCTATAACCCAGATTTATCCAATTTTAGTGCTTACAAATGGACATATAGAATATAGATTTTTAATGTAATATTTAGTTAATTTTAAGGTTTTATATAAAAGATGTACAATCTTAAGGTATTTGCCATCAACTTAAATAATTATGAAAGTTGATTCTTAATAGAATAAATTCATGATACCTAAATCTGGCATCAAAAGTCAAAGGAACCCCACCCAGAACAGTTACATGATGTAATCTCACTAGTATATGTTTTTATGTTAATCAAAAGAATGGTTAATAATAATTGACATATGGACTAGTTTCTTCTCCACTTAATCTAATTGGAATTGAAAGAATACCCTGTAGGATATACCAAATTCTTTTATTAATATTTAATAATACATCAATGTCCAGGTATTCTTTATTTCAAAGTCAAAGCCATTTATCCAGTTTAGGCCCTAGAATTCCCTAGAATTTCTTAATTAATTCAATTGGTCACATTTTATTTTTCTCTAGTAATTAGGTTTCACTGATTGATTAATGTTCCTTTTGTAATGTGGAGGTGTACTAAAAAGGATTTTACATACCTCCCCAGGGGGTGATCCCTTCACCAGGTAAAATCATGGGCTTGAAAGTGCTTAGAAGCCGGTTGCTAACACTTATTGGTGTGTTCTGTCAGCTGTACATGACAGTCAGTTCCTTCTAGGCTTTGTGTGTTTACCACCTTCGGCCACATCACCACTTACCATAGTGAGATTGTGGTCAACCATAAGCCTATACAAAGTAAAAAAACGCTAGTGTAATATCCATTGGTCAGTAACTTTGTAAGTAACTATTCCATCACAATTGATCAATTCATTCAATATTAAGACTTTGTTCTCTTCACAGTCCCACAAAAGGCGGCAGTAAGCTGGATCTCATCACCAATGTCAAGTCACAAATGACAGGTTGGCTTGGGTCTGGCATCCCCATCCCTGGCTTGAGGAAAAATGAAGTTCCCCCAGCTGAGCCTACTGAGCCAGCTCCTGTGGAACCGGCTGAAGAACCTAGACCTGAGGGGAAGGATGATGATGATAATTCTAGGTATAATAGGTACGAGGGGTTGGCGGATGTGATGAGTTTACACGGATTTTTGGTTTGCTTTTTTTTTTATAATGATGTGTGGTTTCTGATGTCGGATCAATAATGACGGGAAATTAAAGTAAAGTATTAAATGGGAATAAAAAAAAAGACCTGAATTCATGACAATGATATCAGAAATTATATGCTCATCTCAAAATCAAAATATAGCAGCTCAACTTCACTGTTGCTTTTCAATTTGCAAATGATACCAGCACAAAAAAATGCATTACAGACAAGAAAATGGCAAACTGCTTTATTTTATTCACATTTTTTTTCTTTTCAGCTTTACAGCACTGTCATCAATACAATTTTGTGATTGCAAATTGGTATTGTGCACTTTTCAAAATAAATATATGCTTTTCGTGTATCACCACAAACTTGATCTAAACTTTCAATAATTTTGCTTTTAATAAAAAATCTGTAATATGACCATAATGCAAGACACATTTCAATATTCAAATTATCATCAATGTATAATGTTACATCTTTGAAATAATTCCGATTTAAACAATTGTTAATAAATAGTCTAGTGTCACAAATAGATTTTTTCTTTCCTAACTTTTCTAGAAGCACTTGCAAACTTTGTGAACTCATTTATTCTGCTCAAACCCCCATTTTTATTTCTCATTGTTGTGCATTTTGTTAGTGTTAGTACTGTTTTTATACATATACCCTTTAGTTTAATCAAATCCATTGATACCTTTAAACATCCCATAAAAAACTGCTGAAATAAATGATCAAGCCGCGCAAATATGGGTACAAATTACATTAGTTAATGTTGCCTGTATTAAAAAAAAAAATCTAATAATACACCTTTTAAATTTCACAATTATGACGTCACATGTTAGTTTTCAAAACTAACAAACCTATAGTTTGACATTTTATAAAAAATGGGTGATTTGATATGTCAGTCAATATCCCAATTAACAATTAATGGATTTGATTGGACATAACTAACTGGTTTTTGATAAGATATTGTCGTACGATTTAGTTGATCAATTTTTATTTCTTTTGTGTATTGGTTAACGATAAAGAGTCGCGTGAATTCTAAATCACTGAATATAATGCCAGTTTTAGAAATGGTTTGATTTCCTTTCCAAAAATAACAAAAATGGTATCTTTTTAGACAACAACACGACAAGAAACAAACTATAATTATTATATACCGCCATTTTAATTATTTACTAATATTTCTTGCATTTTAATTTATCACGTCAAATTCAAGCGCCTGCGAGACGTAATTTTTCTAATTTGCGCCTGAAACGTCGGCATAAAATTTACTATGTATGTACTTATATAGATTTTGCATTCAAAACCTTATAGAAATTGATTCCTTACAAATGTACTCATACAGAAGAAACTAACGTACGATTTTAAATAGGTTATAATAGGTTTAAAAGCAGCAGTTTCATGCGCGAATTACAAAATAATGTTCCATATATAGGTGCTTTTTAATACAATAAAGTAAGTACATGAAATATCCGTTATTATTTCAAAATGGGCTCGATATTACGTTCTAAAACTAAAATAATTGTATTATTCTGTGATGCAGCGCTACCGGTGGTGCTGATAGCAGACCAGCTTCCACTGGTGGTACCCCCACTGAGGAGCAGCCTGGTGGCGTTGGAAATGGTAAGAAATATTTTATACCTCCATGTTATACTGATTAACTAGTTTTATTTTGCTAACCATTTTTAAACATCAATTTCTTGCCGTATGAATGTTTCGTTGGATAAAGCAGAACTCATTAGCTTAGTATGAATAATGTTACATAAATGTTGTGAATTCACATCGATACTTATGAAATTGTCCAAAATTACAATGAATAAAGTAGAATTTTAATTAAAAAAATGGCCTGTGTTGGCCACTTTCGGCTACCTTCAAAGCTTTTGTTCTTTTACACAAGCGAATCATTCGAACATAATTTTCGCACTGTAGCCTAGCTTTAGTTAACTATATCCCGATGACCAGTATTTGTGTCTAAAAGTCTGGTATTTAGTTTCCTATTATTTTCTTTTATTTTTGGTTGAAAATGAAAATGAAAATATTTTTTATTCAAATAGGCCTTCACAAGCCCTTATGAATAGTCTGAAGCACTTATGAATAGTCTGAAGCACTTATGAATAGTCTGAGCACTTATGAATAGTTGTGTTGTAGTAGATGCTGTTTTATTTTCTTTTACTTTGTACACAATTCCAGGTCCTCAGAATAGAAAGTTGTTCTCGGTTGATGCTATAGAAGTACCCGATATGCAAGAGTGTATGTATTGTTTCTGTTTTATTTTTATTTGCATTATTATTGTTTATTGTTGGTTTAATATTGGAGGCTTATGAATATGACATGTTTGTTTATCTTACAATTTACGTAGGACCAATGAATGACGGACGATGCTAAATGAAGCCTAGATAATTTATTGTGATCGTAACATTCAACAGTTTCTGATCGGTATATTTTAAATGGAGAAATTGACTGATATATCACAGCACAGTTCAAACATCACAGTCTGGAAACATGATGTTTTTGGACACACGCTCTTATAGCTCTTAAGTAGGCATTCGTAAGGTCTTTTTAAAATTCAACCCCTATCGAGGTACTCGCGGGTGAAGCGGGGCTTCAATTTATATATTTTTATTTTCGACACGGCAGCAGTAGATTATAATTTATGAGAAGATTAAATGTAGCTTCTTGGAGAGATCCATAATTTCCAATTAAACAATGAATCTACATCTAATTCATCATTCCTTCTAAGTCTTTTAAAGGTCGGCAACATATTGGCAATATACACACCATTAAGTAGACCGCCTGCCGCAAAAAAAAATGACAATTGCGAAATATAAAAGAAACTGTATTACTACTTTTTCATTAATTTCCACATATCAACCACCTGGTCTCACAGTAAGCAGAGCCTGAAATATGTAATGCCATCCCTCCTTGTAAACAACTCTTTCCCCCAACAGTGACAACTAAAGCGGTGGCCGGCGCAAAGTCACTCGGCAATTTCCTTTACTCTGCGGTGAACAAGGCAGGCGCCAAAGTGAGCGAAGCCAGCGCCAAGATCAAGAAAACCGTCGAGGAAAACGTGAGTTGTAATTTGATCTATATTACTTTACATATAAGAATCATTTCTTTCTAGAACCTTTTATCGTTTATAACGTGGATAATGATCTTGAGTAACATTCGGGGTTATTGTTAGCCGGGTGCGCACACGATTTTGGTGGACGATTGAATTTCGCAGTCTACTGAATCAGACTTAATGAAGCAGTCGATTAGTACACGACGGTAGTTTATGTAGACAACGACCACAGGATTAGCATTTTAATGGCAACTCGGTAAGTCTGAATAGGGTCTGTATCTTTTTAAATAAAAAAATACAACCGTATTGTGAACCTCCTCCTTTATTTCTTAAGTTAAAAATACAATTTATCGCAACATGAAATTTAAATATTCAGTTTTTTTAGCCTGGCTGGGAATTTCTCAACTCCAAAGACATGTTTATATTATATATTTATTTATGCCATAAATGGACACCCTTTCTTTGCTAGATTAAGTCTGTCGCTATGGTAACCCGTCCCAGATCCCAATATTAGCTAAACTAATATTCCCAAACCATACATTAATTAGCGGAATCACTTAGTTTGGGCAATGTTCGACCATTACGTTTTATTACTAAAGCTTAACGCTTGGGGTCTATGTGACCACTAAGTAGTGGTCATAATTCATTTGGGGTTAGGTTTGGTAATGATGTAATATTATAGTTACTTTTTTATTCAACGGTTTTATCGCCTTTGCGATACTAAATTTTGGTTACAGCAAATTCTCTTTTGGAGAGAAGTCGGAATCTAAATTTCCTAATTCTTTAAACTTATGTTCGTCTTTATACTATTCAAATTGAGTTGCAAATTGTATGAAAAAGATAAAGGTCAAGACAAAGTAGCGAGCGAAAGCAGAGAGCTCTCTCCGCCTCTGTTTATCTTGGCTTACACTTTGCACGGTGGTAGGATACTTTTTAGTACCCGTCTGGCTGTCTAACGCCCTCAAATTGAAAACCAGTCGTTCTTTTTGCGTTTCCCACTTTCGGCCACATCTTCACTAACCATGTGAGATTGTGGTTAAACATTAGCCTATTCTAAAGTAAAGAAGTAAGTGCGTGGTGGTCTTATCTAAATATATAAAGTCCAAATTTACCAACGGATCCAACGCTCGCTATTCCTAACCAGAATGTCCTGAAGTGAAATTTAAAAGTTAATCTTACATTATTAACTTTATACTCTCGCAATGAAAATGGATATAGATGATAGCATAATGTCATTACGCCATGGATATGTCACGGTTTACGGTGCATTACGCAATTAATTACGGATCTTAAATAACATGTTGAAACCACAAACAGCTTCAGTGCTACTGTTACCAATTGTCTGGGAACAGGCTAATAAAGACGTGCGTTATGTGTACTTGTGTAGTCTTTTAAATTAAATAACTTTTTGAAATAGCAATTATTTATGTATACTGAGAATGAAATTACTGAAAATGCAGGTGTAAGAGTTATTGAATCATTAATGTTAATTTTTTTAGTTATTACCGCCAGGTTTTTCGATATAGGTGGAATTTTGTCAATTGAGTTCATCTTTGACGAGTTGTAACTGCAAAATTTAAAAATATATTTTTACATAGTTTCTTGGGGCAACATAGAGTTGGGAAAATCGGGCGTTATGTCTCACCCATTATTCTAACCTTCTTACTTAATACTGAGTTTGCAGATGAAAAAATATCGCACAATACTTCTTAATTAAATCCATCTAAGTAGATAGAACGTAATATGTACAAGCTAGAAGATTAATGTCAAAAGTTACCTTTCATTCGACCTAACAAGGAAAGTAAATCATCACCGAGATAACTTGGCAGTTAATGTCGCTGCCGATTGTGGAACAACGATAAAACTTTAGGATTGGTTTACTTTGCTCTCAAATATCTGATCGTACGGCTCTATCGAGTTTGGTGCTATTTTGTAATTAGATTTTTGCTGATTGCGTTCAAATGGCTCACCTGTGTGAAGACTTTATTTTTGTTATATATAATTAAAACTGACTATGACGTTGCTCCTTACAGTGCAATGGCTAAGACCTTCCTTTCGCAAGGAATAACTAAGTATAACTGAAAATTCGTGTTGTGGTTTTCGGCTTTTGACAGGGCTGTTGGTGTGGTTGATAGAGGATCACTGTCAGACATTTGTGACTATGTACATGTCTATTCGTCCTGAGTCTAGGTGTGTCTTTAATAAGTATGTATTAAAAAGGGTTTTATATCAGTTACCTGAATACTCTGCGTAATTTGGAATCAGGTGGCCGTGTAAAAAAAATAATTATAAGCAAAATAATTGTCACTCAGACGTTACTTTTTTTTACAATGTTGAGGGATAGGAATTATTTTAATGATTTTGAGTTTATTCTCAAGGACCAGTCCTTGAAAAATGTTAAGTCTACTACAATTTCGTTCTCACTATGGTCTATGTAGCTAAAGGTCTATCCAATTTGATTTATGTATATCATTTGGAGGCGACAGAGATCCGTCCGTGCCTACTCGACCTTTTCTCATTATAATAGTGGTGTCAGTTACGTGATCCTTAGACGTCATTGAAATATACAAAAATTCTGCTATGCTCAAATATGAAACTCTATTTTTATTTTATTTTTTATTCTAGTTATATCTTATTGTAACTACTTATTCAGAAGAAGAAGCTAGTTCTACTAGCCCGTTTACCTCTATGATAAATTGCCAAAGGATCTCTTTTAGTTTCGTCTCTTCGCTCAAATGTTATTTTTGTCGATTTATAAAGTTCAATTAAAAAAGATAACCGTTTAATTTTGTATTCTACACCTTTACTTATATAATTGAATATACCTTATTATAATTTCCTGATGGCTTTTAGTACCATTTGGACGCCACGCTTATACAACAGTCCTTAATCAATAAATTGCTGAATGAAGCGATTACTCACGTAAATTAACAGATTTTAATGCCAACGCATTCCTTTTATTCGACATACACGTGACAACCTCCGAGCGTGCTATTTGGCACTCTGCCAGTTTTTGAAGAATTAGGCCAAGGCATAATGCGGCTATGTGACGCAAGGGGTAGCAAGTCTTTGTACACTTGAATGTTAGAACGCTTTGTGTGACAGACGACCAGATAAAGAATCCTAGGAGAAAAAGACGAATGAAAACTTGTTAAATATTGAAGGAGTCTTTACTCCTAGCAGCAAAAGTTGAATGAAATCTTGGTTAAATATTGAGGTTTACAATACAGCATAGTTCCAATTGTTAAGCTGATCTTTCACGTATATGCGAATACGTTCAACGTATTCGCTAATTAATACAATCAACTTTTACTATGGGACAAATTTTAAAAAGCGCGAAAAACATCAGCTGTTCCTTACATTAGTTGAGTAGGTATTGAATTTTAGTACTTTGAACCCCGTTAAACCAAAGTCCTGTAATTATACAAGATACTTTGTAAATGTAAGTGATGTAATCAAAACAACTGTTTTAAGTTTAATCGACTGGGGGGGGTGTAGTAGAAAGTAACTGGTTCATGAATTTTGTATAAGCAACGTCACGCTACACGATCGATGCTGACAAATGGGCATTTCCTGCTGCGTAAGGTACGCCTCAACCGATTTTTATGTGGAATTTAATATATAATATAAATTATTTTCGCCTAAAATTTACGAGAGATTTCGGGTAAAAAATAATGTAAATCGAAATATGATCACTTTTGGCTTGCATAACATTATCGATATTTCTGTTAATGGGAGCAAAATCAATATTATTATCCTCTAATATGCAGCCAAAAATCTATTTTGAATTTTAATTGAATTAATATATGCTCATATATTAATTAGTTAGCTATTTTGAATATATGCCCTTTGCTCGTTGATCCAATTTTCAGCTCCCTCAACTAGAACACTTCGTGTAATGGAGTCTATAATTGATTTGATCGTGTATCTAAGTGCTTCCTTTATGCTCTAGTCTACCCTTTATTAAATCCGGTCCTATCACGCAGGGAGGACGGGGATAATCATATTAAAGTCTTCCTGAGGCGGTTTTTAATAAGAAGTTGCTTAATTCCCTTCGGTATATTTGTGGACGTAGCTATAGTAGATATTTCGGTATATGTATATATATTTTAAGTGTGAGTGTTTGTGAGTTGTGATCAGTTCTGGCTCTATTTCGAAAACGTGATTTTTTTGAAGAAGCTGTGATTTGGACCATATATAAACAAAAAATACTAATAAATTAAAAGTTAACTATGTAACGGTAAGAAAGTTATAACTTTGTATCATATGAATATTATGTTTTTATAAGAGCCTACTTATCATTCCGTAACAATGTTGAGTTACAGAGCCACAAAATTAACAAAATATAATAGTAAGTATTATTAATATACGGCACTCACCGTCTGTGATTTGGACTCGTACTTGGTGGTTTTTTAAGTTTAATGTCAACTTTTTAATACTTGATTATTTCGTTGAATCTAGTTAAAAATAGTTGAAATTCAAACGAAATTTCTAGCATATTTTTGCTTACCTATAGCAATCAACGAAAATGGGAAATATCCAATGAATGGTATCCAATATTTCATCGAGTATTTACAGTGACCCAAATTGAAATCGCGCTACCCCATTTTACCTATCTCACCCTCGTCACTGACCTTTACGAGTATATCGGTTTTTATTTAGTACTTTTTAACTTCATTTACTTCTGTAATTATATATAGCGATAAATTGTCGCTTTTTAATCTGGGACTCAATCTATCGTTATCACCGACATTTACTTGAATGAAGTGTATTGTATCCGTTACTATTATAAATGTAATAGTGTGTTTGTTGGTGTGTCCCGTCTTTCACGCAGCAATCGAGCCTCAATATTTGCCTTGATATAGCTATGGACCGGAGAGTGACTTAGGCTTTTTTTTTATCCCGGGAACGCAGGTGACACCGTGGAACAGAGCTAGTAAATAATATATAAGGTCCTAATAAATGAAGTAAGGTCCTTTTGAGGGATGATAGTGTAGGTCATAAGTATTCCGAAAATGATAAAATAAAAATATTCAAAAAAAAACCTGAAATTGTACTTCATAAATAAAAGTAATAAATAAATAAAATAAAAGTAATGTATTTTTTAATGCTTTTTTATTTTTTAATAATAAATTTTACACCTGATTATGCTGTTAATGGTTTTAATTAATGCTTAGTAGTGATGAAGTACAATTTCAGGTTTTTTTTTTTCATTAAAATTACGACCTCTCATCATCAATCATCCCTCAAAAGGATTTATTACCTTATATTATAAATTTCAATACTGAACTACCAAAATCGCCTACATTTACAATTTCATTAATACAAGATTAGGTTTGAAGATAGTTCATAAACTTTATTTTGAGAAACATTTCTAAAAACGGAGCTAATTATGTCTTTTTCAAAGTCTTCTCTATCTAAATAAAGCTGGTTATTACACGGCTGTTAGAAATATAATTTCTAATATTAGAAGTGGGATTCAACTAACAGTGGTAGTTCTCACAAAATACTCTCATGCCCTAAAATAAGTCTGTTTTTTCAGAAGTATTTAAATAACTTTACCATGCCATAAAACTAGTTTGAACTTTGCCATTTCCACTGCTTAATATTCATGCGAGCCTGTTCACTGAATATGTATTATTTAATTTCTTTAAGCCGCCCAATAGTACCAATCCACGTGATTAGGCACTTTGCCCTGTTTGTCCAGTCAGATGAGGTTTATCAGAGGGGAGGCAGACATAATGACGTCGTACTTTTAGATGCTGAATGGTCTAATTGTACTCTTGTCCTTGTTTTTAATAGACCACGTTAGGGGCTGCTAATGGTACTTGGATGTGTTTTAGTAGCACTTGAGTTGTTTTTAGATCCTGAACGCGTTTGAGAGATTGCATGGCTGTGATGCGTTTTAGTATCTCTTTATGTTACACATAGAGTCTACATATTTTGTCTGTAGGAATTTTCTGTTTTCTACAGAATTATATGAATCATTGTTGGCACATACGATGGTTCATGTATTTATAAGATTTTAAGTATCTCTTCACTTTTAGCTTCTTCATGAAATTCTACACTATTTGGTTCATTCGGTATTTTTGCATGTCAAAATCCTATTATGTATTTATTCACAGTAATCGAATTCGCTACGAAGTTTTAACTTGCTTTCACAAAATTGCTATTCTCGATTTCAAATAAAAATATACAGCAGCAGTTTCGCAAGTAATTACATACGCTTGACGATTCATCGATTGAAACTTTTGTTACAAAACCATTCGGATTATGGAAAATTGAAAAAGTTCGGAAATGGGAAACAAAAAAATGTAGCTATCCTTTATTCGCTATTGACAAGATTATTCGGGCATATTACCCACTGAAAAAAATCTAGAAAGATTCGTCTAATTAACCTGTTTCCGTATTATTTGAGATGGTTGTTCTCTTTTTGTTCGTCTCATTTAGGGATTTCGTCGCTAAGAATTTTATAACTTACTAGCTGTCCCGACAGACCTTGTTCTGCCCTATTTCTCTAAAAACAAACTAACATTGATTTTTTTATGTTAATAGCTGCTCCGACAGATTTCGTTCTGTCTAACGCGCCTTTGTTTTGTTTTGATTGGCGTCTAATGTTTGACAGCTGGGGACAGAGTGCTTTGTATTGGTAAAGAAAATTGTTGTTTTTACTATTTTCCTCTTATTATTTACTTTTTTTCTCTCCATAAAAACCTTAGACTTCATCAAACACAAAAAAAAATACGTATATCAGTCACTGCTACGATCAATACACAAATAAAACAAAAAAAAATGGCCGAAAACTGTATAGTGAGTAGGTAAGTTGATGCTGTATCATAAAAAAATAAAAACAAAACATTTTATCTAAAAAATAAATTTCAAAATATTGGGGTGGACTACCCTTAACATTTTGGGGGATGAAAAATAGATGTTGTCCGATTCTCAAACCTATCTGATATGCACACAAAATTTCATGAGAATCGGTCGAGCCGTTTCGGAGGAGTTCGATTACGTACCCCGTGACACAAGAATTTTATATATTAGAATTTGGCGTGTAATTTTTCCTTAAAACATTTTTGCTGAGGATTAACTAGATTACTTCTAACTTCAATAAAATACCCACGAACTACTTAGTATAAATTATCACTTAACGTCATATAACTATTATTCTTGTGGTAGAGTGCATAATTTCATGTTCCAATATTGATGCCCCATTTTCTCATCAACGTTTATTTCGAGGGCGGGCGATCCGTTTAATATTCATTAGGGCGTTATTGATTATCGATTATATTAAATGTTGGTATGTCGCTGCTTGCTACCGTTCATTAATTAACTCATTTATATTGTTTTATATCTAGATTTCAAGTTGAACGTTCATAAATCATAATGAAATAGTTTTTACCAATAACAGGGAAATCAACAAGTCAAGTGATTATATTTTGTTAATTTTGTTTATTTCGGAATAATAAATTAATAATTATTTGAAAATGTTAGTTCAAAGCAACGTCACCTTATAAAACCATAATAAAGATCCACGATAACATTTTTTCTGGCCCCACGTTGGGCGCCAATATTACCTTCACTGAATAAACAGTTTACAATACCTTCTTTTCGACGGTAAATCATAATAAATATACAATTTCATTTAAAAAGGACCCAGTCGCGGTTTCTTCAGTAATTCCCGCGGCCCCACGTTGGGTGCCAACATCAAATCTAAATTCCGTTGTCTTAACTGACATTTTTCAATGCTGCTCAGCTAAATGGCTTACGGGCTAAGCTCCGTGGGCCGGGGCGTCAGCGGTATTATATTAAATTACGAACCTTAACTGATAAAACTTTAGTGAGACATTGTCGCAGATGCGGCAGGATTTGTCAATTTTCACGCTTCGAAACTTTGAATAGGATCAGTTACAAGTAAAAGATGGAATTATTTGGAGAAAATCGTGAAGACTATGGCAGTATAATCCAACATTTATTTATTATCATTGTATCAATTTGTTATCAATGTTCAAATCTTTTAATGAGTATGAGCTGTCGGTCGATGAAGGAAAGCATCATGAGGATACGTACCACGTTCAACAGTTTCACCCCGGGATTAAGTACTTGTAGTACCCGTCTGGCTTTTCACCCTCAAGGTGCAAATCTGTCGATAAGCACCAAACGGTGTGTTCCAGCAGCTGCACTTAGCCAGATTTTCTAGTTTTGTGTATTTACCATCTTCTCACACAGAAGCCTATCCAAAGTATACCATACCAATGATAATACTTGACGCCCATTAAGAGACATATTATTGCATCTCAGTAATGTTAATCCTACCTACAAAAAAGTCGAGTAAACAGGTGGCATGCAGTTTTGATTGGTTAAAATAACATGCATCAAGAAATTCGCGACTTCAATATCCTCTAATGTTTTTTGAAGCGTAAAGAAATCGGTTTTTAAAAATCATGAATATTATTATGTCATAATATTTTATACCCCGGAGCATGTGAAAATAACTTAAGTGAGAATCTCTTGCTCTACTTCCTGATTGTATAAAAATATCGCTCAATCCCATTTCGCCAGGAACAAAATCCATTTGCGGGTCTCATATCTGGTTCCTATTTTAGATCAGATATTTTTCTATAGGAATTTTTATGAGAATCTCTTAGTTTGTTGGCTGCAGCATATATCGGGTGAATAGTTCGAGACTTTGTTCTTAGTTACTTTGTTCAGCATGACCGATCTATAAGTTTCTAAAATATGCTATCTCAAACTATCCACCCATAATACCCATTTGAAATCGTATTTATCTAGCTTGTATAAAACAAGCTTTCTACCATCCAATTGATAATATTTAACAACTCAGGCTTCAAGGGTACACACGTATCTACAATAAATTTTTGGACCAGCCCAGGTGGTTGATTTTACTCCTTACTCACATTTTGAGACACAGAATTCTGTGAAAGACAGTAATCATTTCTTTAAATTTCCTTTCATGTCAAGGTGATTAGAATATATGGAGTAAAAATCGCCTTTCAATCAGCTAAAAATTAATTTAATCTTTTAATTTCAATTAGATCCCGAAAATGGTATTCAATTCATCTTTTAGTTAGAGGTTCTATCGTCTCCAAAAGTGTAGTTTATCCAATTATCACTCCTAAACTTCGCCGTAATAAACTTCGTTACAGAGTGACTTGCGTAAAAGTGCCGAAAACTGTTAACTTAGACCTTCATCAGAGAGCCGTGAACCGTTTACATACTGAGGCTTTCATTCTTATTATGATAGACGATGGACGGTTTTCAGATGAATCTATAGAAAATGTTGATTTTTGTTTTTATAAATTACCTTTGATCTCGATTAAAATGTTAAAACAAAAATCTTAGAGCGTAATGCGAAATATCTATCTATTTGGTCCAAGATTTAATAATATTTGCGTCTCTTTCGTCTCTTTTCTCTCTGTTTCAAGATTTACAAGTGCCATATTCTGTTAAAGTTGGACAAAATCATACTTATCCTACATGTTTGAAGCATTTTACAGAATTTATATAATTATAAGCCTGTTTACCAGCAATATAATAAGAATGTACACAACATTTTCCATAAAAAAACGCAAGAAAGATGATGACTAAAGATTTCTAGTAAAATTAATATTACCAGGAAATCTATTCTCTCAAAGATCTCTTCTCTGTTCTTGCTTAAAAGAAAGCAAATGACTTTCATACAATCAAATAAATCTGTCGTACGTAACAACTTGTTGGGCTAGTCAGTTTGGACCCCAATTTCGCCGTATCAAAATGTCAAACGAGATAATATATTCTCTTGGGGGAAGTTTGTGAGAAATACATTTTTTTTTTCCTTTCCTTTATTGTGGACGAAATAGTTGCGTTATATCACAGATATTGGTGTCAATTTATCTTGCGTATTGTGACTTTTATTATTTTGACAATATAATATAGAACATAATATAGAGTAAATTGTATGGTGGACCCGGAGGTCCATAAAGTCGCGCACCACAAAATTCTCAAGTGGCCCTCGGGGGCCACCACACCCGAGCCGTAAAATTTTACAGATTAAAAATCCGTTACTTAACCGATTTTCGAGCTCCCGGCACGTGTGGAAACGGCATTAAATTGTCTATGCCGTGGTATGCGTCAATAAAATGACAACACAGGCAGTCTGTCACAAAAAAAAAGTTAAAGTCAGTCAAAATTTTCAGTCCGTTAGGGCGCTTGGCGTCCCCCGAATTATTTCTAAAATACATAATTGTGAGTGTTTTGAGTGTTTGTTGTTGTGTAAAGGTGTGTAATATCGAAAGAATACTTAGTAATAAACACAATACAGTTATTATTTCAGTGAAATACAAAGTATAAAAGTGTTTTTTTGTGAAATGAAAAAAAGTTGATAGGAGTTTGTGTAGTGTTTACAAAATGTTTTGATCCAGTTTTCCATCATAAAGTGATTATTGGTAAGTCAGAAGTATCTTTTTAGCTAAGAAATGTTATAATGTCGGTATTCTAATCAAAATATATGTGGGGTACAGTGCAAAATCATTTCATAATTACATAATTTGATGAGTAGGTAGTTCTTGACGGTAATGAAAAATGGCGGAAATTTCGAAATCTAGGACTAACAAAAGACCTTTTTCTTGTTGTATTTATATGAAAGATTATAACTATGGTAAGTAAATCGCATTATTGAGCATTTTTAGAAGCTATATACGTCTATACTTTTACAAAGTTGGTATTAGATTCGATGTATTGAGACCTCGAATTGAGTACCTTATTTTCGTCGCCGAGTCGTACAATATATTTTTTTCAAATTTGAAAATGGAACAATCACATGTTTTTTGTGATAAAATGAAGAGAATAGTGTTCAATCTATCTAATAACATAAAGGTTTTATACTAAATCTATTATTATGTCAAGAAATTAAATACGATAAGTTTTTTTTTTTTTTTTTTTTCCTATTTTGTTACCCTTATCTTGAGAGACACATTTCTCAGTATTTTAGTATGGAATAAAATAAAACCAAGTATACGTTTTCAATAATTATTTATTCATTTACTTGAATAATAATGCTTTTGCTCGAAATAACAACATATTTAGCAATACATATTCAAAATACGTATGATGGTCACCTTTTATGCTAATGGCGTAGTTTCCAATAAGATCGTGGTCCGCTCTTATTAGTTTTTGATAAGTGATAATAAGATTCCAATTGGAAATTTATCTAAGATTCTGACGGTATTTTTATTTTTCGGAATGGATCTGTAGTTTTGGAGATAAACACGAAATCTCAAAGTCGGCACGCGTGATCTTTTGAATGGCCGCCATTCCGCGAGTAAGGAGGTATTTTGATAGTCCATGGCCGCGAGTTTACAGGCATGTTATGATTTTATGCATTATACTGGGTGGATACTTAGAGATGGTATATTTTCAAAACCTATATTATGTTGGTCATCCTGAATTTTTTTTCCTATGGGACCAACTCCGAAGTTGTGAAAACATAGGCTGTCATGGGGACCACCGATAGAACTGAAAACTTAAAACTTTCTTTTATACTGGGTGATTTTTTAGTCACTGGCAATACTACTCATCCATATGAACAACTTTATATGCGTATACATGTACACAGGCCGCTGCGCGTCGCCAGTCTGGCGCAATACATCACTAGCATGTCGGTGACGCGAACCCATAAGTTTTTCCCCTACCAAAAATCGCTCAACGCGACTTAAAAGTTTTCACTACTCAAATGTTTGTACAAGCTTGCTCGATTAAAATGAATGAAAAATATTTTTGGAACGAAGTTTCTTTATGCAGCTTGCGGTAGGAGTTGACTGGCAGAAAAGGGAACGTAACGAAAAAGCCTTTTATACATGTGTGTGTGTGTGAATTATCATTCACACGGACGTATATAACGCATGTGTCTTATACATAAAAGTCAAACTTGACGTCACCAGTTATGCCACCTGTATTTGATAGCTGGTTACATGAACCGTGAGGTGGAGAGCTGGTGTCCTGAAATACAGGCTCTACCTAGCTGAGACACCAGTCTCCCACAATTTAAGTGTTTGTAATTTACTTATCTTGTGTTATTTGTATTCATTAGTAACTTAAAATTGTTGGAGAAATAAAGTATATTTTTATTTTCAAATAATCAACTCCTAAGGGGGTAAAATAAAAGCTAATACTACATAAAGGTTGTTTAAAGGCACTAAACAAGCCAAGAGCCACGGTTCCAATCATTATTAATATTTTTCCGCTATACCACACACCTGGCAACCGATTGGTTCGAGAGATATGGGAGATTAAAGTCATTACATAATAATATATTTTTATGCTTTTTTTTACGATGACTCAGCTAGTACGTCGTATTTTTTCCAGAGATCAAACGTATTACCACATTACTGTGTGATAGTAAATGTATATAATGTTTTTCTAAACTTATTGTTCACTAACTTCTGCCCTGCTGTTTTACCTGCGTTCCCGAGGGATCTTCGAAAAAGTACCCTATATGTTATTCCAGGGTATGGTCTATCTATGTGCCAAGTTTCTTCCAAATTCAGCTGTTTATGCGTGATTGAGTCACAAACATCCACACATACAAACATTCACATTTATAATATTAGTAGGATCATATGATCATCTTGTGGAGACCTGTACACTCGAGAGGTCAAACTCAAAGGCATGCGATCCGCATTGGACCCGCGTGATGGACTATGGTATTAATCTTCGTTATTAGGAGAGGCTCGGGGTCCTGTAGTGAAGACGTGTGTGATCTGCCGATGAAACTAATTGATTACTTGATATCTTCACCGATATTTGACCAACACGACATTAGGGTTGTTTACGCAAAAGTAAATGTAGATGGCGTTACCGAAACAATGTAGATTGTCCGATAATGGCATGTCAAGATTTATGTGACTTTATCTTGTCATTGTAACCAGTAGTGTCATTTGTTTGCGTTATAACACAGTGACTCCTCTAGCAGATATTAGCAGCAATATTCCCTATTGAATCTTTTGCACAAAATCTCAACTTGATTTATTTTTAAAAGTAACTGAGTGTGTTACGTATCTTTGATGTGTTACCGAGGGCAATTGCTTTGTTAATTGCTGATTGTAGTTTTCATTCTTACGTTATTGACATAACGAACATACGACTCAACGTTTTGTTCCTCATTTATAATGCGGACAGCGAAGGAGTGAAGCTTGATTTCGCTGTCTCTATTTCCTTTATTGTCAGGGACTTTCAAGGCACGAGTGAATAGAATTTATTCTGGGTTAGCGCGCACTATATTTAGCGACCATTTGATATAAAAATAAGTCACCTAAAATAAATAATTCCAGGAATTCACAGAGTATTGTGTCCGAATTTTTTTGCCGATCTCCATATATAGCGGGATCTAAAATGTAGGTCATGCTCATTGATCGCATTTGGCGTATAGGCGGGTCTAGACTTGACATGGACTGCTGATGTAATAGAATTGGCATGTCGGCCTCTAGTTATTGATTCGCTGTTGAATTCTCGAGTGTATGTTGAAAATATAAAAGAATTTGCTTTGCTGAGTTCACTGCAGGAGTCTTCTCTGTTATTTGTAACGTTCACTAGTGCCTTACTAGGGCCAAAACTAAATAAATAAGCTTTGAGTTGGGTTATATGAGTACAGGAAAAGGATTCAGGACAGCTTTATGTGTTTACAAAATTGAAGTCTTTGTAGTCATTCATTTGCTTATCCTGTACAGTGTACACAATCATTTCGGATCTTCTATCTATTATATTGGTAGTCTTTTGAGTTTCGTACAAGAATATTATGAAACTATTATATTTTCTATATCAAGATAATAATTCGTATAACAGTTTTAAACTTTTAATACATACAGTGGTGTAGCTTCAAGAGTATTAGTTCTCCTAATAGTTCCATTAGGTTGTGCAGAAACGTGAGTTTAATTCATAAAGGTATGTCGCCGCTTTTGGTGAACCACAAAGCGTCTAATTCCAACTGAAGCTTGAATATGGAAAACCGTCGCGTGTATGTACGAAGGACGCCGCGGCACGTACTATGTAATATTATATCAACACCTACGGAATAGGCTTTTTTAGACTTATATATGCTGCGAATGCACGCGTGCTGAATTCACATTTCACCATGTTGGAATAATAAATGCCCGTAACAAACCTTTTTTAGTCAATCTATTTTATAATGCTTACTAGCTTCCGCCCCGCGGTTTCGCCCACGTTCCCGTGGGATCCTATGGTTTCCCGGGATAAAAAGTAGCCTTTGTGCTATTCCAGGCTATAATCTATCTCTGTGCCAAATTTCATTCAAATCCGTTCAGAAGTTTTTACGTGAAAGAGTAACAAACATATATCCAGACATCCATACATCCATACTCACAAACTTTCACATTTATAATATTAGTAGGAAGTAGGATAGTAAGGATTTAATTTACAATAACCTAGTTGCATAAATATGAAACGTATTTATATTATTGTTAGTAATCTATATAAACAACCTGCCAGGGAATTCTAAATAAGGTTTTGAAAATAATTCACTGCTTTGTCATTTTATGTAACTTTGAATTCAGCTGTAAGATACAAAATATTTTTTCTCACTTTTCTTTTGAACATTTTTTAAGCAACATTCTTAGCGCTTGTAAAGGTACAAAAGTAGAATTACTTGCTGTTTTCCAAACATGATTTATGATGTTAGAAAACACGGTATTCCCAAGAAGGAGCCCGCTGAATTTTAAAAGTCGCATTTATCATCCAAATGGAGGAAATTCCGAGAAATATTTCCATATAAATATACTAGTTGTAGGAACTTGCTAACTTGCTGTTGTTGGCATGTTTCCTGTTTAAGTTGGTCCTTTTATCGTAAAGCTGTTCCCTGGTGGCATTTTTATTTCGTTATCTTTGCTACAAAGTTACCTCGCGTCAGGCAAAACATGAAAAGGAACTATCTTAAAGTTTACTGGACACAAATATACGTACATCTAAAGAATCCACCAAAGCCATTGAATTATGTATAACTTCGTAAGGACTTTAACCAATATGCCGACTCTGAAAACATATATGAAGAGAGCATTCTGGTAGATATGTGACATAAGACATTGTTGTTTCTTCTATGAAGAACTGGGGGAAAGTCATCAGCGGAATGCGGAGCCTTAGTTGTTAAATGACTGGCTAATCATCTACCTAGTGATTAGATGGTAGATCATATTGACTACTTCGACTAGGTCCTAGTCGATATGATCTTGTCACGTAGGAGTGATTTAAAGGTGTTTAAATTCCCGCTGACGAATTTTTTTACCTGAAGGATATTGATGATCCTGTCTATCATTCAGATTAGATTTATTTTGCTTATATATCATCCTGCAGTATTAATATTCAGTAAGCATTATATCAAGTCTTTATAATCCGCCTTTTCAAATGCGAACATAAAATATCTTGTTTGTGGAAATTATTTCCACTCTGGTTGTTACGGAAACCTCTTAATGAGATGGGGATTTTTATTCTATTTGGATATGTAACAATTTTATTTCAGAGTCTACGGTTTACATACAATTTTGTGCAAAATTTCAACGCGAATATCATTATAATTATTGCTTTAGAGAAATTGAAGTTATTGAGTCTCTTGCATAAATATGGTGCTTCTTTAAGCTTTTCCCTATTAGTCTTATCTTTCTTCGAATAAAGGAAAATCTAGGAATTACTTACTAAATCTATCAAAGATTTGTAACAGCAATATGATCCCATTATTCATAAAAGTTTTGTTGTTCGACCTGGAAAAATTTGACGTTCGTACCAGCGTTTATTGTGCGCCACAATTGAGGCCAAGCCTTGTGGATTGAACCCCAAAGTCTCTATAGTAAACATGACACAATTAAACCGATTTTCCTCGCAAAATCACACCGCTGTCGCCATGTTTGGGCTCTGAATTACGGTAAACGACACACCCATGATACAGGAAAGTGCCCTGTGAACCTTTGAACTCTATTTATTTGTACACCTGATTTCGGCTTTATATTTTGCACAACGAATTCAATTTGGTAATGTATTTGTAAAGGTTTTGCGCATTGAAAATGTTGCCGAAAAAGGCTGATTCGATGATATTTGATTTCAACATTCTATTTCTGTAATCTTATTTTGATCCGGTGGGATTTTTTTTAGCTTGGATTTATGAGCATGCCAATAATGCTGTCTACCTTCACAATTTTAGCCCATGGCTAGTGTGTTACATTATCTGGTTGGTAATAGATTCTATTCTAAACATCCTGCGGGTGTCACTAGTTAATCCCTTCATTGTTTTTTTTATGCCAGAAGGGTGACAACCAGACAGTCGGTCCACCTGATAGTAAGTGGCTACCGTTGCCTCGGACATTAACAATATCAGGGGGATTACTAATATACTTAAAATGTAACGCGTAAAAATTACAATGTCGCCCAAATAAGACCTAAGTTAAATAATTTAGGGCAGCCAAACACAACAAAACTTTTTGCTCAGTTGTGCTATTTGTACAAAAATCAATACTCAGTTTTTATTGTCCTCGCAACGATGGTAGGTATATGGTCACGCGAATATCCTATTATCATTGTAGGATAGGGTAAAAAGTTTATATGAGTAAGTAATTAAAGTCAAAGGTCAAAAGAATCTGCATTTGGGTATGTTAAGATAAGAAATGCGCTTAAGAGTTTATGTTCCTATCTACCCCTATATCATCAAGCCCCTACAATTTTTTTCAATTGAGTGAAGACCAGTTTAGTGGACCATTAAGAAAATATCTTCCAGATCCAACAAATCCTGTCCTCCTTCCTTAGCTTACGTTGCGATTGTTTCTAGGCTCTCATTTATTTCATTCACACTATATTTATAAATATCTTGCTTTCCGCCAGCGAGCGGTTTCAAATGCGGGTCCTATTTTACTTCCTTTGGGATTATTTCGGATAAGTCTTTCTTAGATGTCTACGTTGTTTAATGAACCTGTTTGCAAAATTTTAAGTCTCCAACCCCAGCGGATTAGGCTGTGAGTTGATATGTACAGACAAGAATTTTATATTATTATGTCTTATCCAAGTCTGATTCTCGATACTTTGGTCATCTAAATGGAGTTCGTTATTCAGCTCGCTTCTAGTTTGTTAAGTGGATTTATTCATTCACTCGTGTTTGTTCATCTTATTCATTCGGTTATTCGATGAGCTCTAAAGATTGTTAATTACTTTCCTATTCAATCCGCCGACATGAACACGAAGTAAGTATCGTAGTGGGGTTGGTTGCGGGGAAAATTTCATGCACAATTTTAAGCCAAAGAATACTTAATACTGGTGCATATATTGTTAGGTAACCCTTTTCATGTACTTCTAAAAGCAGCTCCGTCAGCTAGGTTGACGGAGCTTCTACAAGCCAATACTGAAGAAATTTGCTTGCTCTATTTGTTAAATTTTATAAATAGCATATCAAAATTATAATAACACGAATAAGTTGTTCTACTTTCATAGACATTAATTATAATTATCATTCCCTGTGATCTTTGTAATATAATAGGCTTTAGAGACTAATAACGAAACGACAAAATCCCAAGCTCCTTAATTTTGTTATCTTCTTGAATATTAATGATTAAATTAGCTTAGTCTAACAAAGCTTTATAATTATAATTGAAAACTTTGTCTTTATGAATATAAAGGCGAAAGTCGAATGGATTTTTAGCCTCTTAGTCTTATGAAATACGATTTTATAATATATCATCATCATAGATTGGATATTCTTAGGGGAGGCCTGTGTCCAGCAGTGGACGTCTTGCGGCTGAGATGATGATGATCATCGACCCTAGAGTGACCATTAATAAACTATCGCTTGTCATATATATGATACCATACATAGCCTGGCTAGTTACCAACCTCATGTTGAAAATCTGTTGCCGAGAACCTAAGTACCTGCCGATGTATTCCGGCATCTGGACTTGAGACCCAATTCCTGTTAGGCTCTATGTGATTACCACCTTCGACCACATCATCACATACAATGGTGAAATTGCAGTCAAGCATAGGTCTATCTATAGTAAAAAATTAAATATTTTGTGTATTTTTTTATTGACCACCAAACTCAGCATGAGAATTTGACAGGTGCCCTTGAACTAGAAATTGTATATCTATCTCTTACAACTTACCAAACGTAAATGAGATAGATGCCATGGGTCGACCTCACAAACCTTTTCAGTGACAATAGATATCTTTTCAGCTTGCCTTGCCTTATCAAGAACAATAGGGCAGTTAAGCTATATCTTCACGTCTAAATCCCTTACGATTCCCTTTCGGTGTCGTATAGTGGTGTACGTTAGTTGTGACGTGACGAATGAAGCGATTAAGCTCGGGGATGTGTCATGTCGTCAATTCCACTTCATGTTTAAAAGCAACCTTATGTCTATAGTTACAGGATGTTTATATTTTTCTTCTCTTTCTACTGTTGATGAAATCATGAAATAATGCTGACGGTGTGCTTGCTCTCGTTTTGATAGAACTTCTGCTTTGCGTAGCTGATTTATGTGAAACTTAGATGTTTTTGTGGTAAAAATAACTCGTGCGTATGGTGACTATACAATTCGTGGCCGACAAAATATGTCATCGGCGCTGTAATAACAGTTCCGCCAAATACATATGCGAAGATGCAAAGACGTGCAGTAACCCCGTAATGTTCATGTTTACGATCCCATACATCATTGTTTTATGTTACGAAGGTACTTACGTCCATTATTTTTTTTATAGATAAATTGACTTGATTTAACATTCCTTTTCACATTATAGATCTCGTAAAATAAAATGTATATTAAAATATCCAGAAAGCTAGAACTATTGATCCTAAAAGTTAAAAACCTTGCCAGTTACATAACAGACCCGAGAAGGAGAAAAACAGCCTTTATCCTAACCAGACTAAGACCACATTGATGGACCATCTGTCCTGCGGTCTCTTCACAAAACATCCCCGTCACGATGACTCCAGCTCCACTAAATCCCGCGCCACACCGGCGCCACATCCGCGCTACATTACGACACAGGCGCAGGCGTTGGGCGTTGCGGGCGCGTGGGCGGCCGAGACCCACTTACCAGTTCATTCGCGACTGATCCCTATTGATCCCAAGTTTACTTCGACCTCGCATTGATTCATTTTCATAGCAACATTAACTATTCCTTTATTGACTTACAGTTCCGATTTAAGTTGAGGGTAGGTATTGAATTTTCAGAGAGTAGTAGCCTTATAATGGTGATATGAATAAAATTATCTACATTCTAGATAAAAATAAATATACCCTAGAAATATCCTGAGAGAACTAAGAATAAAGCTTTCTGAGGTCTAACTTTAGCCAGAGAACAAAAATAAAACATTGAATTAATTCACCAGTATAATGAAATGACGTAATACAAGTACGTCCCACGGTTCCCAATTATTACATGAATTAAATTATCACGATGTAGAAGTAAACCTACTAAAGGCACGTGCTTCTACGAAAATACCTTTTAACGTATCGTCTTGATGCGTAACGAGCTGACAAATCAGAGGCACGGTCGTACCGAACGGCTCTCAAATTAAAATTAAACCCTGCCCTGTGATTGGTCGAGCGGGTTCTTGCGGCGGGGCGTCGGCAGGACGGGGAGGGGGAGGCTACGCGCGATCAATACGAGACGTGTTACGTAACGTGTACCAGTCGCCGCCTTAAGAGACAAACTAGTGCCACGCTATTATGGCCGTATATCCTTTCTTTAAAGCGTCAATAAGGCATATTTTCCCTCACAGACGTGACGCAACGCTTATGGCGCCACAGCGTATCATACGTCTGATTCAAGTTCGGGGTAGTTTCACGTAGATAAGTTTGCTTTAATTTAAATTAGTTGTGCAAATTTGTTGCACAATGTGTACTGAGAGGCAATTTCCATGGTGGTCAAAGGTTTTGCCAAAGGGTTTCTATGTATGATTCGGAATCCATTTGTTCACTGGAGCGCGAAGATATCGGACCCACATCACTTGCTGCTAGCAACATTGTATGTTTGAAATGTTTTGCTTTTATACTCGGCCATGAAGCTTGACTTAACTATAAACTTTACTGTTCATCGTATAATTTTGTAATAAAGAACAAAGTAAAGCAAAAAAATAAGTACAAAGACTTGAAAGAGATCGAAATTTAATAATGAATTCTATTTATCTCTATGGAAGATATTGTCAATGCTGCAAAATATCATCTCAAATAAAGTCAATGTATTCAACGGACGGTAGCCTTTTGTATCAAAAATCGCCAGGTCAGGCCATCTTTCCGCCTCAAGAGCTTAACGTAAGAGGTATTCAAATGCTCTCTCGGGAGATTCTCTAAGCTAGTTCTCTGCATAATACACAATGTCTGAAGACAGTAGAAAATAGAATACGGGACGTTTTCCTGATGAAATATTTCCTTTATTAGATTCTATGCATTTGACATTTTTCTATCTTATTGGTTACCCATCTAACTGTAGGTATGTAATAACGCGAGCTTAGAGTATCAGTATTTTAACTGAATTTCAATAAATTATTTATTATTTTAAAAGAAGGTTTCAATTTAGTATCCTCAAGATTCCTGCATTGATTGGAAGTCAATTTATGTTTCGGCTTAATTTTCTTTCAATTCGAGGAGACGTAATTCCAATTCCATTTAGATATTATACTGAGGAGAGCCCGAATGATTTCTCCCGATTCGTCGCCCTATTTGAACCATTCCACTCGACCTACATTACTCAGAGAGCGTTGGTGGTCCTGTTTCCATTTCGTCGCATTATTCATTTTTATGACCCTCCCTCGAACGTATAATAAGCTCGACTTAATGCTTTTGCTTGTATAAAGTTGTTCACACTTTTCCCTGCCTCACTTATTTTTAGTAAAAATTGCTGTTTTGTTTCATGGCCTGTTATAAGTCCCGCATAATGGACAGTTTGTAAATGGTGGGTGGTATAATTTACCTGTTTTGTTGTGACAGAAATACAAGGTCAATCGTCACTCTTCTAGCTATTCAATATTTGGACTCTACTACTATCGCGTTACCATTTTTACACTTTTGTTCTTCTAAATTTTTATTTACGCCTTGAGACATAGTGCTCCGCGATATATTAATGTTGTTTAAGAACATGCACTATTTGAAGCCTACTTTTGTATCTAGTTAATTTAATTAATTCGTCTGATCTTCTGATTTCATATTATATGTTAATAATGATGAATGTATATTGTTTCAGGTAAGTAATATTCATAATAAAACTACGTCGGCTTTGGTAAGTCTTTAAAATAATGTCAAAGGGATTTCATAAATCTTTCATTCTCAGTAATGGTTAAACGATATGGCCTATTTTCGTTTTCCCAGTGGCAATTTTATTTTACCTCATCAGAATATTTTACAGTTTATTTTACAATTATTCCAGCACATTATTATAATATTGATGTTCGACGTGATAAATTGTCGCCCAAAATTATATCGTACATTTCCATTACCATCGACAACTTAATCATATAACCGTCATAGCGAGATATATTGCGCGTCGAAACCGCGTACATTTACAATTTACGAATGACTGAAACATATTGACACCTAATATGTAACCAATATCCAATCTTCTAGCAAAGAAGTAATATGATAACTCACCGTATATCGCGATCACATAGCCACGACTTCGCCAGAAATGCTTTCGAAATTTGATAAGTTGGTGCAAAGGAATCGCATTTCGAAGCTTTGAAATTTATCTGCACTATTTACTGGTTATTTTTCTTTGCTTTTAGTTTACGTTCCAAGAGAAGCTTGGAGACTGCTTAAATAAGTTGTATCTTCAGAACCGGTGTTAAAGTCAGTCTGTTCATGAGTGTATGTATAAGTGAAATAGATCACCCATTTCTCTTTGAAGTAACATATAATATATTTTTTTATCTAGAAAAAATATAAGATCCTATATAAGAGGAAACTAGTATAATAGGGCGTTCAACAAAGGCTAACAAACAACTAAGCCAGGCACCCTACCGTGACACCGTCTGCATAGCCAATTAGCCGTGTCACTTAGCGCTGTACTTAAAGTTCCCTGTGACGCTTAGCCCGTTTGAATAATATAAGCTTTAAGCTTTGTCTCAGTTTCATTACTGTCCCCCAACATTGGTTCAGCTCGGTTTACCGAAGCCGATACGAAGTCGCAAACACTTAGTGAACATTAATGTTTAGTGACTTAGTAATTTGCTATCGGTTTGGTTATTATGAACTTTTGGTAGCGTGGAAAGATATATCTTGAATTTATGAACCATATCATTACTTAAGCATTGTGTCTGACCACAATCTCACCATGATAAGTAAATGCGACCGAATATGGTAAGCACACAAAATTTAGAAGGAACTGTCCCTGAAGTGCAGCTGCCGCAACACAGCGGTAGGTGCCAGTCAGGTGGCTACCACAAAGTACCTTACCACCGTGCTATGGTTTCCTCACAAAGTTTTTCTTCACCGAAAGCTTAAGCTGCATTCGACGTCACTAACACTGAACTGTCATCGCTTTATGTTTTATAAAATCAGATTATTTATCCTCTTACTATTTACCTCGGTACAAGACTTATTTCATACATTCAATCTACTTTTCTTTACATTTGACACACAATTATTTTCGGTAATTGTATTTTGAAGAGTGCCCACGTGCTCCATGTCTCTTTTTGGCTCCTAATTGGACAATCTCGCCTCGTACAAATCTGACGGCGCCATGTTTTCAGCTGTAATTGAGGTGGAAAGGTGTTTTCTTACAGAATACGAATGGCGTAGTACTTTACCTTTTTTGGGTCAAGAATATTTATTCTTGATGCTTTGAAAGGATTTTTTTCTTAGCTTTGTTTACTTAGTAAGGATTTACAAATAAAAATCTTTAGTGATCAATGGTCTAAGTGAGAATGCTAATAATATGAAGTTTAAAGAGATCAAGATTGAAAACACGATCCGCGAGTTAAACTATTCTACGCGCGTGTTTAATCAAAATGTAGCAAAAGCTTTTCGGAGATCTAGAAGCATAGATACTCCCAATCAACATCAAGTTCTGCTATAGTCTAATGAACAGAAGATTTACCGCTACAGTAAATTCGTTTCTTCAGCTGATTCAAAATTTTCCTAACTGACCGTTAACGTTATCCCTTTGCAGTATTCTAACCATATTTACTTGTTAATATTTATGAGATACTTCGTAGCACCCTGTCTACCATCTTCTTCTAATTGAAAATCAGTAGGTCAAGCACCTACCGATCTGTTCCGGTATCTGCATTTGAGAGTCAGTTTCCTTCTAAGCTTTATGTGCTTATCATCTTCGGTCACATCATCACTTACCATGAACAGATTGTAGTCAAATAAAATCCAATGTAAAAAAAAATGCGACTTTCAGAAATTGCCTAATAAAGGGATAAGCCTCGAAGATTTACAAATATGGTCTCAAAAGTAAATTAGCTTAAAAAGTTATATTTTGTCGATGCATGTTTGTAGCCTAGCAGTTATTGTTTTTTTTTTTTAATAGATAGTACAAAACGTAACTTACAGTGAAAGTGTTGCAATGGGCGGCCATATAACCAAAAGTGATGTCCACCAGAATAAGAGAGAGAAATAAGATCACACGATGACTCTCTGATCACGAATCGACATAAGTAGCTAAAAAATAGCTCCAGATCCACAAAGATTTTTCTGGAGCATAAACGCTAAGTGTATCTTAAGTGTGTTCACAGTCAACTTACTTGGTCCCCGAACTCGATCTTCAATCCGTTTTAGTGCTTCTGAATTATTCATATTCACTGTTTGCTGTATGAATGGCTTCGAATGAGGTGTATTGACTCTGTATTCATGATCTCAATGTGGCACTATTATTTTTGTGACGTCAATCGAAATATAATACGTCATTTATGTGATTGTATAGAAAGGACAGGTGTTGTAAGTACCTTGACAATGCCTCCATATTGTAGTATGTTAACTATGCTCATTTACTTAATTAAGCTCGGTTACGTGAAAGATTATAATATTTAGGAGCTGCTGTTGAGTTGAAAGCAGCTCAAGATTAATGTTATTGAAATCCAAAGGGGGAGTCCCTTTCCATCCAAAGACTGGTAATGATGATGAATTCTATTAAAACACCCCATCTGATTTAGATGAAGCAAATGTATAATTTCAAGCAGCAGTCTAGACTCTATTATAATAAAATCTGAAGCTACTGGAGATTGCAAACATGAAAACAAAAGAAAATAATAAAGATACAATCCAACAAGCAATAAAGCGTCGTAAGATACTAGCTAACCCCAGCCAACTTAAATAAGTTGGGGCCTATCCAATATACATTGAAGTGAAACGTTATGCAATGCCTCTAGTCTAGTATGAAGATGATAAAGTAGCACTGACAGTGTGCTCGGTGTTGGCTGGCAGAGTAATAATCCCATTTTATGGAATGACTACCGCGTTAGTTTTGTTACCAGTAAGTGAGCAATAACGATAACATCGTCTGCAGGGGCTGACATGAGAGTTATTAAAGAATTGCTACATAAGTTATATTTATTGTTAGTCTATAGACTGTATACTACATAATGTACTGTTTGACTACAATGAATAATGAAAAATTCACAATGGATCCGAATAATATTTTCTTTTTCTCCAGATAGGCTTGTTTTACTCCTATATCACCGTAGCAAGTGATGATGATAGAAAATGAAGAAATAAATAAGAATCTGATAGTTTATTCAGTGGATCGGTTCAATGCCATGCCTTTATTTTGGTGCAATGCTATTGGAATGTGTTTGAGATAGCTGTAAGCAATTTTAAAGTTGTCACTTTGAATTATCTTAATATCCATTAGAAGGTATCTCAAGTATTTTCAACTCTTCAAATGCTGAAAATAGTATAATTTTATACCAGAAACTAAGTAGCAAACTTATAACGTTACAGAAAAGAACTAGGCGAATATGCTTTTTAAATTAACTCAACGAGCGAAGCAACTAAAACTATTTTAAAATTCAGATGCAGCGAGCGTTAAAAGTCGGTGAAAAAGCTGTTTGATTTAGTTGTATATCTTTCGGTAGTTGGTTTTCAATATGCAACGTATGGATGCATTTTTTTTTGTTTTTAGCAAACACTTTCACGAAGCAATTTTTACATCGCGTTGAGTTTGAATCGTCCCTATTTATATTTGCTTCACCAACTGTTTTCAATTCAAATACGAGTTGAATTTTCATTTATCTGTTCTTGAACGTTATACGATTATTTGTTGATTTTGTGTAATTGTATTTGTCCTATTAGTTTCGTAATTTGGTTCTATAAGAATATCTTGAATTTTGCACGTACTAGTAGTACTGTTATTCATTAGTAAATTTTATTAAATGTACGGTTGTATGTTACCTCACGTGATTTAACTTTAACATCAAACAATTACGCCGCAGTACGTTCCTTAATATTAATCAAAATGATTATGTCTCATGTCATATTAGCTCACCCCTCAAAGCAATTTTAAATTAAATTTTATTAATTTTACTCCTCGCTTAGAATAATAATTTCAAGGAAGAGGTAATATTAAATTTATCATACCATTTTATGCTGTCAGTACCAAATTTGAAAAGTCGGGGATGTATGAAGTTTATACAGATCTCATTTTGCAACCTTGTAATGTTTTTGAAGATTGGATCATGATATTTTTATGTGAAGGTATTAACACGAGACCTACCGAAGTCAAGGGTGGGGTTACAGTACGCATTTCCCAATATGTAAGATAAATAAGTAAGATGAGATAGACAGATATCTTGTCCTGTGCCACGCCCATGAGGACCGTAAGGGGCAGAGGCCAGGAGATAAATGAGTCCGATTCTGTTATTGCTTGTAACTTATTCGCCTAACTAAACAGAAATAAATTAATAAAAAATATTTTGTCTTCAACTTAAAAATAGTATGCATGATATAAACAAAAAGAAAAAAAAAACGAAGAATGGTCTCAGTGTCAACCCGAAAACCCTTGGAGTTGAGCTTTGGATGTTATTGATGTCGGTAATTTTTTAAAATTTCTCGGTTCATATCAAATTTTTCCTTCTTCCTTGTGATTATAAAGACTATTAAAAAGTGCCTGAACAACTTGCCCTCTTATTTTTATTAAATTTGCTTACTGAATATTATGATTTTGGTTTCCATTATAGTTCATGTTACTTTATAATTTTCTCAATTTTATTCCGATACATGTTATTGCTCATAAGTTACGATTAAGAACTTTTGTATATCACGTTTTACAAAGATCTTTGAGCCCTGGTTCTTGAACGTGATCACTTAGAATGTATTTTAGCCTTGTTGCCACTTTGGCAACAGCTGTGTCTAACTCCCTGCTCCGCATTTCTTTAGATCGTCATTTCGTTGCTTTATTATTGTTTTAGATTATATTTTTTTATCACGAATAAGTTAAGCTATTTCTGATATTACTGAGTTTGTTTTATATCTTTATAATTAATGTAAATACACTGGTTGTTACATAGTCATTTACCGAGAACAAATTGCGAGCAATTTTCGAGATATTATGGAAAGCTTGGGAAGGTCTATTCCTAGAGATAAAGGGGTCATATCCTATGTCATATTATAAATCATCAGACCCAAAGGGATATCCCTAGGAAACACAGCCAATTAACCTTGCAAGATAAGCTACCGGATACTACCTTAACTATATTAAACACCACTTCGTGATAGTATGTTTATACTTGATTTACTTTATTCTTGATGACATAACTGAAAAATATATTATAGCCGTGGTCTTACCATCTTACGTGGACAAATCATGAAATTACCTCGTTGTTTTATAGCCTGCCGTATGAAATCTAGTTGATCACCAAACTTGGCACATTTATGATATAAATTCAGATGTATAAATTCCAAATTGCATGACCATAAAATGGCAAGTCTTCGCATTTTAACCAGCACGACATCAAATTTCTTTTTCCTAAATGGCAGCTATCGTTCAACAATTTAACTTACGACGAATGTGCCATATTTAGTAGATCCTTACGTAACAAACAAATTACACCCCGTTCGATTCCATGCTTGGACTCCTGCCAATTTGTCGGTACTTTGTATTTCCTGCTGAATCACCCTCATTATTTCAACGGGGTCGCCAGACTCGACGTCTCGCCTTAAATTATTGCCTGCAATCAGTACTTACTCATTTGTTGATACAACATAATTAGTGTTTAGTTAAATTCCTTGTGTTGGTTTTAATTAGTTTATGATTGATATGGGGGCGTCATTGAAAGGGTTGCGTTTAATTATATTTTAAGAGTCTATTAGTAGATAGCTTAGAGTATTGGAGTCCTTATGTTCTTAAGTTCTTTGGCTATTATTGATTGTCCCCTCATTTATTGTATTATTATTGATGATAGGTTATGTAGTTTTATCTCCACGTGGTAAATGATGATGTGGCCGAAGTTCAAAAGCAATAATGTAGTCTATTATGAAGTTTAATATTTTAGATATTTTTTACCACATTAATTACTAGTATTAGGGTTCCGTACCCAAAGGGTAAAAACGGGACCCTATTACTAAGAATTCGCTGTCTGTCCGTCTGTCCGTCCGTCTGTCCGTCCGTCTGTCCGTCCGTCTGTCCGTCCGTCCGTCTGTCCGTCCGTCTGTCCGTCCATCCGTCTGTCCGTCCGTCTGTCTGTCTCCAGGCTGTATCTCAAGAACTGCGATAGCTAGACAGTTGAAATTTTCACTAATTATGTATTTCTGTTGCCGCTATAACAACAAATACTAAAAACACAATAAAATAAATATTTAAGGGGGGCTCCCATACAACAAACGCAATTTTTTTGCCCTTTTATTTGTTTTGTGGTAGTTCCCGTTGACCTAGAATCACGAAATTTTGCAAAAAGCAAGGTCTTACAGTACAAATAAAGGGAAAATTCCAAAAAATAAAAAAGTTGAAAATTGAAGGGTGTCCCCATACATACATAGTTACGCCAATTAATAAAGACCTCTGAGTTGTATGGGCGCTGATACAATTTAGAGGTCTAGCTTGATTGGCAACAACCTCAAATAAGGTAAATAAATAAAATTGTGCATTTCCCGTGATGGACGAACGATGGACGAAGTTTGTACGGAACCCTCGGTGCGCGAGTCCGACTCGCACTTGGCCAGTTTTTTAATGTGAATAGGCTGAAGGTAATGCATACAAAGTCTAGAAGGAAACTATTAGTGAATTATTTATGAAGTTACAAACTTTTTGCAACAGAATTTACATCAAGCATATTATTTTCGAAAGAATTATTTTAATTTAACTTAAAAGTCCAACAGAAAAACTGGTAAATTAAAAACTTGAGATCACGTACAATTCTGTTATTAATTTATACTAGAGTTAACTTGTCTCGGGCTTCGTGCCTCTCCTGACAAATACCGGAGTATTTTCTAACGTTTAATTGTGAAATGTTTGTAGCACCGTGCTGTTGAGCTTGCCACTCCTTCACTGTCAGTGTTGCCAGCACTGGTGTTGTTTCTACACCGGGGGATAAAGTAATTGCTCCTATATTACATTGCTGTTATTTTACTTGTCAGTTTAATACTGTATCGTTTCTTTTAATATTAAATGTACGGTTTTCTAGTCTAATATATTTTGATTTGCAGTTACCTACGTGATTTCTTTAAATTATATGCATGGAGACGGTTTTTGTCGTTTTGACTGATAGTAAAATCTACAGCTATAGATAAGTATATGATTCATTACCTAAGGGGCTTATAGAGAAAATCTAGAGGTGCGTCACTTAATACAAAATTCTTGAAGCATATACTGGGTGATTTTGTTATCACTGGCAATACTTGCAAGGGTGGAAGTACTCATCAAAATGAACAACTTTTATAATGGGACTAACTGTGAAATCATGAAAAAATTATCAGCTGTTCCATACAAAAGTTCAATACCTACTCGACCAAAATGTATGAAGCAACAGTATTATTTTACGCGATATCAGAGTTAGCCCTATAATAAAAGTTGTTCACATTGATGAGTACTTCCACCCCTGCAAGTATTGCCAGTGATAACAAAATCACCCTGTATAAATATCTTGACTCTCTCAAACGGCATCAATAGCTTATATTGTAGTCCTTTTTCCACCCACCCCAGTTGGTTTATGTATGTCTTCTAAAGACCGTATAAATAGACCGTTATTGATTTTTCCTATAAATAATTTATATTGCGTGATCAGTTGACCTTAAGTTAAATAAAAGCGATTAAAATAACACCCATAATGTAATTGTATATACTTATGAAATGGTAAACTAACTGACTGGGTGATATATCAACGCACAGCCCAAAACGCTGAACCAAGAGACTTGAAATTTTGCACATAGATACCTTATACAGTTTAGGCATCCACTATGGAAAGAATTTTGGAAATTCAACCCCTTAGGGGGTAAAATAGGGGTTAGCGTGTGAAACTTCGGGGCGGACGGTTAGTCGTTTATAAAATGAATTTTATTAAACAAAAATTTTGTTAAAATGTTCACATTGATTTTCATTAAGTAGGTCAAACTCAAACCCCTTTCCACGACACTTCTCTGTCTCTGTACCTGTTTAATGATGACAATGTTTTTCAATCTACTAGGTTTCACCCCCGAACCCCTATTTCATACTCTTACGGGGTGAATTTGAATTTGCTTCCTTAGTGCATATCTACGATTTATGTGTGTGCAGAGTTTCAAGTTTCTAGACCCAGTGATTTGAGTTGTGCGTTGATCTGTCTATGAATCAGTTTCTTCTTTTACTCTCAGCCATTGTTCCATTGTTGCGTAAATAATAATAATAACATTTATTTATTAAGGCAACACAGATTACACTATTGTGTAAAAAAGAAGGACAAACCAACAAAAACACTTTCTCATTTATAATAGAGATATTGAATTCAGAATCAGAAATTTCATGATAAATACAAGATTCACAATATCCGTGAATTTAAAATGTCTGACATAGATTGTGAACAAAACAAAACTCGAGACATATAAAATATCTGATTGTACGTTAAAAAAAGAAAGCCCATTTTGCTTTACTGAATTTTCGCTTAGCAAATAGCATTTTACAAGCCTGCAAATGATACCCTCGTATAATTAACATACGCAGTACCGTCCATGCCTGTTAATACAACACAGACGAGCGGAGTGATTGAGACAACTGATTTAGAACCAAAAATTATACAAGAAAGATTTGGTGTTTACCGCGAATTTAAAAACGTAACTTGAAGTTCGAATCCTGTAATGAGCTTCAACTTTTAAAGGAAAACATCGTGTGCAAACCATAGCATAGTGCTCTCTACAGCACCTTTATGTTGAAAAACCTTCCGTCAAGCACCAACCGATTTGTCATGACAGCTGTTCTTGATCATTTATCTCGATGAGATTGTGGTTAGGCGCGAGCCTGTCCATTGTCAATATCCCTTTATGGAATTATTACAAATAAAGTTCAACGACACATAGCATAATAAAAAACACTAAATATATTTTACCTGAGAGTTTATTATTTAAGTTTCTCTGACATTTTCTGTGGCTTGAACGTGTATTTCTAACTTACACTACAGTAATCCAGAACTATTTATCTTCGTTGTAACCTCATTTCCTACCTGTTCCGTAGAAGGTAGAGCACTGGTTAAAGCTAATTTGAATAAATCATGTTAGTTAAGATAGTTGTAGGTCACGATTTGCGTAACCAATTGTTTTGCTTGTGCTATTTAAGATCTTCTATCTATCTATCCAAGTTAGAAAATAATCTTCTGTGTTTTCTAAGAATTCTTGAGAATAAAACAAGAGTACTTATAACCTATTGACCTTGTTAAAGTGATTCATCAAGTCATTTCATTCTTAATGATTTTTGGCTTTTGTTACGTAATGTCGAGTAATTTCTCTGTGCCTCATTCAAGTCTAATTAGTTTGTAATTCCTGCTATAAGTATTACTATTTTTTTATCACTCCCTATCAAATTATCTTCTAATTACAAAATACTTTTAACTACTCATGATTCCATAACATCAATACGCATTAGCTTTCAACGCGCCGTCCATAACTCCAGACTCATCCTCTATGGTAATCCGTCCATTCATTACTTTGCATTCAGCGTTTCATACATCTTCATTAGCAGACTCGTTACATTTTACTCTGTTATTGCACGGTATGTTATATGCTATGTAGATTGTTACATAAAGGCATTCGACTGGATTACACATTTCTATGTTGGATAGGTTTGCGCAAATCATAATTTTATGATATAATATTTGGTAGGAAATGGTCTACTGGAACACATCAGTAGTTTGGTGATAGATTTTCAACTCGAGTGTGGTAGCTAGCTTCCTTAGACCGTATTTTAGGACTTTCTATTTCATCAACTTAATAATTTAATGATGACAATCATCAATTTATTAATGTGTAAAGTTAGAACTTTGATTTATAACTATATCACTATGAGTAAGAAAGTGATGATGTGACCGAAGGTACACTAATCCTAGAAGCTGTTAAGTGTAACTGCCTAAAAATACAACGGAGACACATTTTCGTCTTAATTTGATTAGTAACTACCTTAGAAGACTATACCTGGTATGAAAGATAAAAGGTTTTTCGCGAAGTAGACACTAATAAACTACAGTTACTTTGTCTCTTGTTAGCTGCAAAGTTAAAAAAATGTTCTTTCGCACGTAAAGTTTGAAAATTTATTAAACTAAATTGATTAACATTCTTCGCGCATTATAATTTCATTTTCGCTTATCGCTTTTGTGAAAATTGTCTGGAATAAAACGTTCATGGTCAGTATTACCATTTTCGTTAATATTGACTGAATTTAACTCCTAAATAACAAGCAGAAATTTCGCGTTATGGCTTTAACGATTAATTCTGATGAATTAACGGGCCAGGCGGTCGTGGCTTTCATGCCATATTTATTATTTGGCATAAATGTTATGAGATAAATACCAATTAAAATGATATGATACTAGCTTACGTCCATTAGCAGGTTCACCTATATTCTAGAGAGAGTAGGTATTAGAGAGGTATTCTGTGTAAAAGCCATTAATTCAGTTTAGGTCCTAGGAGAGTACATATGGAGGTCTAAGCTACTGATGTTATACGTAGTATATCAGTTATCTGGCTTCCATAGTACAAGCTCTGCTTAGTTTGGGGTCAGATGGCCGTGTGTGAGGAATAATGTCCCAGAATATTTATATTTATACTCCATAACGCGTGCCCACTGCGGAATGGTGGAAGTTGGCTAGTGGTCAACCTACTGTTGGAGTTGTCAGGCCACCTAGCAGGTCTCCAACTAGCTTAACGACTATCATGATTAAGTGATAACCGGCACCAACAGTTTTACGTGCTTTCCGAAGCACGGAAACGCTCAAGATGAAATACCACTAGGCGGTCACCCATCCAGGTACCGGCCACACTAGACGTTGCTTAACTTTGCCGATCGGTTAAGAACGGCTAATCAAGCTACGCCACGAGCGCTTCGAGCTGCTAGTTACGAGTTACACTATTCATGTACTACTTATAAATTCTTGCAGGTCAATGAATTCTACGCTAACCTTATTGTTTAGTTTATTTTATTATATTACGATCATAAAAAATATTTGAGGTTATCAGATAATCGTTCATTTGATTTGCGATAAACTGTAAGTTCACCTACTATTTTCACCTCAATTCACCTCAAAGAAAAGTTCTGCAAAGGCACAAGTAAAACAATTTTTGATAAGCCCAAAGGGGATTTACGGAATTGAAATCAATTGAATTAAGAAGAACCGACCAGAAACTTTTACGTATAGACCGACCGTACACAACAAATATAATGGAATCTGAAGTGAATCGACAGAAGTCGTTGTAGAACATAAAACCTCTGCTCACGTTACGACTAGATAAAGGAAAACTCCGTCAATAAAACCTCAGAAGTCAGAACCTTGCGGGTTTCATGATACGCTTGCTTTTATCTTTACAGTGCTTGTGTTCTGGGGTGTAAAGTTCTCTACGTGACTATCTCACTTGTTTGTACACAGGAGAACTATGTTTTGATGAATCTGAAAACATTAGTAATTTCCAAGATTTGATTGGTGAAGTTTTTTTATTAGATTAAGATGAGCGCTCTGTGGCTTGTGGTTGATCTGATTAGGGTCACACAATCACAAATTAAATTAAATATTTCATAGAGATTGATAATCTTATTGAACTAAGGTTAAAAGAGGGTGGACAGCTGTCAGATTATTTGGTTCCTTTGTACGTCGCATAATATGCTACTCATCATCACAGATTCACTAAAATCTAAATTTTAATAATGTCACCCATAGTGATTTTTTTTTAGAAAACAGTGAAATTTGATATCGGAATCTTTTGAATCATGATATCTTGGACGTTAAATGTGATAGCTAGCAGCCTTCGCAAAGCCATAACAACCCACATTACTTGTTTATAGCATTTTACGAGAGAAAAGGAGCTGTCTACGTCATCTGGCTTTCATTGCCTATTATTTGTTTTAACGGTCGTTTGACGCTACTGTCACTTTCACGACTAACAGGAGAGGTCTTGTTTTGTCTGGATCAGTGTGTGCAGTTGAGAACTAATAAACTTTAAACTAGAATACTTCTGTCTTAAATACTGCAGTTTTATCAGTGTTCATTTTATCTCGTCGTAAATTAACAACCTCTCCTTCAAGTCCAATCAAAACTTCTCAATCTCAAATATTGAAGTTGACATTTAACAATGTTAATTAAACCAAATTCTGTTATTATAATTCAGTGTCTCAGCGCTTATACGAATAATTTGGATAGGATTATGTAGATCCGGGGGTTGTTTACTTAACGCACTGCGCATAGGAAATTTTGTGAGACAACATTCAATTGGGTATGTGACATTGTGACGTCAGCGCCACAGGGCTATCAAAATGTTTATAACCGCCCAAAAAAATATTGCGACGGCCATTATAGTACGAGTCTGTTAGGAGGGAAGTTTATCTTTCTGTAGGGAGTGACAGTAATTAAAATTCGAAATGTGCATATATTGTTAATTTATTTTTTCCCTCATCAGCTAATCTCAATTTTGACCTAAAAATAAAGCTCTGGTATAAATTAGTTTGTATCAAAATAACGCGACTGATGAATTATTGGATTTATAAAAATTATAAACATAGTATAGTTGGTTTGTTTGTCAGAATCCTACCTTTCTGCTTCATAACATCTTTATTCACAATCAATATTCGAGATTTCAACGACTACAAGAATTTTAAAAATATTTCATTCAATTAAATTTGCGAGCGCTTTAAACGAGTGCTCTATCAGATGACTGTTTCTCGACAAAGGGACATATTTTCTTCATGATTGATTCGAGTCTAGTGCACTGTTCGCGGATCAACTGAATGAAGCTAAAATTCCCGTCTAGCAAGATTATTACTTTACTGATGGCAAAGAGTTTTCGATAAAGCTCTCGTAAGTTACAACTTGAGTAATTGTATTGTGCGGTTTTGTACAAAACATGTCTCTATTATTGACTATACAATCAAGAAAACTCTCCTTTCGTCGTTCAATTTTAATTTAGAGCATTGCATGGCTTGCCATCTTTCACTTCATTATCATTAGTCTGCGGTAAATTTCTGAATTCATCTCTACTTATTTAGTTACTAACTTATTTAGTTGATTACCCCGATTACCCGGACCAGAAATAATTTAAAAGGCAAAACGAACTTGCTGAATAAAATACGTTACTTCATAAAATTTCCGTGGAACTCACCATAGAAATGCTACTGCATTTAAAGTGTTCGCAAATATTACACTGAAAACTGAATATATAACGAATTCTCCGGGAAATGTTCTACACGACTTCAAATTCACATCCACGCTTCTTTATACAGTTAGTAATGGTTTTGCTACAGTAGATTTAGAAGAAAATACGGCAATGCTTGGGATGGAATGGAATACTAGTCGAGTTTCTGATACATTAAATGTTGTAGTTTGGATCGAAGTTAGTCACTATTTCTTTAGTCAAAGCTATCCTTGTCCTTTTATATTGCGTTATGAAACCTCATCTATGTATCAAATGAAGCAGGAAAATCAATAAGAGTTGGAAGATATGAGTAAGAAAGATGAATGGATGAAAAGTATATATTGCGCCAATGCCAAATGATTGGGAATAGATTTTATGTTTCGATGGCAGCGAACAGTAGATCTCAATTTTTGATAAATACAAACGATAAGTAAGTTACTTTGTAATTAGCTCAATAGTGTATATTTCTGCCAAGCAGAACAGCGGAGCAAGAACCAGTGTTTCGGTTATCTTATTTTATTTATATAAGGAGGCTGACAAATAAGCAGGGCGGTCCTCCTGACGGTAAGTGGCTAACGTCGCTTATGGAGATTAATCATACCAGCGATTGCCAATGTGTTTTTGACTTTTATAGAGTGCAACTGTCGGAACTCACCAGTAGGTTACTTGGCGCGACATCCGACGGTACTACCACTGAGCTATTATCGCCTTAACTGAGATGTCACTCAAAAATTTTGCCAAATATCATTAGAACTCCACTATTGCAACATGGTTTTGTAGTTACGTAAAGGCAGCTTAACTCAATAACGGGAAGCCTGAATTTGCTGAATGTCGTTATATATTGTCATTATGTTTCCTATTTGCTTTGCTTTTAGTCCGGAATTGTTAACTTTGTGTCCATTATTCTAATTGGAAACAAAGTTCTGGCATGAGATTGTGTTTAATATTAAGTTATGGTGGTATATCCTACTTCTACTATAGGTACTAATATTCAAAATGCAAAAGTTGGTGGATATTTAATTCTAAATCAATGCAAATGCTGAACTGCATTTCGATGAAAATTAACACAAAAATAGAATGCTTTATATCCCGTAAAAACATAAGATTCCTCGGGAACGTAGGTAAAACCGCGTGGCGGAAGCTGCAAATATAAATAGTTCGAGATACTAATCATTGCAATAATGCAATTGGTGAAAAAGAGATGGATAATCAAAATGCACTGCAATCGTTTGAATTAAAGTGAGAAGAAGCGGTACAAATTGAAATTAGTCTGAAATATTCCATTCAAATATGTTTTCTATATTTTTTATCATAATACGGGATTTACTTAATCAAGTAAAATGGAATGATGCGACAAATTCGCACGATTTAGAAAAGGTAACCATTTCAAAATTACCCAACACGCAGAAAATAGTTTGGTTTCAAACATAAGTTGCCAGTTAGATAAAAAATAAAGCGTTACAAAATGGCGGCCGTGTGTGGACAATGGCTCTTGACAATTCAATGGACTGCTGGATGTAACACTTCCTGATGCATTGTATGACCAGCATGCAGTGTACGAATAAGTAGGAATGAATTACTATTTATATATATAAATGAATCCCTTGGTCCCATAACTTGAGAATGACTTTACCGATTTCATACAAGGTTTTTTAAAAAGTTTTCTATGAATTTGTAAAAATTCTTAGGAAAAAAAAAATAAGAAAATTGCGCCGAACATTCGGGAAAAACTGAAAGTATGGTATTTTTGTATGAAATTAAGACTGATATTTTAGCGTTAGATAGGCAGGTATTTATTGAGGTATATAGGCTACTTTTTATATTGAAATCGCACGTCAAACCGCAGGGGACACCTTTCAAGTTGCTAGTATATTAGAAACTACTAATTGAAAACGCAGGTGAAACCACAGGGGACAGCTAGTATATTAATAAACTACCCATTGAAAACGCAGGTGAAATCGCAGGGGACAACTAGTATATTAATAAACTACCAACATAACATACCTACTGTAATACCTAACTATACTATTAGAAAACTTTATAAATTCTAAAAGATTACTTTATGAATTTGCTAATGGTCACGGTGTTAACATTATGGTGTGCTAGAATTTATACAAATTAGCAAGGAATACTCCTTGCTATTGTCTTTTTTCTTTTTAGCAAGCTTAAGTTACACTCACCTGCTTGCGGCATTTTTTATTAAATTTCATAGGAATAAGTGATATCTATACATATAAGTATTTTAACATTGTTCCTGAAAAAACTTAATATCTTTGTTGTGCTTCTTTATCAAAATACAAGGTAAGGTAAGGTTTTAGGAGTTTTAGCAAAACTTTTTCAAAGATAATATCGATGTGGTCGCCCTACGGTAAACAGGGCGGTCGAGTCTCACGTACTGAATAATAAATGGTAATACTGTGGTGACACTGGCAACTTTACGTGACGCTTTGTTACCGAAAATATATTATCCTCGTTTGTTAGAGGATGACTTCAAATATAACGAAAATATGTTCTGGAAAGTCAGTTGTTATTGTTTGACAGTTGTCCAATACAAAAAGCGCCTGGGGCAACTAGATGTATACTCTAGTCTAGTTCTTCGGCCTTCTTTTTACGGTTGCCTTTGGGTAATAAAATCCTTAAAACAGTCTATAAAATCCTTACACAAGCCAATAAGTTCCCCTAATTCATTTATATTAACTATATTCCCAACAGAATTCACAATACGACCGTCTAAAGCAATGACATACACCTGTATATCTCCATATTCATCGAGACCTCATGGCAGGCAAGACAATCAATCCGCTTGAGTGGACAGATTGGCCTTACCGCCTTGCCAATCAGAAGCACTGATTGCTTAGATAGCTGTATTAAACCGTGCATGAATTTGTCAGTTTATTTGTCTCGGTGTCTATCTAAAATTCATGGTAAAACCAAAATATGGACGAAATTAAAGTTATTATTGCGTTTCCTAAAGTAAAGGCTTTCAACAAATTGTCACTTTGTCCCAGAATGGCTCTAAAATTTTGGAATTGTAAATTCCACGGATATTAATCAAAGCACCCATTTCACAATTTTCTTTTTCTCGCAACTTTTTTCCAAATTCCGTTTGATGTAGATCAGTTCCATTAATTGAATTTGTAACCAACTTTGACTTTTTATGAAGCAGTTAAAATGGTAAAGTTTTTTGACGAGATTCGCTCTTTCCTTGTATATTAATAGGATAGGCACGAAAGATTTATGTATAATTCCCTGGATATTTTTTTCGGAACGTTTTTTGTTTATCTATACTAGCAATGTGACAGGACCTACATTTGTTTGGCCTAGGCCTAGGTTATCTATCGTCTCAGGGCATTTCGAAGATCCTATCTTTATATCATCAGATATACTGTGTCTTGAGTATCGTATCTTAGCATTAAATCGTATGTAACAGAATTTTTATCGTTCCAGAATATATGAAATTCTAAATCTTATTACCGAGAACTTTAAATATTAAATTCTCAGATCCACGACATAACCGCTACAGTTTCACTTATAATGTCCCCAACCAAGTGATGATCAAATATTCAACGAGGAAATCTCGACGACACGAGTCTCCCCATTCGGGCATTAAATCTCGTCGCCATTTTGATCGTATAACCAGCAGCACCAATGTTGCACACGATGGTTCCCAGTTTATGGCTTGCTAAGAACTTGCGTTGCTAGCTGTACATTTTGATTATGCCCTGAGGGCCTATAGTATAGAAGATGGATGATACATATATATTTGTATTTGCGTAAACCTTTGTATATTTTGAGCATTACATAGAAGTAGTTTTATAAATTACTTATTTATTTCGATTTATATGTACATGTTTATTTTGTCTTATGTCTGAATACTTACCTACAATAGTTTTCATTATTCCAATACAATTGGGTTCTGATTTAAATGTTTTCCACGAATAGACCAAAATTGTTGTCCTATTTATTCTACCAATTTACTAAAGGCTTACCTGGTATTAGGTGAGCGAAAGCTGGGTTTCACTTTATTTTCAATTTGACTGAACATTTATGATAGAAGTAGCAATCATCCAGGGCGAAATCCCCGTGGATATTTGTAGCTGGCGCGCGGTAATAACCTGGAAATATTATTAGGGCAATTTGCCACAATCTATTTCAATTTCTGGTTTACATTTATAAATACGGTGAAAGTATCGCGCAAAATTTTCCACGCAACATTAACTTCTCTTTTTAGTGAGGCTTTTATGTCATGTAAATTTTCTTAAAAATGCATAAAAATATGATTCCTTTTAACATCAATATGTGAAAGGTTATGTAGAAAAGTCAACGCAGAGAGAACAAACAGATTAAACCTGAAAGTTCCAGAGGAAAATATTTGATTCCCTCGACGCATTCGGGCTTCCTTGTGTGTCCGGATCAATTGCCCGAATTATCTGTAACGTGGGGCCAATCAGGAGTCGCGTGACGTAAGTTGTGCAGGTATTTGTACGTTTAGAGTTAGATAAGGGAGGCATATATTTAGTGCAATTCTTTCTTTCGTCTTTCAAGTATTATATTGCTTTAAAAACAATAGAATGGTGTTTTTTACACGTAAATATTGTTATAATTGCTGAATTTATTGCCGGCTCTTAGTAAAAGCAACCTTCCGAACCGTGCGTTAGATTCAGACTAATCATAGGTACTTGTGAAAGCCTATTTGAATAATGAAAGAATAATAAACTCAAGGTTACATAATTTCTCTAATAAAGTATAAGACGTACACTCTGGTATCCCTTTGAACGGGTGGCGCGTTTCTTCAAAACGTTAAATGATTTAGTTGAAAGCGACGTGATTCCATCATTAAATGAGCACTTAACTAGAGTGGGTTACAAATTGTAAAATTATTGTGTTGAAAATATATAATGTTCCCGGGATAAAAATTTACCTACCACTCTCCGGCCCATAAACTATCTTTATGCAAAAATCCGTTACTGCGTGAAATAAGGACATACTTTCGCTCTCTCTATCTCTATACAGTTAGTTGTATGTTCTATCTTTTAATAAAAGAAGTAGATATTATAATTTTTCTCTTTCCAGGCTAAAGAATCATGAAAATTGATAAATGTGACGCAATGACGTCTGTCCACAGCCTTTCATTAGTTAATTACCTCGCCATTGTGCTGTGGGGATCATAAATTGTGTTCCAAGTTGACCTACTTCCCCGGAACCCCCTTGCTGAGGTGCTAATGTTGGGTTTAATTTGTTTTACAGCTTTTGTTTGCGGACAATTTTGCCCGGAAAATGTTGTAAATCGAATTACCAATTAGAATTAGAAGTTTAGTAATTGGGACAACATCAGTTCTGATCCGGTTAGGTGTGATTGTTGCTGTAATATTGCCTCAATTGACTCCTAACATCAATTTAAAACCAAAACCATTTTAAAAACAAAATTTTGTATGTAGGTACTTAGATCCAACGAGCATAACAGGGTTATGTTGTGTAGTTAAAGAGTTCATGGCTCCATCATCAGACCAGCTCCATGGTACCATATTATTGCACCATTATAGTCATGCTTTACTTTGGGGTCTTTGATTGCGGCGGCGTCGTGTGGCGGGTCGCTCACTTGCCTATAATATGTGCGAGGAGGGCGATGGCTGCCACATGCGTCATACTTTTGAACAGGTGCTGCTTGTGGGGGCTGGTCTGTTTATGTTTGTAATCCATTTATTTACTAAGCAACTCATAATTTTGATATTTTTTCGTTTTTGTCATATATATGTCACCGGAAAATAACAAAAACCGCAAATTTATAAATTTACTAGGTTAGGTTAGGTAAGTTTATAAATTTCCTAGAAAATAAGATCCGTAAATTTATAAATTTCCTAGAAAATTATAAACTCGCGGATCTTGTTATTTTCCGGTGACATATATAATATACTTACACACAATTAGTATTGTCAGTGAGACTACATAAATAATTTTATGTAATAAATCTGAGTTGGTTTTGAAAAGAGTAATTGTTGAGTTTCTTGCCGGATTTTCTCAGTAAAATCAACCTTCTGAACCGAGCGTTAGAGTCAGACTATTCATAAGTGCTTGTAAAGGCCTATTTGAATAAAAAATATTTTCATTTTCATTGGATTGTCACCGAAGTTAGGTATATCATTTCAGCTCAAAATGTCAGCAAGATCTTGAAAAATAGTTTACAAATTCTGAACCGAATAGACATACGAATGAAAAAGATAAATAAATAAATAAATAAATATTCTGGGACATTATTCCTCACACACGGCCATCTGACCCCAAACTAAGCAGAGCTTGTACTATGGAAGCCAGATAACTGATATACTACATATACTACTTTTCTTTTGTAAATACATACATAAATAGATAATTACACCCAGACACAGGACAAACAGACATGTTCATGCACACAAATGTTGATGAATGGGAATCGAACCCACGACCTGCGGCGTGATAGATAGGGTATCTTACCAACCACGCCAACCGGCCCGACCAATAAAGCCTGTACTTAATTAAAACAGTATATTTCTTCTTGGCTTTGTATGCTTACCACCTTCGGCCAACTTAAAAGAGAAATAATAATACGTTGATGATAAAATGTTTACTCTATTTGAGAAAAAATCTTATACAATTTAGATAGCTTAGGCAATAAGCAGTCTGAAAATGTTAGTTTTAATTAATTTCAAAGATTTCAGTTTTTTAATCTGTTTTTAAACAAGCGAAACAGTAGCCGCCATGATATTATGTCATACTGCCATGTAAACAAAAGAAGTGTCAACTGATCAACAATATCAGCGCATTTGTTTACACGACCAAGTGACGTCGTGACAACAGTAACATGGCGTCCAGCGTTTTCGCCAAATAAGAAAATTGAAGATGTAAAATCTAAATGCATTTTTTTATGGCACTTATCGATTGAATAAAAAAAATGTGTTTTTAGTTGTTTATTAGCACCTTCGAATCGAATTGAGATACTTTTAAAAAAAGGGCGTAATACCCTGTCATCAATCGAGTTGTCAAATACTATAAATTTAAAAATATTGTACTCTGATATTGGTTTTAAGGAATCCTAGTCTCAATTCAAGACAAGGTCTTTATTTATAACATTATATTACTTAAAATTATGGTTATCTTGCGACGGCTGCTGTGATTCATTAGAACTGGTGCCGATCATTTGGTGATCTGATGATCTGAAATTAAAGATGAGGTATGTGAATACATACAGTGGTCATCTAATTATCCAAATCCATTGTTATCTTCTTCTGAGATCTAACAGTTACGGGAGACTAGTGTATTTTATTATTCACCATATTTCTTTTTAAGCTATTGTATAGCTTTTATCGCGGGCTTCGAGCATTGAGCGCGGCGACCGAATCAAGAAATTTCGTAACGAAAAAACCTAACACCTCCCACACACACATTTTTACACGTTAAGCGATCGCTTAACGTTTATGTATGTGTGTGTATGCTGTTTGTGAGAAAGTATATAGGTGTAAAGGTATCTATTAATATCAAAGAAAAAAACAATTAATAAACTACCTAAATAAAAAATAAAAAATTATAATTGCATAAGTTGTTCAAAAATGCTATGCAATAGCTTTACCGCGGCAGTCCCCTAGTGCCACACGTATTTTTTTCCACATGAGAGAAAAACATGTTAAATTCAATATTATCTCGCTAGCTGGCCCCCGCGGTTTCAACTGCTTTCTAGTTCATCTCTAAGATGCAAATTGCAAGCTAAACCTTTGCCAATTTTCATAAAATTTGTTCGGGAATTTTGGCGTCAGAATCTTGTAAGCAGACAGGTTAACTTTCGCTTTTATATTAACTAGCGTTTCACCCGCGGTTGAAACCGCGTTCCCAAGGCAAAAATAGCCTATAACCTTTCTAAAGAATTGGGTTATCAAATGCAAAAATAATTTATAGAATTAGATAGTATAGTATTAACCTCTCAACGATAAGATCCATGAGCACCTTCCCTTTCGTCTCTGGAAGGCAGAAGCACGTCGCTGCAGCTATTAGTGATGCAATGCTAAAGATCAATGGTGGGAACCAATTGTGAATCACACCCAATCCAACCACGAAGGGTGCTATCATGGATCCCACCCTGCTGACTGTCGATGAAGCTCCCATGGCCATGTTCCTGGCTACAGTTGGGAAGAGTTCCGTTGTGAACATGTATCTGGAATGCATAGTTTTGTTTGTTCAATATTAGATCTGTCTTCCGAACCGGTGGTTGCTTCAGTAGCTTCGACTGTTCTTAAGTGCTCTCCTACTAAAGGCTGCAACAAGATTCTACATCGCGCTAACAAAGTTCTCTGAATACTTGGCATATGCATGATTCCAACATCTACAGTTCGATGACCTGGCCAGGTGAAAAATCTTCTCTTTTCAATGTAGGAGTCTACCACCTTGCTCCTCCATAGTTATATTACAAGAATAATTTGACGTGTATTTTCACGTTATTATCTAATTACACTGCATTACTTACACTGTGCTAAAAGCACCCGAGGAGCAGCTAATTCCAATGGATCCCACCACCAGTTTCACATAGAACCAATCGTCTGGAACCGAGAGTAGACCATTGCTGATGGCGCTTGTGATGAACAAGGTGATCAGGGTTATGCGCCTTCCGAAACGCTTGCAGAAGTATGTGCTTAGTAGAATTCCTGGAATCTTATCCAAATTTATCATAGCAGTTTTGTTGGGCGCTCAGAAACCATAGCACGGTGGTAGGGTAGGGGGTAGGTTACTTTGTAGTACCCACTGGGCTATCTACCACCCTCAAGTTGAATATTGTCACCAAGCACCTACCGGTGTATAAGCGCCGCGCCTGATAGCAAGATCCCTTCTAGACACCGTATGTGAGGAATCATATACCGGAACGAACATTATAAGCGCTGATGTATAATCTAGGTATATTTCTGATCGGTGGTTTTAGCAGACGGTATATCTAATCTAAGGAGTGCTTTACAATTTAATAACTTATTGACAGACACGATTCCTTATCTACCTAATATTATATAATTGTTATTTAAATAAGCATTATACTAGATGGATTCTAAATGTTTGATTTGTGCAAGTGAAGATTATAAGATAATCAGTAATTTGCTGCTTACTTGCAATGCACCTGCTGTAGCCACAGATATGAAAACACTAGAACTTGTCTGTCCAATATATTGATTGCTGCCATAAAATATCAATCCCAAATTGAACCATATCGCACAGGACAATAAGTTCTTTATTCTTAAACTCGGTTCCGTTATTAGATCTATGTATGATGCTTTATTTTTTGAACTGGAGTTTTTTTTGGCATCATTGGATATATTCTTTGCTATATCTAACATATTCTCTGTCGGTAGTTTGTTGCTGTAATTTGCAATAGAATATTTATGACACTGTATGATAAATTGTTATTGTAAAAACTTAAATGTAGGTATCATGAATTATTTACCATTTGGCCGCTTTCGTCATAACAACGCTAGCTTCCTCCAATCTTCCTAATGAAATCAACCATTTAGGCGACTCTGGTACCAGAAACAAATATAACAAACATATCAATGTGGGTACAGCAATGCCCAAACTGAATTCATTCCAGGGTCTCAAATAATATGCGAAACCTGGCATTAAAATTTCGCCTATGGGTATAGGAAGGGAGAAAATGCAATTCATAATCTCCCTGTAGCGAGAGCCGGTGATTTCAATCATGATGACGAAAGATATAACCATTGTGCCGGCTCCGGATGCTCCCAGGAAGAATCGGACAGTCGTGAAGAGCCAGTAGTGTGGACAGAATGGGGTCGCAAAGCTACTGCATATTTGTAAAATGCCCGCTGTTACTAGAGCTGGGCGTCTGCCATATCTGAAATTGTTATGTCTATGGTAGATAAATCTATATATATGAAAATGAACCCCTATTTCCCTTGGTCACGCCACAATTTGAGAATGATATTACGTGGACGGAAACTAGTATACAAAAAACGGTGCCATATGACGGGCCTGTTTGTGTGGAGATTAGGTACCCTGACACCCACGCACACAGCACGTGTATTCGATTCCCATTGAAGACAAATGTATATATGTAAATATGTATATTAGTATACATTTACAAGTAGTATATATAAGTATGCCCCAAGATATTTATTATAATTACAATGTAGTTAAAATTGTAATGAGCAGTCTTGTTAATTGATTAGAATATTTTTAACTTCATTGATTAGAGAGCAAATATTAAGGAATATTACTAATAAACGTTCCAAGATGAACTTAAATCGTTTAAGGCTTTGTTCATAACTTTTAAGGGGAGGATAGCTCAGTGGTAGTGACGTCTGATGCTGTGGCGAAGGTCGTGAGTCGCCTGGCCAAGTATCTTCTGGTGTGTTCCGGCAGTTGCACTTGAGAACCAGTTGCCTTCTAGGCTTTATAAAGGCCACGTATTAGCTGTCCCCTTGCTATTGCTAATGTCCATAGAGGACGGTAACGTGTACTAAATATCATCACTTACCTGTCAGCAAAGAATCCAAAGAAAACACTGCCAACCAACACACCGAACATGCCAATCATCTGACTGAAGTTGGCAAGCCATGCATTTTCGCATATCAGACCCCATTGCGAAATAATTGTGTTCTCGAATTCTGTATAATACTCATATTTCAAACAGTCATTGTAACACGTTGAATTCAGTATGCTCTCTGTAGAGTTTCTCTCCATGCAACGGAAGGTGGTTTTCTGAGCTAGAAATATGATACCCATTTGTATCCATATAGTGCACATTTTGGTTGAGACTGCAAACATTATTAGTAACATCGCGTGCCATCTTCCAAAGTCTCCTATAGCTGTATTTAGTCTGTCAGCACCTGTATCCTCAGTTTTCTTTGACTCCATTTTCACGTCACAACATAGCTCACTGAACGTTTAAAGTGTTATTAAAATTTATCTCGCTTATTGTTTAGAGAGGTAGTTAATGTACATTATACGATTACACTGTTTAATTACTACAACAAAATAATAATGTATTTTATTAAAAAACGATGTGCTCTATTCAAGAATTGAATCGTTAATAGACCTCTGACTTGTATAAACTGTTATTTATCTAAACAAAGGTATATAATTAAGAATAATTTAAAGGCGTCGGGTATGTTGTGTGTATAATTGAGCGTGAATTTTAACAATAAATAGTTCAAAAAATTCTTGTCACTTAACAATGCCTACATCTGTTTAAATTTCACGGTTTTACAAAGCTGTGAAATTCAACAACCTGTAACAAAGTATACTCGAATTCAATGTCAAATCCATTTAGTTTAACATTTATCTTTATACTAATGGAATTAAAAACATTGTTGCTATTTTATTCATGCTTGTAGCACAGTAGAACGATATCTTTATTACTGCACGACATGAGAAAAAAAAAAGCAATATAATAACGGAAATTTCATTGACAGTGTCACAAATAGAGATCTCTACCTGGCAATCTTTAGTAGACTTCTAGAAAACGATTAAAGATTTAAAATTATGATAATTGGACTAAGCAATTGGCAAAAGTGTAAAAACTACCAAAATTTTTGTAAGTAATAAAAAAACAGTCGATCTAGACATTTAATTCTTTGAACATGTAAAAAAAGAAAAATGTAAGGACATGCAATTATTACTGTTTCACCAGGAAATTTGGTGATAGTCCGTCCAACAAAATCTGGAGACGTTTCCAGATAAACCATTCAGTCGACATCTATATGATCTTCCAGTTGTATGCCTCTCGTTTCTGGTAAATAGAAGCATACAGCAGCTGTTAGTAGAGGCGCTACAGCAAAAACCATTGGAGTTATCCAATCAATTTTAACATCCACATTTGCAACGAAGGGTGCCAGCATTGAACCTACCCTGCTAATCATGGATGATGCACCCATGCCCATGTTACGAGTCACTGTTGGGAACAGCTCTGAAGTGAAAACGTACCTAGAACAGAAAGAGAAAACGATACCTCAATGCACTGAAAAAGAGAGACAGAATAAGAAAAAGCTAACCATCTTAAATTTAAAAGCTTCAGACGTTTTGAATTAGAAATAGGCTTGTGTTTGACCACAATCTCACTATGGTAGGTGATGATGTGACCGAAGGTGGTAAGCACACAAAGCTTAGAAGGATCTGGCTCTCAAGTGCAGCTGCCGGAACACCAATAGGTGTTTGGCGACAGATTTTCAACTTGAGGGTGGTAGCCCGCCAGGCGGGTACTACAAAGTACCCTACCACCGTGCTATGGTTTCCTCACGATGTTTTCCTTCACCGAAAGCTCAAGCTCATTGTAGGATTCGAACCCACGACCTTCGCCGCGGCGTCCGACGTCACTACCACTGAGCTATCATCGCCTTAAAATATCGCCTTATCTTTGATTGGACACGATCGTGTTCATGCCTTTTATAAAGAAACTAGCTTCAGCCCTGCGGTTTCACCCGCGTGCCCGAGGGATCTTAGGTTTTCCCGGGATAAAAGTAGCCTATAGCGTTCCTCGATAAATGGGCTATCCAACACTAAAATAATTTTTCAATTCGAACCTATAGTTCCTGAGATTAGCGCGTTCTCACCAAACAAACATACAAACTCTTCAGCTATATAATAAGCTTAAGTGTAGATACTAGAAAGGAATAGATAAGTATATAATATATTTTATAAAAAAAAAAAATGTTCGATTATTCCGCGGCAACGTACGGTTATACTGAGATGTCGCTAATGTTTACAACTTCGACTATATGTGTTGATTAAACACGTACAATGGTCCAATCCAAGGACTAATTGCGGAAACCACACCCACTCAAACAGAAGTGGGTTTGATGATGATGATAATGTGTTGATTAAATAAGAGATAAATAGATGTTATATCACGTACAAACGCATTTATTGTATATATGCATGTGATGGAAATGACGATGAAGATATAAAATGAAAAGGTATCTTACACAACACCATAGATCGCGTTATTGCAACCCACTCCCACGGACCCGGCAGCCATTTTGAAATTCACCCAATCATCAGGTAAAGCCAATAATCCATTACTAATTGTGCTGAGGATACATAACCCTATTATTGTAATGCGACGACCAAATATTTTGGATAAATAACCACTTATAATTGACGCTGGTATCTATAAATTAAAACAAAATTATATTTAAATAAACATAAAAAAGGATGCAAGGAATTTAGTCCTATCAAATTAGTCCACTTGCTTGTTTTACGTGAATATAAGCAAAATTTGGTCACGACTGTGCGTAGCCAGGTTTGGAAGTAAGGTGGGGCAAAAAAAGACAATAACAAATTTTAATATGGGACCAATTTTGAAACTTGTGCTTTTACTTGTAAAGTCATAAGCTTAAATAATCAAGATAGTCAGTCAGACGGTGGATTGTGAATACAATGCAAGGCGGGTGATTTTGATGAATAAGATTATGCAATATTTTCTTTTTAATGTATAACGGAAATGTAACGTTTTGTTCTTGAAATTACAAATTAATATAAATCCCAATGAACCGGTTATTCGATTTTTAACCATTTTGTAGCTGTGGCGTATTCGTATTTACACAAAAAAGTTCTAATACACTTTATTATCTTCCATTTTTAACTATTATTTGTCCATTCTTTTTGTTATTTTGAATTTCTTGTTTATCAGATTTATCTCTGGTATCAAACAAAAATGTACTCACACCAATGATCCCAATCAGTGCAACAGTCAAAAATTTGTTTTCGCTCGATTGCCCAAAATATTGAGTAGATCCGTAGAAACTTAAGCCGACTAAAAACCACATCATGCAGCTCAATATTGACTTCATTCTCAGACTGCGGAACCTTAATAGATCTATGTATGAAGTCTTCTTCTGATCACAATTCTCTGCACTTTTCTCTTCTGCAATTCTTTTGATCACGTCCATCATATTTGCGTTGGCATTTTGTTTCTGTAATAAAAATTATATATTGTTAACTTCCCCCTCGCGGTTTCACCCGCGTATCTGGAATAAAATATAGCCTATGTCACTCTCCGGTCTATAAACTACATTACCTACTGGGTGATTTTTTAGTCACTGGCCATACTTGCATGGGTATTGTCATGGGACTAACTCTCGAGATCACAAAAAATTATCAGCTATCCATACAAAAGTTCAATACCTTCTCGACCAAAATTTATGAAGGAACCATTTTATTTTTTGCGATATCAGAGTTGGTCCCATAATAAAAGTTGTTCATATTGACGAGTACTTCAACCCCTGCAAGTATGGCCAGTGACTAAAAAATCACCCTGTATATAAGCTAAAATAATGTCGATCCATTGCTTCGTGAATGACGGACAAACCTACATACTAACAAACACATTATTTATTTCGCATTTATAATACGAGTTATGTTTTCCCGGGGTAAAAATTATTCTATATGACATAGATACGGAATATTTAGTAGTGAAGTAGGAATTTCTCACAATGATTACATTTAAAGGCATTAATGCGTTACTTACAGCTACCTTTGTCATCACTTCATTTGCCTCCTTAAATCTCCCCACTGATATCAACCACTTCGGAGATTCGGGTGTGCAGAAGAAATTCACAAAGTATATCAAATTCGGCACGGCAATCCCCAATGAGTACGTATTCCAGCTTCTCAAGTAATATCCAAATATGGGCATAATGACGTAGCTCAGTGACATTGGTATTGAGTAAATGATCCCCAAGAGCTCCCGTTTCTTTGGGCCGACATTTTCTATTATATACACAAAACATGTCGACGTTGCACCAGCGAGTGCGCATCCTGTGAAGAATCTTAGTGCAGCGAAGCTCCAGTAGTTTGGACAGAAAGGGATTATGAATCCTAGACATAGTTTGAGCATGCAGCAAATTAATATAGCATTACGACGTCCGAATCTTTAACAAAAAAATGTAAATGATGATATTGATGTGGTAGTTCACTTCCCTATAATATGTGCGAAGAGGGCAATGGCTGCTGCAGGCGTCATACTTCTGAAACAAATGCTGCTTGTCGGGGTTGCAGGCTTACTGAAACCAATTCTAATTAATAATCCAATTCCAATGTTAATTTGAGAGTCACGTGATTCGGTACTCTTCAAATCAATGTTGTCAATCTAATAAATACTATTTCATTCACACAATGGACACGTAATTTTGAAATAATTTGGAGCTAGTGTTTAATTCGAGAGTAGGAAATGTTAAAATCACAATGCCGATCGATCGGAATTAAAATCAAGAGTAAGCCTGCTGGTCTGTGCGAGTTTGCTATCTATTTATTTACTACTAGCTTCCGCTCCGCGGTTTCACCCGCGTTCTTATGTTTTCCCGGAATAAAAAGTAGCATATATCCATACCAAATTACATCGCGATCGGTTCAGCGGTTAATATTGTCAGTGAGACTAGATAAATAATTTTATGTACTTAATTTTGGGTTGGTTTTGGAAATAATTACTGAGTTTATAGCCGGCTCTTCTCAGCAAAAGCAACCTCACGAACCGTGCGTTAGAGTCAGACTATTCATGGAGGCCAATTTGGATAAAGAATATTACATATTCATTTTAGAAGTTGTTTCATGTATAAATTATAAAAACTCACCTGTCAGCAATAAATCCAAAAATAATACTTCCGACCAAAACTCCAAACATGTACAAAGTCTGTGAGAAGTTAGCAAGCCACGCTCTCTCGCAGACCAAGCCCCACTGCGATATTATGGTAATATGAAACTCACTATAATATTCATATTTTCTACATTCACTGTAACACGTTGAATTTTTTATGAATGCAGTTGAATTTATTTCAACACATCGATATTTTGTTTTTGGTGCATAATACACTATGGCTAAATTATTCCAAGCCGTTGTTATTATTATTGGCACAATAACTATGAAGAACTGGGAGATTTGCCACCTTCCCAGCTGCCCTAATGCTTTTGTGAAATGATCTTCTTTACCATCTGCATTTCCCGATGATGTTTCCTTCAATTCCATTATAAGAGATAAATATATAAATTTGAGTATTTCGTTTTGTCTTCAAATCTTTAATATATCTACTACAATGAAAAGCTATAAATAATGTTTTTTTTAAATTTTGAAACCAGAAAATACCTATACACTAGTACTGAAAATTGTGAACTGGAAATTTTGCGGCCTTACTTGTCTGAATTCTTTCATAGAAAGACATGCCTAATCAGTTGGTATTGTGTCTCTAAAATATGTAGTTGTATCGAAATTATGCCACGGTTTTGATGTCGGCGTGTTGCCTTGAATTTTTTCAAGTTTTCAGTAATGTCAAATCTACATTTGAATAGTGTATCTATTCATACTCAAAATAAATTTTATTTACCCAACCATCACAATACGATTTACACATTTCTGTTACTATGAGACATTTAGGTGATATTTTGAATAATTTATTGTCTTTACTCGTATACTTAAACTAGAGAATAGTTATAGGTTTTGGATTTATTACCGTAATATCATCACCAAAGACATGGAGTTTATAATCTTTTTAATCAGTTTTAATTTAAATTGTCATCTACATATTTAATATCCTTCTAAGCTTTGTGTGATTACCACCTTCGGTTCTATCATCATTTTGAATGTGGTAAAACAAGATCCTACTAGTAAAATAATAATGAGTACCAACAGTACCAACCCAACTAACTATCAATATCTTCTATTTACAGAGCATCCTTGGTGAGTTCAACCGAGAGCAGGACGCGTTCATCAAGGGTCAGGAGGGTCGTGGAGCCGCTGCTGTCGTGCCCTGGGTTGGAGCACCCAACGAGGCTGCTCTGAAAGAGGAGTGTCTTTCACTTTCCACTGTAAGTTATATATATTCAAAATTGCATGGTTACTTCTTTAAATATGGTGTTTTGTAAAATCAAGAGTTGAGTTTTCGGATAACTTCTAAAGATAGAGACCGGACGATAGATTTACAACATAAGGGGGGTAGCCAGCCAGGCGGTAACTACAAAGTAGTCTATTACCGTGTTATGATTTGCTCCCGATGCTTTTCTTCACTGAAAGGTCAAATTTATTGTAGAATTCAAATCTACACTACACTTAGCTATCATCGCCTTATAACTATCGCTTTTGTTCAACTATGGGTGTATTGATTTCCTAATCTTTTTCTTAATCATCATTTATAGACTCAATAATTTAATTTTTGGAACCCTCACTCCTTTTGTTGTACCACAGTTCCCTTTTAGTTGTGCTCCTGTCTCTTATTTTATGTTTCTATAGTACAACAAGATCTGCTTAGTTTGGGATCAGATGGACGTGGTGATGAATTTCCCGGGTTATTTATTATGTTTATTTGTCAAATGACTGTTTCCAGGACCGACGAAACTTCGTCCGCGCCCCTCCCGCCGGCGTGGAGTTTGATTTCGACTACGACAAGATGTATCCGGTCGCCGTCGCCATCATGGGAGAGGATCCCAACCTTGAGAAGATGCGCTTCGATCTCGTGCCAAAAGTGTGAGTGGAATGTTTCTTCTTTATTTGCTCCTCTTTTGTTTTTTTTTACGTTGTCTGTTTATCTGTCAAATTCAAATTCAAAAGTTATATAACTCATAAGTATTTACTTACAAATTTTATTTTATAACAATAGTCTGCGGAGTGTTGTTGTCATCTATAAAATTAGAAACTTTATACCCTTACACTTAGTACCCTTTCTTGCTTAACTTCTGTTTTACTCTTCTTGAATCTATATACACAAACATAGCTCTTATATTTCGTGTTCTTTAGTATATATGCCCTTTGAAAGATCAGTTATGTCAGATATCTTTATCTTAAATACGATTGCTTGACGAGGTATTAGGTATAATCTAATAAACTATAGGTGTGAGTGAAAGCGAGGTGGAATGTTCTTGATGTTTTTACGTCTTTAAAGCTAAATTATGCAACCGATTTTGATGTTGAGCAGATAGATCTTGCAACGTATTTCAGTTTTATTAAGAGTAAAGAGTATCAACAGTGAAGTTCTGCTAACAATAAAGTTTTGTTTAAAATTCGGTCGGGTTTAGCAAAAAACTAAAATTTTGTATACAATACATTTGTGTCACCGCTAGCTTGACTTGTGTTGTTTATTGACGCCCCACTTACATGGGTGTGGGTTTCTGATCGATAACACTATAACTTGTTATGTAAAACATATTCTTAACTCGTGACTTTTTACAAATTTTACGCAAAATATTTTTTTAGGGTAGGTATCCGTTCTACTTGTTTATTTTAACTTTGGTCCGTGGTTTCACCCACGATCCCCTATTTTACTCATTCAGGGGTTGAATTTTGGAAAATCCTTTTTTAGTGGATGCCAACGTTGTATAAAGAATCAGTGTGAATCAATCAAAATTTCAAGTTCCCAGCGATTCAGGTTGAGCGTTGATAGATCGGTCAGTCAGTCAGGACAAGTCTTTTTAATAATATAGAGTTAGACTGTCTATTAGTTTATATAAGTTTTTTCCACGTTCCTGAGGTATCTATCTAATGTTATGTCGGGATAAAAAGTTGCCAATGTATTAATGTAAGGTATGATCTATCTGTGTGCTAAATTATATTTAAATCCTTTCAACCGTTCGGGCGTGACCTAAACTCTCGCAGTTAATATTTGTAAAAGTGCTCCGACACTGAGGTTTATAACTGTTTTAAACATTTTCAAAATGTTACATTGTGCATTTACAGATTTCGAACGATTGGTCAATATTATTGCCGAATCTTGGAATTTGTATCTTGAATGTTTTATAATGTTAGCTAACGTTTGAAAACATTTTATTTTTTAACTCGCTGAATGCTACAAAATTGTTAAATAACGTTTCATAATGTAGCAGCACCTTAAGACTCAAGTTAACGTTACATGCTTTTTTAGTTTATTTATGAACCTCTATCGTATCCCAATTGACTGTCTTATTAATTATATATCCAGTATCACGGAGGAGAACTTCTGGCGGAACTACTTCTACCGCATGTCGCTCATCTGTCAGGCCAACGAGGCCGATGCGCAGGCGCGCCAGCCCGGCACTGACTCACAAGGTATCTATACTATCATATCTATCACCAATACTTTGTTATAGGTCCATTTAGGAGTTTAAAATTAGGTGCATTCAGTACTCAAGTAATAATATATATCTTCTATTGCCTTTTTGATGTTGATGGACAACTGATGCCTTTGTTGGAGCTGTTTTAAATGGAATTATTTCATAATTCAAAGGACAACATTATTTCGAGAACATTTGAACATTTTTAGTTTATACGGTCAAACATCTCATGATTAGATAATTCTGTAATTAGGAAACTATCGAATATTTAATCATGGATTTTGTTCAATGTAGTAGTGAGTTTAATCTTCATTAACTAAAATACAATACCCATGTACATCGTTCACGCCATGTTACTTTTCAGTTATTTTATGTTATTATTTTTATTTTATTTCCCGTAACCTTAGATGAAATGACGGCAAGCGAGAATTTGATAGCCAAAGAGAAATCATCGCAAGAGTCGATTGACGACGCAAAGCAACGAATAAAGTCGTTGAAAGTCGATAGGGAGAATGATGACGGTAAGACTTGAAATTTTTGGGGTCTATGGTTCCATAAACAAAGCATCCGTCGAAATTGTGTGCTTGTGTGAAAGTAAAAAAGTATTGGCGATTGTGAAAATGAAACAAAACGTTTTTAATTTAGTGCATGGTTTTGACGGATGACTTATTATAAGAATCAAAAGTTTTAATATTCGGAGATATATCATCTAATGCCTTATTATTTTCAATAATTGGTGTTAATTTTTTTCTTTTTTGTGTTTCCATCACACAATTAACCATATTATTTCGTTTTTATTTTATTTTGGCGAAATTACAATTAATCTTAAAAAAAAAACAAATGTTTTCACAACGAAAAGATCCAGCAAATTGTGCTCGCGGTTAACCAACTTTGAGGAATATTTGCCTTGCATGCATTTTATATATTTGTAAATACGAGTATGTCACTGTTGCTGTTTACTAACCAAATTGACCAAAAAGTCTTTCATAAAACGATATTTATACAATAATTTAATGTTCCTTTAAATCTTTCCCTTAAATCACTTTCAAAGACTGTGCCAAAGCGAAATAGATCACCTATTTCAGCACATTCATAAATCTTGAATAACTGATGAATAATTTTGCTAAATGCGTTCGTTTTTCCCCTTTCTTGGAATGCAGCTTAAGCAAGACTCACGGACATCCAAGGAGCATCCACAGTCACAGTAATAACGATAACACAACCATAAAAGTTCTATATATTATCTACTCTGTATTCGAATATGTTATCGAACACTGCACTCAAATAATCAAAGGTTTATGTTTAGCTTTTTAATCTCGGAGCACTGAAAACAGTAGCTTTTTCGAATACTTACATAGTAGATAATATAAAGAACTATATCGGGTGAATATTTCGAGATGGTGGTTTTCAGAGATTTTCCCATAATAAACTTGTTTATATTAAGAAACTAACATAGGTTTCAAGAATATATCATTTTGAAATATCCACCCAGTGTAAAATATCTAGTCGATATGAGGCTTGCACTAAGCAGAATGTATTACGCTATGTATGAGCTCCTTCATTATAACAATTGTTTGTATCTTGATGAAATAATGCCATCACTATATTGATAGAGGTAGCGGATACGCACATGTAACAGTAGGTACTCACTTCATTGGTATAACTTCAAAACGTCACTTTTAAACTTCCAATTATAACAAAATTCATTCGAAATGGGCAGATATATTTGCTAAAATAATTTGCGGTCACAAAAAAATGAAATTGAGTGTTTTTATTTATTCAGTTATTTTGATGATATTATAATTGCATCGCGGGTGATAGAAGAGCACGTTATGGCATTATTGTGTCAAGCAATTTCACTCGTATCACTGTTAATCCTCCACACCTTACGTTATATTTTAAATAATATATAGAATTTATGGCTGTTCGCAATATTTTATTTTCCAACTTCAAAAGTTTATATAATCTATGTATATCACTATATCATATCTTCATACTTGTTGTTATATCCTCTGTCGTATATATAAATAAAAAATTATATTATTATATGACAATATAGCTTCTTTGTCCCATAAATGGATGATAATATAAATTGTATATATATATATGCAACTTTATTTATATAAATTGTTGTCTCACAATGATAGTTCGTTGGTCTATATATCAATAGCTTAGGAAATTTTAGATCTCTCATTAAAATATGATAATTTCGCTTTAGCTATTGAAGTATCGACCAATAATAGTTGATTGTATACTTATCTAAAATCAAACTTTCTCAATGGAACCTATTTTAATGTCTACTGAATGTTATATATGTCTAAGTATTGTATAAGGTTATATAGCTATAAAATCACACAATTCATTACGATTCGGCTCAGTAGCATTAAATATAAGTACTTGCTGTTCAAGTTTTGACATTGCTACTTCAATTTCAACTCTTATACGTTTTGCTTTAATGTTTGTTATTGCTTGATATGTTTGTGCATTTGTATTTATTTTTATTGTTATATATTTGCTGGTATGTTTCTCAAAGTTGGTCACGATCCTAATTTTCGCCGCGTAGCAATGTTGAAACTTTCTTTCTTTTTTGTACATATACCTGTGTTGTCAGATTTATATAAACATCTTCTTTCCTCTTTATATTCTTTACTTTGGTACGTATAATCAATAACACATAAGATATACGATTGGTGTTCGATAATATCAAAAAGGTTAAACAATATATGTATATAACGTACTATCTTGTTATTATTTAACAGATATGAGATTTGTTCGCACCAATATCATAGATGTATGAGATATGGTTTTTATCACAGTAAAGTCGTATTATATAGGTGTTGTTGAGTGTACGAACCAAATATTTGCAAATTTTAATGTAAAAGCCGCGACACATCACTTATGGGTGACAGTCAATTAAAAAACACACATTAAACAGCCGTCTTCGATCTACGGAATGTATTAAAATAACGTTTTTCTGGCAACACATCTTTAACATTTTTCCTTTTGTAATTATTTACATTTTAGATTAGATCAATATTAAACCTGAGGAGAATAATCCAGTGTTATTAAAAAGTTGTGTAGATTAGTTGGTAACGAAGTAAACTCATATATTATAGTTTATAGGTATTTGAGAATGTTAAATTGACGAGTGATAATAAAGTACTGGCCTAGATATCTGTCGCCCTGTTGAGTTACATCCAGATTCTTGCTATTCTATGTATGTTTGTAGCAATAATTATATTGATAAATGAGATTTGGCCACGGAAACGTAAGATTATAATCGATGTTAACAAATCAATGTTTGTAAAACATAATAATATGGATTACTGTGTGTACTGAAAGTAATAAAGCCAGCTTAAAGACTCCGCTTGTATTTAGATGATATAGATTCCGAAATGCAAAGAACTGAGGTTACTGGTAAGGACAGAATGGAGTTTAAAAATATCTAAGAAGCGTTGTTTTTGAAAAAGATACCTTATTGTGTCACAAATAATAACTCAAAATGGAATAAAGCTTGGCATGGAAATGTAAGCTTAAATCTAAGGAATAAGGTATCATTGTCAAAAAACTGACCGCGTAGTTGCTTCCTCTGTTTTGCTCTTATATTATACCTCTATGTTCTCTATCGAAATTGATATCGGGACATATTTAATTAAGGAGCGAACCCTGTGATCATTCCAATTCTATACTTGTCTAGATGACTGTATACGTCTTATTTGTGTAATTCTTTATTATTGGTGCTGATTCTAGTTTAGTTTGTGAATACCAGAATTGGCACCATTGTAAATGATCTTCGAGAAATTGCATACAAAAAAGCAAAACATGGAAAAAACTTTGTATGTAAATTGGTAAGTGGTCCATACAAAGTCGGGCTTTTTTGAACTTCACAATAGAGGTTTTATATTCTACGTGTACTTACGTTTTCTTTTATCTATTTCTGAGTTAAGTTATGGACTCGCTCCTCAAGAATATGATTGTCTTTCAAATTCGATAGAGAGTAAGAGATGTTTTCAATTATCTTCCAAATAACTAATTGTTTCCAAACGCAATTCAATATTAGGTCGTTATTTATTTAATTAAACATGTTACGAACATATGATAATATAAACTAGCGACGGTATAGATGTAATGATTTTTATTGTCGACACTTTAAAATTATTTAGTGAACTACATCGTATATAGTTACAAAATATTAAATTAACCAAAAAAAAAAATAATGAAAAATTGGCATTTATAATTAGTTATTATGAAATAATTATATTATTCTAAAATAAACATTGGTGTTGTTATTTTAGATTATCCACCATTTTGTTTAAGAAAAAAAAATGACATATTTGTAAACATTATATTCTACTTAATAAAACACAAAATAAGTTTTCATTACATTGCGAGAACAAAATAAAATAATTAATAAATTACTTAATTTGGTTTTGAGGATGCATTTATTAAAGATATGAATATAATATGTTATCTATGACATAAATAAAATATATTACTGGTGACAATCAACATTATAAAACATAACAAAAAAAAAAAACATGGGATTACTAAATATACGGAGCAATGCCTATTAAATGTAGGTAAAGCATTTACCTTAGTTGGTTATAGTATAGTTAACTGGTCTGGTGATAATGGTCTTATTAATATATTGAAGAGTATAAATTCGTTGATATAATATAAATAATTTTAAGATGAGATCAACACTAATATAATAAATATTTCAGAACAATGGGAAAAAGAATTGGAGGCAGAACTAAATGAGTACGAAGTGGTAGCAGAGAAGACCAGTGATGATAAGTGGGAGAAAGAGTGCGAAGACCTGCTGGGTGATGACGTGGATCTCAAGTAGGAGGTTAAGTAGATCGTGGGGTTCGAATATACGATAATGTTTTGTGGCTGACCCCTTTGTATGATGCAATTTAAATGTTCCCAAATATTAGTAAAGAAATATAATAATTTTTAGTTTTGATAGCAGCGAGTAACTTTTTTTTTAGTCAGGCAAACAACACCTTCTCAAATGCAATTGCCAAAATTTTATGTTATGATAAATATAAATTGGCTTTACATATTTTGAATCTGTTTTCTAAAGGGGTCAGTTCAAACGGTGGAAAGCTCCAGAGAAGCTCAATTATAACCTTGTATTGATTATAATTGTTACTAATGTAATACATAATGTTAATTATTGGAAAAGCTGCATTTACTTCTTATAATTCGCTTTGTTGAGCTTCTGGCCTAAACCGATTTAGGATGATGTTGATCATGGATCATGAAAATAAGGATGTATGAGACAATTATGTAATAGTTTCTGGAGATATAAGTATTATTTGCTATTTTCCATGTAATAGAATCTTTATAACGAATTCTATGGCGAGTGGTTGTTGGTCCCGCGTTCGTATAAAGACATTTTCTTCTTGTAACGCATAGCTGTCAAACAAAAGACATGATTATAGATGTCAATCCTAGCTCGGAATGGTACTGAAACGATCATAAATTAACGAGCAGTACTGTACCTATGTATATTTTTAAATCAACACGTATTAGGAACAGATAGCTTCAAACCAATATTTAAGTCAGGATCACTGTTAGGTGCACTCCATACGAGTTTTCTCGGTTACAAAACAGTGTTTAATTTACACAATATAAGGATTTGGTTGGCATTTACCGTACTACTGCAAATACGTGCTGATTTTAGTAGGCGGGTGTCTCTAATTGAACCACAGTCTATGTCTTACAGTCTGCCAACGGACACGTCTAGACAGAGCAATCGTACGGGGCTTGCGGGGTGAGAAAGGGGCGATAGCGAGCCCAAACACGCTTCTAGTCGCTTGGAACACAATGGAGCAATTACGAATGCCTATACAAAGCGGCATTTCGCGTGAATTCAAACGCGATAAACCACTGTATGTAATTACGCTGTGAGATACGCTTCCCCAGCTCTAGACAATTGATATAACTCCTTATTTTTATGATCCTGTGTGAAACATTGGTGAATACCAAAAAAGGGGGTATTTCAATAAAAAATTGTTGGTAAGTAAATACTTTTGTAGGATTTTCGAGCTTTTTTTTTTCAATAAAACTATTTCTTCAATATCAATAATTTATTTTGTTGTTGTAAATATGTGTAAATTACGTTGCTATTGTTCAAAGTTTATGTGTAACAATTTATTTATTTTATATTTAAGATCTCATATCTCTTATTTTACTGCAGCGTTTATTTTCCAATACAATATTTGTATGAAGGTACTTATAAATTAATTACTTAGCAAAATATCACAAGAAGTAAAAGTAAGTTATGAAATATATTATAAAATATTTTAGTTCCTACAGAAATACAAAAAAAAAACTTTTTGTAAAAATACATTTGAACTTATTGCGATTTACTTAAAATATTGTTACACAATTAGTTATGTTAGCATTTACAAATTAATCTGCATCTTTTAATGCATTATAACTTCCATTTTACTATCTCCATATACTCTGCGCCCGCGCATTCATAAATCCCGGCCTTTTTATACAGGATGTAAACATTTACAACTTCTCTTACCTTCAGAAACTCTCGTTTTTAAACTTCGATAAAATATATGTGCTACAAAGAAAACAAGAGTAAATAGTAACCTATGGAACTAGCTGTCTCCCACGGTTCCACTTTCAAAAGGATAAAAAGTAGCCTATAACCTGGCTCAATAAACGAGCTATCAGCAAAAAAAGTTTTTCAAATCGTATCACGAGTGAGACTCCTACATCCAAACCCATAAACCATAGATAAAAACTTTAAAAAATATCTTGTCTTTGAGTATTATTTATTTATCAAATACATAACACACATTATAAAATATGTAATATAAAGCTCTATATGACAGTGTTATTATGTGTACTTAAGTACTTTATATGTTACATACATAGCAATGATATGTGAAATCATTTTCCAAATATTTGACGATCGTGACCTCTGGTAGTGAAGTGAAGAGAAGTTGTAATACTTAACACCCTATATATTAAGGTCATAGCTATAATGCATTACATAGTATATATGTAGTATAAGTACCTGTCTGTGTGTTCTTTAGCAAACATTCCTGTACCATTTATTGATAAATATTAATAAATATGTGCTCGTCTTTATTTGTTTTTTATTCTATCTTGCTCTCTAATCTATACTAATATTATAAAGCTGAAGAGTTTGTTTGAACGCGCTAATCTCAGGAACTACTGGTTCGATTTGAAAATTAATTTTAGTGTTGGATAGCCCATTTATCGAGAAAGGCTATAGGCTTATTTTTATCCTGGAAAAAGACAAGATCTCTCAAGAACGCGGGTGAAACCGCGGGGCGAAAGCTAGTTAACGAATAGATATTCTAATCGAATTCCGGTGCGCCAATCTTTGGAAATGTTCGGGCTCGGTCAGGACAAGGGGTGGTCGGTACTGGTCGGCACTGGTCGGTACTGGTCGGCACTTATTAGGCATCAAGTAGGAAGAGCAATCCTGAAGTGGAAAAGTTACTGTTGTTTTTTTTTTAGAAAACTAGCCTTCCGCTCCGCAATTTCACTCGCGAACCCCTAATACTTCCTTAATGGATGCCTACACTGTATAAAGTATACAGAAGAAGAAGAAAGAAGTGCAAAATATCTAGGTCCAGCGGTTTGGGCTGTGCGTTGATTTAACACCCAGTCAGTCAGTTTACCATTTTTGTTATATAAATATGATGATGAAAAATAATTATTTCGTCGTACTTAGTTGTATAAATCCCATCAATTCAAACGTTTGAATTACTTTTTTTTATTGAAAATCATTCTAAACACACCCAGTTCATAGAATTGCACCTACGGCCACATAATCACTGAGGTCAAACGCAAGTTTTTATATAGTACAAAAAATGTATAATAAATATTTTGATGTTATCATTTTTAGGGTTCCGTACTCAAAGGGACCCTATTACCACAGCGTAATTACATACAGTGGTCTCTATCGCGTTTGAAGTCACGCGAAATGCCGCTTTGTATAGGCATTCGTAATTGCTCCATTGTGTCCCAAGCGAGTGCTCTGTCTAGACGTGTCCGTTGGCCGACTGTAAGAAAGAGTAACATAGACTGTGCTATTACTAAGACTCCGCTGTTCGTCCGTCTTTCTGTCTGCCGTCTGTCACCAGGCTGTATCTCATAAACCGTGATAAATTAAATTAGACAGTTGAAATTTTCACAGATGATGTATATCTGTTGCCGCTATAACAACAAATACTAAAAAACAGTATAAAATAAATATTTAAGGCTCCCATACAAGAAACGTGATTTTTTTGCCGTTTTTATAGATAATGGTACGGAACCCTTCGTGCGCGTGTCCGACTCGCACTTGGATTTTATATCTATATTCGTTCGTTCATGCAACCGTTTCCGAATTCCGGAAGTCTTCCGGTATATTAAAAACATATTTACTGTTATTTGTCCTCGACCGAACAGTACAGATTTAAAACTAGTTTTCTATGAACATCATTTTGTGAGATATCTAGATTTTTATATAGGATGATTTTTAGTCGTTGCCATTACTTGCAGGGGTGGGACTCATCAATATGAACAGCTTTTACTATGGAGCCGTAAAATCACGAAAGAAAAATCAGCTGTTCCATACAAAAGTTCAATACCTACTCGACCAAAATGTATGAAGCAACCGTTTTATTTTACGCGATATCACAGTTGGTCCCAATACTGAAAGTTGTTCATATTGACAAGCACTACTACCCCTGTAAGTATTGCCAACGACAAAAAAATCAACCTGTATATTGTAAGTTTTTTTTTTGTAGGTTTTTGTTTATATATTTACACACTTTTGACATAAGAAGGCTCTTCCTTAAATACATCCTTATTCACATCCTGACATGATTATAATTTATATTAATATTAGGATCTATAATAATATTATAAAGCTGAAGAGTTTGTTTGAACGCGCTAATCTCAGGAACTACTGGTTCGATTTGAAAAAATCTTTCAGTGTTGGATAGCCCATTTATCGAGGAAGGCTATACTATTTTTTATCCCGGGAAAGCACAAGATCCCTCGGGAACGCGGGTGAAACCGCGCGGAAAAGCTAGTCATTTTATATGTCAGTATTGTGCCGGAACACAAACACTAAGTTACCTTCTATATTTATCTATGATGCTACATAAGGTCACTGGATTTATGGAAACGGAAAAGAAATACTAGAATCAAGAATTATCATTTTCATATCTATACAAATAAATTTAAATGTCTGTTTGTAATGTCCAAATAATAGCTTTTTTACTAAATATGAAAGTAGGTATATGTACTTACGGTACTTATAACCAAAAAAAAAATATTATTGGTCGGTCTGTTGGTTCTGGCTAATCTCCGAAACGGCTGGACCGATTTTAACTGGAATTTCGCTGAAGTTATAAAGAGTAGGCTTCTTTTATTGGTTACAAGCTTCCGTCTCGCGGTTTCACCCGCGATCCCGAGGGATCTTATGTTTTCCCGGGATAAAAAAGTGGCCTATTGCATTCCTCCAAATTCTTTTGATACTCCAAATACAATGATTGTTTAACAAACATAAATGAACATACACAATATCTATTGGTTCAAAATAAACATTCAATATTTGTTCATCAAACCTACATATACGAGTACGTACATCAGTGTTTTGTTTTGTATAATTATACTAGCTGTGCCCCGCGGTTTCGAATAGATAACAGATTTTCTATTTAATGGTATGGTAGTCAGCCAGGCGGGTACTACAAAGTACTCTACTACCGTACTATGGTTTCTTCACGATGTTTTCCTTCACAGATAGCTCAAGCTTATTGTAGGATTCGAACCCACGACGTGACTACCACTGAGCTATCATCGCCTTATTGAAAGTAGATACCGTAAGATGCATATAAATGTAGTAATATTTTTGCATGACAATAAACCCAAGTGTTGCATCCGATGCCAAATTACCCGCAATTTCATTATTCTCTATTGTCATTGCCGTAAGCAGTGGAGTAAATGTACGATCATTTATAGAAATGACCATTTGTGATCTAGATGTAGTCTAAGAAATGTGGTGACCTTGAGGTCATTGCGTGCTGCTTTCATCACATGGAATGGTATGTTTACAAACTTGTGGTTTAGAGAAGATTAGATGAAGTTGAAACATGTAGAATATATTGGTGTTTATTTAATACTAGCTGTCCCCCGTGGTTTCACCCACATTCCTGGGATAAAAAGTAGCCTATTACCTACCTTTCTCAAGAATTGGGCTATCAAATGATTTTTTCAAATACGACTGGTAGTTAGAGATTAGGACTTTCGAAGAAACAAAAGAAAAACTCTTAAAAGCGGAAGCTCTTTCAGACGAAGTCCTGTATGGTCTTGAGTTAATACAAAAATCCCATAGCAAAAAATATTTTCAGATTTTCCCGATTTGTCCAATTTTCCGGTCAACTTTACCTATTTTTCTTTCCCTTATAACCTTTTTCGGACTATTACGAACGTATTTAAAAGAAAATTATTCAAATCGGTCCAGCTGTTCTCAAGGCTTGCGCTTACCACCCAACAGCATTTAATTTTTATTTCAATTATAATATTAGTAAGATTAAAAGTAAATCTCTGTCTGTTACCTTTTCACGCTTAAACCGCTGAACCGATCGATATGAAATTTGGTACGCAGATAGCCTATAGTATGGAGCGGGACATTGCTTACTTTTTTTCTCGGGAACGTGGGTGAAACCGCGGTGGACAGCTAGTTTTCTATATATCATTTTGTATATTTTTGTTGTAAATAAGATAAGATTATTTCTATGACATGGAGATTTTTGTGGACTTCACATATATGATACTTTTATCAGGGGAAAACATAAGATCCTTCGGGAACGCGGGTAAAACCATGGGGGGACCTAGTTCCCAATATTTTACGCCAAATTAAACACATTTTTACAGTTATTACAACTTAGAATCATTACACGACCGGGTCACACACACTTGACCTTCGTATCTGTTAACTTTAATATTATTTAATAATTACATTGTTTTATTTGAAATAAAACTCGATGAATTATTTATAAGTCGTTAACAATAACCATTTAAGCTGGAACTCTAATCAAAATCATGTTGTTTGTACGTAATTTGCGACCTCGCGGTACATAACCTGCGACCCTCCGATCAGTCATCCTGTGACATTCGCTGTGCATAAGCGTGTTTCGTAAAATATTTTTAATATTTTTAGTGATATAAAAAAAAAATATGACGTATAAAGTGTGGAATAATATTTTTGTGGTGTTAATATTTTTTGTTGTTGGTAAGTAAATTAATATAATCATATTAATTAAATAAAAAATTTTCAACAAAACCTTGCTGAGATGAAATCTTTTATTAGATTAACATAAGGTAAGTGCATTTTTGCTCGTAATAGGTACCTGCTTGATTTCTGTATCCATATTATTTCTCTACACCAGCGTTTCCCCATTAGTGGTACGCGAAATTGCATCAAATCGACGCGCGGCGATCTCTTGACTAAGATAATTTAATCAAAACAATTCCCAAATATATTTTTAATCAATCAGTGTAAATATGCACCTTGACTCAACTCGAAGATGACTTGAGACTGAAGCTGACCAAAGAGCAAGCAGATTTTTAAGAGCAATGAAAATCGTGCACATTCGGCACAATTTTCACCGTCATTACATGTCAAAAATACTGATTTCATTTTTTTAATTATCAATGGGTATGCGAGTGTGAAGTCTATCTTGAAGTGGTACGCAGGAAAAACTGATTGGGAACCACTGCTCTACACTGTAAATTTCCATCTTTATAAAATTCTATAAGATTGTGTTAGTTAGATTTGTATACAAATAAAAAAAATTAAAAAAAGGTTAACCTATATTTTTGAAAGTTCACACGTCCCGTACGTAGCCAAGATCTCTTTATTGTGACTAGTGTGAGTCTGTTAGAATAGGGTCTTACTCCTACAGAGTGGAGTCGTTTATGATCTATCGATGATGAAAAGTATGTTAGAACTGTACGCTTTTAATTTGCCTGAAATGTAGAAAACTCAGATTAAGTTTTGGATTGTTTGGCTGTTCAAAACCTATATACCAGCTCTATAACAATAGCATATTAAAAAGCTGTAAATTATATGTTTTGAGCGCACAGCAGGTATCTTTCCTCGTATTAATCTCTGTATAATAACTGCTGACTCATTACAATTATATAAGTAACATTGATGAATGTAAGCCACGGTCGTCGACCTACACAAAATTGCGGAAATTACTATAAATATTTCTGTATGATATAAATAGGTTCTGAGGCTTCAAAAAACATGCCCCGGCCTATAAGCCCCTAGTATTGTTAGGTGTTATGAATTTCCCTCAAGTATCCTATCCTGGGTCAATGCATAGAACTAGCTCTAAGATACAGACTCAGCGTTTGCCTAGATTTTATGCTGGTGCTAAAAAAAAGTGCCGCGTAATTATGGCGCGTCGGCACAAGGGTGGGGCCCTAATGGCACGTAATGATGTTCTAGATCAAGGCTGTTCCACTTTTTTAGTAGTCGGGTCAAACGGATGATTCAGAAATTTTTGGCGGGCAACTGACAGGAACCGTCAGTGGCCTGCCAATTTTAGTTATGTGTAATAATATTATCCAATATTATAAAATATTAATTGTTGTTTATTAAAATAATAAAACAAAGAGCATCTTATACCAAATAAAGAAACAAAATTGTATGTAGGAAATGATATTATATGTGGCTAATTAGCCAGACTTGACCTCAGTCTCGCGTTGCCAGCGTCAACGGATGCACTTCTGGTACCGAATTATTTAGTAATTCATGTATCGATCTTCAAAAACCGCACACTACCGTTTTTGAAGATCGAATGTATGTTATATAGGTAACCTATCTACACCTTTTTACTTATAATATTATTTTATGTGGGTATATTAAAATCAAAATCTCTTGGCGGGAATTTTCTAACATACTTGCGCGGGCCATTTAAAGTTGGGGTGGCATTGGGTTGAGCTTGTTCTAGATGATGGTGGACCAGATGCCTAATAAAAGTAGCGGGGGTAGAAAGGGCTTCTATTTTCAGTGCTCGTGAGATTATACGTTCTTTGGCTTCGCACACAGCCAGCACTTCGCACAAAGCCACAAATTCGAGCAAAATAAACTATGCTTTTATATTTTTACTATTTATTCTATTAAAAAATATTTTTATTACTTTACATTACCATTTCATATTACTATTAATTCGGAGTATTATTTATTGTAAAATGCAACTTCTATGTTCAAGTCTTGCTGACATGCGAGGGTCAGAGAGATGCAGGTCTACCGCTGACGTTGAACAGCTTCAGGCAAATCATGCGTAGCAAAATTAATGGTAAGTGCGACTTCTTTCAGGTTTAAACCATTTTGAGTCTATCAGTGGTAACTTCACCGAATAAAAGCTCAGTGGTATTGACGTCGGATGCCGAGGCAATGGTCGTGGGTTCGAATCCTACAATGACCTTGAGCTTTCTGTGAACATTAAAAAAGTTACTATAGTATTTGCTCTTATATTTCTCTACTTATAGTAATTGGTACAACGCTTCTATTCAGGAACTAATTTGTCCCATACATAATAATTTCTAATGAATAATTTGTGTCTGAAGGATGTTCCAGAATATTTATCATTATAATTATTGTTTTCAGTCCCCAGCGGAAGATCCAGGAGTTTTACAAATATTTTCCTACGTCTATATGGGTAAGTGGTCTTACTTATTACTATACTATCTTTTCCGCGCGGGTTCACCCACGTTCCCGGGATAAAATATAGCCCATGTTACTCAGGGATTATGTAGCATTCTAATGGTGAAACATTTTTTTTTATCGGTCCAGTATTTTTTGAGTTTATTCGTTACAAACATACAAAAATACAAATCTTTCCTCTTTATAATATTATTACTAGCTGTCCCCGCGGTTTCACTCGCGCAGCGTTTAAAAAATAGATGTTGGCCGATTCTCAGACCTACCCGATATGCACACAAAATTTCATAATAATCGGTCGAGCCTTTTCGGAGGAGTATGGTAACTAACATTGTGACACGAGAATTTTATATATTAGAAGATAGTATGATGAGTATTAGTATATTATTAGTATTAGTAATAGATAAAAATCAATGTTTGTTTGTTTGTTCGTACTATATGATCGCCATGAAATTTGGTACGCAGATAGCCTATCATGGTATGAAGAGGACATAGGCTAAATTTTATCCTACCTAGGAACGCATCTGCAATCGCGGGGCAGATGCTAGTTCTTAATAAATTCCATTATAATTTAATAATTTAATATAAGTGAGCTATATAAAACGCCACATATATTATTTAAAAAAAACAATAATATAAAATCAATTTCAAGAAAATAAAATGAAAATGCAATGTCACTTTGCAAGTTCCCGCCAAAAGTCAACAACTATTTTTTTGCCAGTGTCGGTTTATAGTTTTTTAATTATGATTTCAGTACCAACACAACGACACCAACGGCCTATCGGATACGAGACGTATATGGGTTACTGTCTGACCCCAACTTTGACTTCAAGAAGCCTACAGTTGTGTATACTCATGGGTAGGTATATTCTTTATGACCATAGATATACGAAAAAAAACCAGATTCCAAATACATGGTTTCCATTTAAGCTCTGTTTAGTTTGGAATCAGATGGCCGCGTGTGAGGAATGTCCCAGTATCTGTTTTGTTTATTTAGAACTAGTTTTTTTTCTTACATTTTAGTATTAAATAGTAGGTATTTTTGGGACAACCAAAATTCATAATCGTGGTATATGTGTCAAAGCCAAAGTCAATTTAAATTTAGGCCAAAGCTGTACTAGTTAGCCATCCTTCAACTCAACTAAGAAAAACTGACATGGAACCAAGAATGAAAATCACAATACAACGTGACTTTGACCTTTACGAACCTAACATACATAACAACTTACCTACAAATTATATTTGAAGTTTGATTGACATGTAACTATTGAAAGAGACAGTCTGTAATTTGGAGAAGGACATAAGGCTTACTGAGGCACCAATAGGTTACAGTGATGAAAATTTTGTAAGGTAAACTTCAGGATGGGATTCTTCAAGAAGGGTGTGATAAACGGTCAAATTCTTGCATTACAATCTCACGTTGTACAAATACAATAATACTAATATTAAGAGAGGTAGAGCATAGCGATATGTCGCTCAAAGAGCAGCTCGACCTTACAGAATACCGCAGCCAAATAACTTATAGTTGTGTTCCTGCGCGTGAGTAAAGTCGCCAGAGCCCATCGGGGAGGGGAGAAGGGTCGGCAACGCGCGAGTGATACGTCTGGTGTTTGTTGCAAGCGTTCATAGGCTACGGTAACCGCTTACCATCAGGCGGGCTATGCTTATTTGCCGACAATGTGGTATATATTTTTTTTTATTAATAATATTATAAACTCATCACATCGTCAAATTACTTACTTTAAAATTATTATGTTTCCAGGTACGTGGAGCTCAGTACGGACGAAAGTGTGTTGGCCATAGTGGCGGCATATCTACAACACGGTGGGTACAACATCATAGTTGTGGATTGGGCCAACTTAGCCTTCGGAAACTATATCTTTGTCGCTTTGGATGTGCCGTTTGTAAGTACCATACTAATATTTATTTGTCACCAAGTACCTACCTGAGTTCTGGTACCACTTCAACGCAAGTTCTTCGAGTCTTCGGCGGCAACACGGGAATGCCACAAGTATGATGTCCATAGTTGACTGGATATCCTCTGGATGTTAGTCAGTCGTCAAACATTAAACAAAGCGTCTCTAGACCGTTTTTTTGTGTAAATCTATGGTAGGATCTATGAATTGAAATACACGCAGCGCTACAATATGGGGTTGTTCTAAAACGGTGTAAAAAGTGCTATAAAAGGTAACATGGCAATTCCCCTCCTAATGTCCATAGGCGGTGTTGATCATCGATCGTCAGGAACGGGCTGGTGGCTAGTCAACCATTTGACAGAAAATATGGTGATGATAGTTCAGGTAGTGATGTCGAATGCCGTGACGGAAGTCATGTCTTCGAATTCTACAATGAACTTAAGCTTTTGGTGAAGCAAAACATCGTGAGGAAACCATAGCACGGTGGTAGGGTACTTTGTAGTACCCGCCTGACTGGCTACCACCCTCATGTTGAAAATCTGTCGCCAAATAATTTCCAACACCGCTACCACCTTCGGCCACATCATCACGAACACATTGTGGTCAAACACTTTTCAGATCGGCAAAGAGGCTGGCAAGGCGATGCTAAAGCTGATGAATGGAGGGGTTGCTCTCGAAGGTTTCCACTTCATAGGACACTCCTTAGGAACACATATACTCGGAACCGCTGCCAGATATATGGCAAATAAAGGATTTAGGATACCAAGGTACGTAAACATAATATACTCGGTCGTTGTGACGTTTGATGCAGTGGTAAAGATTATTGACGGTCGAAACAGCTTCCAAAGTCAAAGTCATTCATTCAGTTTAGGCCCTAGAAAGGCACTCATGAATGTCAAAGCTACTGATGTCACCACCCGGTCGGAAGGCGCCTTTAACTGAGAAGAACCGGCAAGAAACTCAGCAATTTTTAAAGCAACATAATAATCTCGAAAAGGCTTCCTTCCTTCGTTCCAGGCTAACCGGCTTAGACCCGGCGTACCCGGGTTTCTACCCGGGCATCCTGGGCGCCGCCATGTCGGCGAGGGACGCGCTGTTCGTGGACGCGCTGCACACCGACGCGGGCGGCTACGGGGGGCCCCAGAGGACGGCACACGCCGACTACTGGCCTAACGAAGGGAAGGCCAAGCAACCTGGCTGTTTGTCTGCTACTTTGCCGCTTTCTTATGAAGGTGAGTGTCTGATCATACTATAATATCATCATCATCATCATCTCAGCCGCAAGACGTCCACTGCTAGAAGTAGGCCTCCCCTAAGGAAAAAATAATAATACTAAATGGTCCTTAATGGTTGAACTAATAAAATATACTTTGTCAAATACATACATGCTTATAGTCACTTAGCTACAGTAATAAAAAAATACGTGTGGCACTCGGGGACTGCCACGGTATAGCTATTGCATAGCATTTTTTATCAACTCATGCAATTATAATTATTTATTTATTTTTTATTTAGGCATTTTTTTTTCTTTGATATTAATAGTTACCTATACACCTAAGCGAACGCTTAACGTGTATGTATGTGTGTGTGGGAGGTGTTAGGTTTTTTGTTACGGAATTTTTTCGTTACGAAATTTCTTGATTCGGTCGCCGCGCTCATAGCCCGCGATAAAAGCTATACAATAGCTTAAAAATAGTAGGCTTTTTTTTTTCTTTTAATAAGCCATCCACGCTACAGGAAATTAATTAGCAGAATCACGGCAAACATGAAGGTGCTCGCTCACCGGTGTAATATAACGCTATTGAACATTTATTGAACAGTGTGAGAACAAGAAAAAATGTTTTTAAACGTTATCTAACATAAATGTTCATTGATATTAAAGACTAGCTTACCGCCCCGCTGTTTCACCCGCGAACCCCTATCTTACCCCCTTAGGGGTGGAATTTTCAAAGATCCTTTCTTAGCGGATGCCTACATCATAATAGCTATCTGTATGCCAAATTTTAGCCCGATCCGGTTTGAGCTGTGCGTTGATAGATTAGTCAGTCAGTCACGTTTTTCTTTTCTTTACAACAGATACAAATTTTTTGAGAATGTTACTTATCCTAGATTTAACCATTGTTTTTTTTAATTTTCAACTATACAATAATAAACTTAATTCAATGTAGCACTTTTATTTGACAAGACAGGCAGACTGTGAATATACACGTGACAGTAAACTCTACCTAACCTTTCCTTCAGATTTCTGTAGCCATTGGCGTTCGTGGGCATTCTGGGCAGAATCGGTGAACGGTGGGCAGTTCCTGGCGAGAAAGTGCGATGACTACGATACCTTCCTGCGCGGACAGTGCCAGGATCAACCACTTGTCTATATGGGACTCAAAGCAACCCCAGAGTAAGTTGATATTTTTTTTTATCAGTAGATATTTTTAGCATTAAGTAAATACTAATAAAGGGTCTCTAGTAGGTCATTAAAAAGAAAAACAAAAATATTCCTTCCTAACTCTATTGCGATACTACGTATAAATAAATAATAAATAAATAAATAGTTTATTTCTTCCCACAAATAATTCTCTTATAAATTAGAGTAAACCTAATATTAATGTAAAATAACAAAAAAAAAATAATACTATAATTGTGGGAGGACAGGAGGCCAAACTAGGTAAGCCCAGTGCTATGGGTCTCCTGGTCTCCACCTCCTCGGAACAGGGATTATTATAAAATTAATATTACATATTTATAAATGGTGCGAGTGTATGTGCTTGTGTATGTGTGTCTGTGTGTGTCTGTGTGTGTCTGTGTGTGTCTGTGTGTGTCTGTGTGTGTGTGTGGTGTGTGTATGTGTGTGATGTGTGTGTGGGTTATTGAATGTGTGTAAGAGTATTAAGTGATCGAAAATAATAATATGTTATCATTTAAATCAGAAGGCTTTCGGTGTCATCATAGTTTAGAGACAATAACCATTTTGTAATCACTCCTTTGCATTTTAGTTTGCTCATTGGGTAGATTGCAAGTATTTTGTTTGCATTGTTGTACAGTCTTACCCCATGGTACATGAAAAATCGTTGGGCAAAAACTGTCCTAACCCTAGCTGTGTTGCAAACATAGGCATACCTACGATGCAGGGTGAATGACCTCGGGCGGTCAGCGCGTCGCGCGGCCACACCTGACTACCTACCTACCTAGTCGCTAGCTATGATTATATAACCTGTATGTTAAAAACATGTGCCACTAATTATTATTTTAGTTACTTTATGGTACTTTATTAATACTTTGTGCCTACTGAAGTTATGTTCAGTTTTGGAATATTTTATTTTTTCTATGATGGCAACATTTTTTTTTTTCAGTTTACGCGGTAACTTCTATCTCAGAACTGCAGCGAAACCTCCATACGCGTTAGGTAAAAGAGGTGCAGAGTAAAAACCTGTGGAACTGTGGTTTAGTAAAAAAAGACTGAATTTGTGATTCGATGCTGTGCCAGGGACTATGGGGCTTTAGCCATTTGTGAACTAGTTCATAATTATTATGGTGTGTTGTTGTATAATGTGTAAGAACTTTATCTATATATATAAAACATAAAACAGCTTTCTACCTATCTGCCTGACTATACCCCAAAACGGTTTCATTAGAAAGGCAATAATGAGTAAAAGGTTTTATACCTTTTTTTAAAAATAATACATGTTTTAGTAAAATAATTAATACTAAATTTGATTTGTCTTTTTTTAAGGTTTGGTAGTTTTAAGGTTTTACTTAAGGGTAAAACGGAACCCTATTACCTATTAACCCTATTAAGACTCCGCTGTCCGTCCGTCTGTCTGTCTGTCTGTCCGTCTATCACCAGGCTGTATGTCATGAACCGTGTTAGACAGTTGAAATTTTCAAAGATGATGGATTTCTGTTGCCGCTATAACAACAAATACTAAAACAGAATAAAATAAATATTTAAGGGGGCTCCCATACAACAAATGAGATTTTTTGCAGTTTTTATAGATAATGGAATACGGAAACCTTCGTGCGCGAGTCCGACTCGCACTTGGCCGGTTTTTTTTATTACAGATCTGATGAATATGTCTGTAATTTAAGTAACTTAATTCTTTAGTCTTATCACATAACATTTCACTGCACATAATATTTTCATATTCTTTTTTTTATGTTAGAAGGCTGACGGTCTACATGATGGTAAGTGGCTACCGTCGCCTATAGACATTAGCTATACCAAAGGGATTGCTAATGTGTTGCCGACCTTTAAAAAGCCTAATAGACAAATGACTTTCAAGTAAAAGTGCTGGAATACACTAGTAGGTGCTTGGTGCATTCTCAACTTGAGGGTGGTAGCCAGCCAGGTGGGTTCTATGGTTTCACCTCAGATAAATCTTAAATACATACAAATATTACAATATGAATTCGAAATTAGGAGAGATAATATCTTATAAATGTAAAAATAGCAATCTATTAGGATTCTTCTTCATCTTACTCTCTTATTATATATCCATTTAGTGTCTTATATTATGGTAATCCACGGAAATTAATTTAATTACATAAAAAATTAATCACTTATGTACAATGGACATTTCTACTTTCTGATCAGTCTTAACATCACCAAGACTATCAGGCAAAACGGTGTCCTTAGTCTCAGGCAATATCATGCAAATTAGTCCGGCAAGGATCGGTGACACCCCAAAAATAACTGTCGGTAACCATGGTGTTGTCAAATTTGATATAAATGGTGCGGCCATTGAACCCACTCTCATGAAGGTGGAGGAAGCTCCCATGCCCATGTTTCTAACAACAGTTGGGTATAACTCTGAAGTATAAATGTATATAGACGTAGCTACGACGACAGAGCACATGACTCCTAAAGTGCCTAATGTCAAAGTTACCCAGTAAATTTTAGGAACACAGCCTAGTGCTAAGATACATAATCCGCTTAGGAAAAAGAAGGCAATTGTTGTGGTCTTCCGTCCAAAGCGCTTGATCAGCCATATTGATCCGAGCATTGATGGTATCTGCAATTAAAAAATATAGATAGTATAAATGCGAAAGACGTTATGCTGTGACTTCACAGTTTAAGTTTGAGGTTAGTTAACATTTACCACAGTTCTTTGCTACTTCAGCAATGAATACATCTCTCATACTCCTCAACTCTATTAGTTTCTGTCAATTAATATAGTAGGTTGTTAGGCATTGGTTCATATTTTGCATCTTTAGAATAAATCTGACTTTTTACAAAATATATGGAATCTCTTAGTAGAATATTTTATCTAAAATTTCTGTGAAGATTCAAGATACCTAAATGTCATTATCTCGTATTAGCAGCTGGCTTTATCATTTTATTGAGTACGTATCAAAAAGATAAAAATGATAGTAGTAAGAAATGTTACCTGCATAAGTGCTGCAATTGTGACGCTCAGGAATGGATTAGGACTGGACTGCCCAATATACTGATTGAAACCGTAGAAAATAACTCCAGTGATCAGCCAGATGATGCAACAGCATATAGTTTTTGTCCTCAACGACTTGCGGAACAGTTCCGCGTAGTTCGGCTTCGGTTCGTCGGGACGAGATCTAATTTCTTGCGACATTGTGGTCAATGCTTCTTCAATCTTTGCCGTTGGGAGTTTGTTCCTGAATAGGGAAAATATTCTTAAGTTTTGCGGATTTCACTCTTGTAAGGAAGTCAAGTTTAACTGTTTCTTTTTAAGGACTCTGGACCTCTAGGTCAATTTCTAATTACCGACAGAGATTTTGGTAATGATGATAAAACTATACCCTCATATGACGAATTTCCTTCAAGAAGTTTTTAGTCAAGAATAAATACTGAATTAAACTTACATCACAGCTGCCTTCGTCACAATTTTTGTTGCTTCTTCAACCCTCCCAACGCTGATCAGCCATCGAGGAGACTCACTCAGCGTGAAGAAATAACCCAGAAATATTAATGTTGGTACGGCTGATGCCAAAGTATAAGTATCCCATGACCTGAAGTAATACGCGAACAACGCAAGAGACGCATGTCCTACGCTGAAAGGTATGTGGAATAAACAGCCAAGAGCCTCCCGGTACTTCGGCCCAACGGACTCCATGACGATGACGAATGATACCACCATGGTACCAGCAGAGGCCATTCCAAGGAAGAATCTGAATGTGGTGAATATGATGTAATTGCTAGAGAATGGAACGGCGAGGGAGAAGACTATGAGGCCCAGTACTGACACCAAGAATGTGTTTTTTCGACCGTATCTGAAACAAATGGAGATTTTTAACACATCACGAGAAAGGGCGATTATAATTTTCATGGTAGATTCATCAAAGTCAAAGTCATTTTCGGTCATATATACTGAAGTTCAGAAGTCAGCCTTCAACTGAGAAGAACCGGCAAGAAACTCGGGCTAATGGCTGAAACATACAAAAAAGGTACTTATTCAAGGTGCACCTGTGCAGAGTGTAGCTATATTACCGGCCAAACTAGTTTGTGCTAGGCCAAACTGATTTTGAATTGAGAAAAGACATTTTATAAGTTACATGTACAATGTTTTCGTAATTTGGTGATCAATTTCTCTTCCTATTCAGAAACGACTCGGATACTTTAGGTTAGAAGCGCAGCGAGCGATCGCCATACACTTCGTCGTTTTTTTTTTAACAGCACGGAAACCCTTTTTAACTTCCATATTCTAAATCAGATCGACCCAGGACAAACTAGTTTGGCCGGTAACAGCTATATCAAAACATCCCTATCTTCAACGAATAGACCATCCTAACTATCCTAACTAATATTATAAATGCGAAAGTGAGTTTGTTTCTTACCTTTTCACGCTTAAACCGCTGAACCGATCGCGATGAAATTTGGTATGCACATAGCCTACGGTACGGAAAAGAACATAGGCTACTTTTTATCCCGGGAAAACATAAGATCCCTGGGGAACGCGGGTGAAACCGCGGGGCGGAATCTAGTCTTTTATAAACCATTAGCCTCTACATATCCAGACGGTACCTCCATTATTATATCTGCAAAGAGAAGTCTACATCAAAGGAAAAGATCCCAATGATTTTAACCAGGTCTTTTATATGCATAGTTTACTATACCATTGATCTGGTAGAACCCAATCAAGAGCCTTATTAACCCGTAAGTTCTTCGAGCACGTTGAGATTTCGTGAGACGAAATTTTATTGTTTACCTACGTTTATTTACCTTAGAGTACGCTATCTTTTGCATTTGCAATGTAGCTTTTTACAACTTACAGCGTGATAAGAGATTATTTTTGTTGAATTATTTGAGATGAAAATTTTGATAGTATTTTTAATTATTATTCACATCTTGAATAATTAAAAGAAACAATACTTTGTGAGTTTATAGATATTTTAAGATCTGAATTCATAATAATTTATTTACAACAAGTATTTACAATCAATGTATAAAATACAAACTATGATATATAGAAAACATCCTCAAAGCCCTCGCTGCTGTCGATAGGCAAGGTTCCCAACAGGCTGGCAGCGTTACCTTTTTGAATGGCCAAGCTTATGCGTATCTGAATAATAAAAGTTGATAAACAGTTACTACTATTTGGACAACTTTGATATTGAATTGATAAAATTTTGTGATAGCAATGATAGAATCTTCAATCGTGTAAACATAACGTCACTGATACATTTATCTCGCGTTGTAATGATACGTATAAAGGGCAGTGTCAAAGCTATCTGGTAATATGTATTACTAGCATAATATACCGCGAATATTTTACCAAAATTGTATTATTCTAAATTGATGTAAAACCTCTTTTTTATATTGCAGTTTAAATGAAATTGATAAAATCCTGGCTGGTTGTAATGTAACACCTGACATGTAGGGTTTTCTAGACATTTTCTTTTAACTTACACTTCCCTGCTTTACCTTTCTATATAAGGAATAGTTATGAGCTTAGACTACAATCAAACAGAGTGTGTTATTAGGTCAGTATCGTAAATAAATAAAAATAATATTACCTAGCACTCACACTTACACTACACTCATACTATTATTCATCCTACATCTCTCATAGACACACACTATCCTCAAACATGCACACACTCACCATTACACACAAACACATAACAACTCACAAACTTTTGTCCATTATTTGTTTTATTTTAATTTTACTTGATGTTTATTATGTTACTTTTTTGTTAATTTATGCATGTTCCTTTTTACTTATTTGATATTTGAATCTTCCATTTTTATTTTATATTGTTCATTCCTTGCACCTTACCTTGATAACATTTCCCTATTTAATTGTTCAATTAGATCATGTAAGTGGGGTGGGACCTGGTGACCTGTATTTCAGGTTTATAAAAACCTACCTCAGGCAGGCATCAGTCTCTCACTTGAATTATTTAGTTGATCCGAATATTTGAAATGTATTATATTTGCATCCAATGTTAATTTAAGTGTTGAGAATAAAACATATTTATTATTATTATTGTGTATAACTGTGTACAGCTGTTTGGTTAATTTAGATCAGTTCAGCTATTTATTTTGCTAACCGTAGTAGAAGTGTATAATGTATAAAAATAATTACCAATTGAAATATGCAAATTAAATATATTGACTACATAATAAATAGTTTCACATACATAAATATTATTGTATTCAATGACAATTGTAATACTTTATCGACATGATATAAGTAACAAGTGATTTGATGGTAAGCACAAACTGAGATGGGAGCTCAAATTCAGTTGCCCGAAGACACAGATATACTTCAGTGCTTGGGTATAGCTTGCTATAATGTGGTACTTAAATGGGTAGATGGAACCATAATTTCAAAATTAATCAAGAAATCCGCCTTTGTTAATCATCTTCAATGAAATACTGACCTGTCAGAAAGAAATCCAAACAAGATACTTCCAATAAGGATCCCCAATTGCAGAACAGTTTGGGTAAAGCTCGCCAGCCACCTCCTCTCGCAAACCAAATCCCACTCGGATATAATAGTGTTCTCAAATGGTCTTGGATCGTATTCGTATTGCACACAATCCTTGTAGCACGTTGAGTTCAGAACTTCTGTTGTATTTGACGAGAATTCAGCACACCAGAATGTCAGGTTTGGAGTCAGGAATAGGATGGACATTTGTACCCACGCTGTTGCGGCCTTGACTAAGATTATAGTCAAGAATATTAACAGCTGCCATCTTCCCATTTCTCCTAATAGTTGTGTCAGTACATCTTTTTGTTTGTTTACTGTTTTTGTTGATTCTTGATCCATTTTGTCAAAGATAACTAATTTATTTAATACACAGTAGATATTATAATATACGACCACTAATTTAAAATTTCTGCTGCTACTGTAGCGTTATTATAAATTATTGTTGTTATAAGTTTATCTTGAGATAACTCTTGTTACAGTCGTGCTTAATTATTCAAGGTTTTAGCTATCTATGAATGAATATAGGTACCTAATATTAAAATTATTCACAAGGATGATGTCTGTATGGCAAAACTATATGCAAAAAACATACTTTTAGATAACATTTCCAATATTCAGTTTTAGATTATTGTGATAGATTTATTAGCGAATACAATTTAGTAGTTACAAAAGAATTAGATTGCTCGTAGATCACCTTTTTAGGGTTCCGTACCCAAAGGGTAAAACGGGACCCTATTACTAAGACTCCGCTGTCCGTCCGTCTGTCTGTCTGTCTGTCCGTCTGTCACCAGGCTGTATCTCATGAACCGTGATAGTTGACAGTTGAAATATTCACAGATGATCTATTTTTGTTGCCGCTATAACAACACATACTAAAAAACAGAATAAAATAAATATTTAAGGGGGCTCCCATACAACAGACATGATTTTTTTGCCCGCGGTCCCGAGTGCTCTGATCGCCACCAAACCTTACAGGAACACCCGTGGGGCTAATATGAAGATTGTCTGAAAATTTTATCGCGATCGGTTCAGCGGTTTCGGAGTCATACAGACAAACATACATTTTTTTATATATATAGATAGATGGTACGGAACCCTTCATGCGCGAGTCCGACTCGCACTTGGCCGGTGTTTTATTCTCTGTTGATATTCATACTATAAGCCTATATATATTTTGTATAGAAAATACTTACTGTATTTTCTATACAAAATAAAATATCTATTAAAAAATTCCAAATCTTGGGACTAAACAGCTCGAATGCAATGAAGTGCTAAGTTAGGGCCCTTTCCTACTCGCTAACTTCCAAATATTTTAAATGTAGTAGAATATTAGGATTATTAAATGTTTCCCATATTCAAGAATTAGTTTACTCAGTATTAGTATAGTCATCTTTGACGCCTCGATCGGACAGTGAACTTTGTGTCTAAACATCTCTTGACTTTATTTCTGATATTTACAGTCAAGAGTGTTAAAACGCGGCGGTTTTTGGTGCTTGTTTGTGCTAAATTATATAAACAATAAATTACACCCAGTGTTGAGCTAAAACAGGGCAAAAATCGATTAAAACAACATAAAATCATTTAGTTCGTTTAACAAAATTGTGTGTGTGGGTATTCAATATCGCCGCTAACGCGCAGGCAACTTTCACGGTTACGCACTCAACTTAACCGGGGGTTTTGCGTGCACTACGTTCGGAGCGCGCAGGTGGCCACAAACTGGTATAGAGTAACACCGCAGAGTGGTCACTTATCTACTAGAGTTATAACTTGTCTCTTTGAAGCAACTGAAATTGAAAGTTTTCTCATTAACCGACATGAAGTGTGATGGATGTATGAAACTTATAAAAGACACAAATGTTCTCAGATGCACATCCACCTCTTGCGAAAAAACATTTTGCACTTTATGTATAAACATATCCACACTCAATACGGAACGAAAGAAGATCTGGAAGTGCCCCGATTGCTCTGCATTACAAAAAAAAAGGGGGGGACAACAGCCTTACGCCAGTTCGAGCTGGTTCCGAAAATGTAACTACCCGTAAGAAGACGGATTCCACGGGTTCAGAAGTGAATCAGCTCATCGAGCAATTGCGTGTGCTTACAACTGAGTTCTCATCAGTCAAGAATAAATTGGAAGACCTGACTCAGTCCCTTTCATTTACTAATGACCAAATGAATGACATATTACTAAAGATGAAGGCCACAGATGAACGGTTGAAGTATCTCGAAAAACGTGATGCTGAAGTTGTAATCCTCCAAGCTAGCGTGTCTCAACTTCAATGTGAGTTAAATGCGCAAGCCCAGTTCAACCTTAGAAATGAAATTGAAATTGTCGGTGTTCCGGAGATTCCTAATGAAAACCTGTACCATACTGTACTAGTGGCTGCCAAAAAGGTGGGAGTAGAACTGGAAGACAGAGATATCGATTGGATTACTCGCGTAGGCCCACGCAGACCGCCGGTAACCACGGCCCTACCTGAAGATGGCGCCAGAATGCCACGCCCAGTGGTAGTTCGACTTATCCGAAGATCAAAGCGAGATAAATTTCTAAAAGCTACAAAATCACGAAAAAACTTAATCAGCTCAGATCTTGAGATAACTGGATCTCCCCGAAAGGTATTCTTTAATGACAGATTAACGAAGGACAACAGAATTTTATTTCGAGACACCAGATTCAGAGCCAAACAGCAAGGATACTCATTCTGCTGGTGTAGTCAAGGCGCTATCTATGTCAGACAGCGAGAAGGTAATGCCGCCGTACTTATTCAGTCACACAAGGATCTGGATCGCTTGCTGCCGCCAGCCCCAACAACTTCTAGTGGCGTTGTATAGTAATTTAAGTTTTTTCTTTGAATCAAATATCATCAAGCTAATTAACAATCTTTGCTTTCTGGAAATGTCTTTTTCACAATGCCACAGTCTACGTAAGCACCCATTATTATTATTATTATTTAATTTTCTTTTGCATATGATTGTAAAACAATTGTCTGGAAATGTTAAAGCGAAATTTCTTTGCATGCTGAAACTACTTTCACTTTATATTTTAAAAAGTTATTTTATATTTTGCCATTACTTTACATTTATTTATGGAATTGCTACTTACTATTGCATAGACAAGTTTAATTTATATAACTTTCTTCATAGTCAGGGTATTTCGAAGTGCCGACACTTAATTTTTTCAGTAAGCGCCCAGAATCAAATTAAAATTCTAACAACTGTGTCCTCTCAATGGTTTGTGGATAAATTCTATTTTCTACAATGATGTTCGTAAATGCTTTGGGTTCAGATCTCGACGCTATTAAAATTAACTGCAAGGTTGCTGACTTAGATAGTTGTAAACAAATTTTCACACCAGCACATAATTTTAAAATCTTTTCATTAAATATAAGGAGCATTCAAAAAAACACCGATACTCTAATGGTAGCTCTAAAGCGTTTGGATATATCGATTGACATCTTGATTTTGACTGAGTGTTGGTTATGCGATTCTTCAATTATCCCACAAATTCCCGGGTATAACTCATTTAAGACGGTAAAGCAAATTAATCAAAATAGCGGAGTAGTAGCCTACGTCAAGAATATCTGGAACTTTACGGCCTCTGAAAATGATATAGAAGACGCTGATTCTTTAACTATCTGTATTCCTAAATTAATTAATGTTCTTGGAGTTTACCGATCGCCCTCAATAAGGAACTTGGATAAATTTCTATCCTCCTTAGAAAACTACATCAGCAAAACAAAGAATTTGCCCCTCATCATTGCCGGTGACATAAATGTCAATATACTGGAGACATTGGGTAACCCACTGAGTCTAGAATACCAATGTTTCATGGCTGAACATGGTTTTCTTCCAGCTATTACTAATCCCACAAGGGAATCCTCATGTCTTGACCACATCTACGTCAAAAATGTGGGTAACTATGAAACAGTGGTTGGCATTGTTTGTCAAGCTGATATAACGGATCACTATCCAGTTTTGGCCGGAATGAGTATATACAAATTAAAACCAGTTCGGCCCAATCGATTCATTGTTAGAAGAAACTATGAAGCCATCAAAAAAGACCTTGTGAATGTCGATTGGTCAGCTGTTACTACTGTCAATGACGTAGACAACGCGAATGCAGTTTTTACAAAAATCATAACAAGGACCGTTGAAAATCACTCTAAAGAGGTTAAAATCAGTAGAACCAGATACAACATTAAGCCCTGGATAACTCCAGGTCTTATGAGGTGTATGCGAAATCGCGATCGCTTGCATCTACAATCTAGAAAAAACCCGGGTAATAAAATTCTGAAACTGACATACACCCGTTACCATAATTTCTTTATAGACCTATTACGTAAACTTAAAACTGAGTATGAAGAAGGAGAACTAACAGCAAGCAAAAATAACCCAAAGAAACTTTGGCGATCAATCAAGAATATTTGCAACTTATCCCATTGTAAAAAAGAGCCTACCGAATTACTGTCACTGGAAGGCTGTCTAAACGTGCAAGAATCAATAGATCTGACCAATAATCATTTTTCCACTTTAGGTCAACGACTAGCTGATCAAATCCTCTCCAAAATTAATGTCAGTGAAGTGGATCTTGCCAAAAGAGCTAGAGTGGCTGTTTCACCAGTTCATTCTGCTTTTTTGCGTCCAACAGATTCCGTTGAAGTTGATAAAATGATAATGAATCTACAAAGTGATAAAGCCCCTGGTATTGACGGTTTTGGCAACTCTCTTATCAAGCACATCAGAAATGAAATTTTAACACCGCTCACGCATATATTAAATCTGAGCCTTTCGAATGGAATATTTCCAAATGATTGGAAAACTGCCTTAGTAACACCAGTCTATAAAAGTGGTTCCAAGAGTTCAGTCGAAAATTACAGACCAATATCACTTCTAGGAACCTTCTCTAAACTCTTAGAAAAACTAGTAAATAAACGACTAGTCAACTTTTTGGAATCGCAAAGCATGCTTTCCTCCAAGCAATTTGGATTCCGTAAAGGAAAAAACACTGAAGATGCAGTTACGCTTCTTACAACTACTGTGTCGTCGCATCTAGACAAAAATAAACCCTGTATTGGCATCTTTCTAGACCTGGCAAAGGCCTTCGACACTGTCTCCGTTCCTATTCTTCTTAAAAAACTGGAGGGCATGGGAATCCGAGGAACAGCCCTAGACTGGTTTAAGAGCTATTTGGCGGAGCGGAAACAGTGTGTAAGGATTGGTCAGGCTATTAGCAGCTTACAGTCAATCAGATATGGTGTTCCTCAAGGAAGTATCCTCGGGCCTACTCTGTTCCTATTATATATCAATGATATTCACGATGTCCCTGTTGGAAATGCCGATATCCTATGCTACGCTGACGACACAGCAATAATCTTTCATGGACCTAACTGGCCTACAGTTTATTCCTCTGCTGAGCGAGGTATGGTGCTAATATCCCAATGGTTACAGCAAAACCTACTATCGCTGAACACTTCAAAGACTAAATATTTGTGTTTCCATAAAACTGCTACCTCTGCCCCTGACAAAAATGCCAAAATTAAAATGCATGATGCGTTGTGCGTTAAAGAATCATGCTCTTGTGAATCCTTAACACGCTCACATTCTTTTAAATACTTGGGAATCTATTTAGATGAGAACTTGAACTTTAAGATTCATATTGATACTCTTTCTGCTAGAATCAGGAAAGTTATTCATGTAATGCGAAATTTGCGATATGTTGCAAGCTTTAACACCCTCATAAGCGTATACTATGCACTATGTAATTCCCTAATAAGTTATTGCATTTCTTGTTGGGGCAGTGCCGCCAAAACAATTATTATTCAGGCTGAGAGAGCACAGCGCTCAGTTATTAAGGTTATGCTTTCGAAAACCTTTAGGTACCCTACAATTAGTCTATATAAGGACGCTGAAGTACTTAGTGTGCGTCAACTTTTCATTTTCAAAACTACCCTATCAGTGCATAAAACAGTTATAACTTCTTCTAGGTACAAATTAGTAGCAAATCGCAGAGTTTACAGGCTAAATACCCCATCAGTAAACTCTAGGTTCGCACAACGTTTTGGTGACTTTGTAAAAACTTATGTATATAACAGAGTTGCCAAATTCTGCGACATCAGGAATAAATCCATGACTCAAATTAAAAATATAGTATACAAATGGCTATGTTCATTAACATATGAGGAAACTGAGGAGTTATTTAATATTAAGAGCTAGAATAGTGATATGTTTGTTTCCATTTATTTATGTGTTTTCTGTTTGTTCATTTCAATAAGTATTTAAAGTATTTTGAACCACAAATCAATAAAAAAAAAAAATGTATGCAAATTACTATATGTTTCTGTCCACTGTTGAGGCATTATATAATAAGGGAAAAATGGTTACATAAAGTGTATATTAGGCTTCCTCGATACAGGCGTGCCTCGTGAGGAATCCTAAAGATATTATCGTCTAAGAATATGAAGTTGTCTGCAAATACACCTTCTATACTACTATAACTACGTAAAATTTATTGTAATTTATAAAACATACTTACTTGTTTGTAAACTTTATGAGTATCACCAATAACTGATCATCATGAGTTTTATAAGCAAGCATTCGTTCAGCCATAAATTATTCTTGTGAATTTTCATATGTCGCGATCTCCAACCTTAATTGTCTATGGTGTTGGTAATTAATTTCTTATTTTTCTATTCTTATCCATTCCTTTCCTTCTCCCCCATACGCACGCCTACTGTATATGTGCGTCGCAATTGACGCACCCGCCCGCCCGCGACCGTACGCCTGGCCAGAAAACTGTCAGTGATGAAAAAGAAGAAAAATAAAACATCAATATGTCAATAGAATTCTTCACCGCCATTTTTATTAGAATATTTTATTTAAAATTTAAAAATCGTTTATCATCCATAATATGGCACGGATGTATAATAGCGATATTTTATAAAATAATCTATTTAGTATTCACCGCGGTAAAAACTAATTAAAGCAATATAAACTTTGTTAAACACTTATAAGAGCTATTTCCTTTTGTATAGAACTGAAGTGAGTGAATGTGCCACCACGGCGCCATATTGTGCTCTTTTTTCTACGGGCCTGCCTCCTCACCGAAGACTTTTGCAACGAAAGCCTGAAGAAGACATTAGTCAAGGTAGGCGTGCATAATTTAATTACCTTTACCACCTTTTTGCCCCTTGATTGCCCACATTAATTTATAAAATACCATCGCCATCCTTTTTTTCATAATATTTAAATAATTTTCATACAGTCCGCTACCGCTGTTAAATTATGTTATTTTATGACAAAACTGATCAAAAACAGTAACGGTAATAAGTGAACATTTTGTTAAAAAAAAAATAAACCGGGTATTTTGTAAGTTTTTTTTTTCATTGGATCTCTAGTACACTAAAAAGCTAAAGGAATGTAGCGAAACTAAAAGACTCTTCCGTTATAGTTCTTATTATATTTCCATTTAGCGTTTTATAAGTAGGCAGAATTTAATGTAGTTACCTACTTAGATAAAAAGTAAAATACAAATAAATTGTATAAGTAATTTAATCATAATAAAATATTACAATGAAAATTCATATCTTCTGATCAGTCTTAACATCACCAAGACTATCAGGTAAAACGGTGTCCTTAGTCTCAGGCAATATCATGCAAATTAGTCCGGCAAGGATCGGTGACACCCCAAAAATAACTGTCGGTAACCATGGTGTTGTCAAATTTGATATAAATGGTGCGGCCATTGAACCCACTCTCATGAAGGTGGAGGAAGCTCCCATGCCCATGTTTCTAACAACAGTTGGGTATAACTCTGAAGTATAAATGTATATAGACGTAGTTACGATGACAGAGCACATGACTCCTAAAGTGCCTAATGTTAAAGTTATCCAGTAAATGTTAAGAGCAAAGCCTAATGCTAAGATAAATATTCCGCTTAAAAAAAAGAAGGTGATTATTGTCGTCTTCCGTCCAAAGCGCTTGATCAGCCATATTGTAATCACCAATGACGGTGTCTGAAAAAATATACAGTTTGTATAAATATTGACAACTTATTATTTAAGTACAGAGGCTGAGATGCGATGTGACATTTATGAGGTTAGGTAACATTTACCACGGTTGTTTGGTACTTCACCAAAGAATTAATTTTACCACTCCTACTCAACTCTTTCCGTTTCTGATGTGTTCATATCTCTAACCCATCGTCAGTTAGCAGTACTGTCCCATGAATTTTATCGCGCGCATGTACCTACAGCCAGTCAGACGTAGTCAATACTGCTGCAAAAATTCGTTGACCACGTTTTCCACAATCCCGTTAATTATCTGCATTTTGATAACAAGTTGCTTCGATAAGGCGTTTTGATATTTCACGACAAAGGTGGTGAACTCTCGGCATCCACGGACCCAGAGAATCAACCCCAAACTGTTCAAATATGTATTTTGTATCTGTTACTAAATTTGTGCAGCTTGAAACTTTCTGCTGCCATGGCACCAACCGCCAGCCTTATTTATCTGGCTCTGGAAGATGAGATGGTGTTAAAGTATCGACACACGTGGCATCCCATACCAAAGGCCATCGAAAATTCCAAAGGTCTAGTGTAATTCCGTCGGGTCTCTTACCATCATCACGAAACTCCATTAAATTCTAAAATACCTTTACATTGGCCCTGGTATGGACCCGGCGGATGATATCATGAAGACTGGTGTGTTTGGTAGCCAGCCAGTGCTTTTGTTGCATGAAAGTCCGTGGTGACCAATTTGGGCGTTAGGATGTTTGGAAATTATGTCAGAATTATGTCTCGTTAATATTCTTAAAATTCTATGAAGATTTCCTAAATCTCGAATCAATTGACATTATCAGGTTGTCACTAGATGCCATATGATTTCATTACAAAAAAGAAATGAATGAGTTTAGGAAGAAATGTTACCTGCATAAGTGCTGCAATTGTAACGCTCAGGAATGGATTAGGACTGGTCTGCCCAATATACTGATTGAAGCCGTAGAAAATAACTCCAGTGATCAGCCAAATGATGCAACAGCATATAGTCTTCGTCCTCAACGACTTGCGGAACAGTTCAGCGTAGTTCGGCTTCGGTTCGTCGGGACGAGATCTGATTTCTTGCGACATTTTGGTCAATGCCTCTTTGATTGTTGCCGTTGGGAGTTTGTTCCTGCATGAAGTAAATAATGTCAAAGTCAAAGCCATTTATTCAGTTTGGGCCCTAAGAGGGCACTTATGAACGTCGAAACTACTGAATGTACAAACCTATATAAGTTATGCTGTTTCACTGACTTTTTATAGCTCTTGCTTAACTATTTTCTTTCTAACTACGATATTTTTACTCTAAACTACTCGGTAAATTTTAGTAATATTGGATTTATGGAAGGAACCCCAGAAGTAATTTTGGCAACTAAGTACTATAAAAGGATTGCGATTTTTAATACTATATCGCCCTAACTGTGAAATCACGAGGAAATTAATTTCCTACCTGTGTAGTGTAGATCAAATTGTAAAAAATAAATTGAACCCACTATCAGCTACAAGAACACAAGTTTGTGTATATTATTGTTACGTACTAAGTACTAAGCTTCGAAATATCTGAACCATAGAAGCTGAATGGATTTTAGTAAAATTTGGCATTTAGATAGAAACTTTATAGTTTTTTATCCCGGGAAAAATATAAATCCCTCGTAAATGTAGGTACAACCGCGAGCAGGAAACTAGTAAAGTATAAACTTGATTTTTATCACATGAAAAAAAAATCTTTAAATTAGGTACTTATAAGATTTCTCTTATCTTTAGAGATCCACTTAAAATGAGACACATGAAGGTGCTTATCTACACTCCTGTATCTATTTTATATTATTATGTCAGGCTGATATGCACGTAGACGGACCACCTGATGATAAGTGGCAACCGTCACATATGGGGGGCATTAGCAAAGCCAGGGGATTACCAATGTAATGGCGACCTTTGTTTTTATACCACATTATCGGCAAACAAGGCATACGGCCTACCTGATGGTAAGCGGTTACCGTAACCTATGAACGCTTGCAACACCAGGGGTATCACTCGCGCGTTGCCGACCCTTCTCTCCTCCCCAATGAGCTCTGGCGACCTTACTCACGCGCAGGAGCAAAACTATAAGTTATTTGGCTGCGGTATTCTGTAAGGTGGAGGTACTTCCCCAGTCGAGCTGCTCTTTGAGCGATATATCGCTATGCTCTACCTCTCATAAAAAGCCTACAAGTCAACTGCCTTAACCGGTAAGTAATTAGCGAAAAATGCTTCTATGGGTATTGGATACATTCATTGCTCGATATGGTATAGCATCTATTTAAAAACGGTGCACGCTCTTCAAAAAACGCTCTGTAGAAATGGGAGACACCTCAAGAGCTGTCCATATCTCTGTAGCATCCATGTAGTCTCAATTAAGAATGTAGTAGTGTGGTACAGAAGTACTGGGCCAAAGTGAAACTGTATACATATATACCCTCATTTGTCGAATTTCATTCAAAGAGTTTTACCCAATAATTAAATTTGAATATAAAACTTACATCATAGCTGCTTTCGTCACAATCTTTGTTGCTTCTTCGACCCTTCCCACGCTGATCAACCATCGAGGAGACTCACTGAGCGTGAAGAAATAACCCAGAAATATTAATGTTGGCACGGCTGATGCCATAGTATAGGTATCCCATGTCCTAAAATAATACGCGAATAACGAAAGAGACGCATGTCCTACGCTGAAAGGTATGTGGAATAAACAGCCAAGAATCTCCCGGTACTTCGTCCCAACGGACTCCATGACGATCACGAATGATACCACCATGGTACCAGCAGTGGCCATTCCAAGGAAAAATCTGAATGTGGTGAATATGATGTAATTGCTAGAGAATGGAACGGCGAGGGAGAAGACTATGAGGGCCACTACTGACACCAAGAATGTGTTTTTTCGACCGTATCTGAAACAAATGGAACATTTTATGACATAAGCATATTAAAAGTAATACTTTACGAGTTTATACGTTAGAATGATAAAACAAGATAGTTAAACTATTTTTCACTTCAGTATCTCAAACATGTAGGTTATGCTGCCTGAAATCAGTGAGACAAAGTAACTTTTTAATTATTTTTTTCAGAAAGCCCCTAATATCTTATTCAGCTTTGGGTTAATCATACAATTCGAAACATTCACACTCTATCTCTTTCCCGCCATTAAAAAGAGAGAGAGACAAAGACCAGCCCTTTCGAAGTTCCGATTTTGAATTCGACTTCAAAGACAAACACGTTCGGAATTTTGTACTAAGTAAAGAAATTTTGCGAAAAGATAATTATGACTTTTAATGTAATTTATTGAATTTTTAACTTATTATATATATGGCAAATAAAACTGATATTTAACTTGTAAATATTTATTATCTCAGTGTTCTCGCTGCTGAAGTGAAAAGTTATGTGTGTTACACGAGAGCAAAGTTTTTTGCATCTCGTGCCTTTGAATCCCTCGCCACACTCAGAATTCAACTTTACGCTCGTGATTCAATCGTTGCATCCTTCGCTTGCTCGGGATTCAAAATCAGCACTCGCAGCAAAAAACGACTTTGCTCTCTTGTTGCACAAATAACTATAGTCAGCTTCACTTGAATGTGATAAACTCTTCAATTGGGTAAACACTTGAGCGTCACTGCATAGTTTTATCTCGCGATATCATATAAAATGCAGTGTCAAAGCCATCATATTAATCGCTTACTTATACTGTGCTTATACGCACGAATATTTTATGACTAGCTTCCACCCCGCGGTTTCACCCGCGCTCCCGAAAGATCTTATGTTTTCCTAGGATAAAGAGCCTATAGCCATCCTCGATAAATGGGCTATCTGACACTAAAATATTTTTTCAATTCGAACCTGTAATTTCTGATATTAGCGCGATCAACCAAACAAAGAAACAAACTCTTCAGCTTTATAATATTAGTATAGATATTAATTTCGGAAATTTGCTAACTGCGTTGATTGAGTACGGTGCGGATACGCGTACATCAGGTCAGTAGTTTCTCCAAACAAAACATTCTGTTGTACATAATTATATTTTTGTAGTTACTTGTTACTTCACTTTATAATCATGGTAGTTAAGTGATGACATGACCTAAGATGGTAAGGAAGGCTCTAGTGTAGCCGAAGGAACACATCGATATAAGTGGTAAGTAATCGATATTTTTCAAAGCACCAAACTACGTTTAATTAAAGGATTTTTCAAAATTAATTTTAAAATCCACCTCAGTTATCAAAATTCTAAAGAATCACTTACCTATCAGAAAGAAATCCAAACAAGACGCTTCCAATAAGGATCCCCAATTGCAGAACAGTTTGGGTAAAGCTCGCCAGCCACCTCCTCTCGCAAACCAAATCCCACTCGGATATAATAGTGTTCTCAAATGGTCTCGGATCGTACTCGTATTGCACACAATCCTTGTAGCACGTTGAGTTCAGGACTTCTGTTGTATTTGACGAGAATTCAGCACACCGGAATGTCAGGTTTGGAGTCAGGAATAGGATGGACATTTGTACCCACGCTGTTGGAGCTTTGACTAAGAATATAGTCAAGAATAATAATAACTGCCATTTCCCAATTTGTCCTAATAATTGTGTTAGAACATCTTTATTTTCATTTACTATTTTTGTTGATTCTTGAACCATTTTAAAAAAATATATATATTATTATTTTATACACGAAAACATACTATTCCCAAATTTTGGATACTACTAAAGAGTTGTTATGATTCAGAAGTTTATCACGAGATAACTCTCGTTTGATTAGAGATCGGAATAGATATAATGTATTATAATATCAAAAATATTTACAAGGTTGATGTCTGTATGAAATATTTGTTGAAAAAAATATTAACAAAAATTCACCTTGTGAATTTTTTTACAAAAAATATTCAATTTCAAAATGACTGTATATGGGCGCATGCGAAGCCGGGACCGGACCCTAGTCTTAAATATAATCATAATAATTATGAGTTCACATTGAAATTGTGTGATTAAATCAGCTTCTATAACTTCCTTTGTATTTGTTTTGTGTCCAACCTCAAACTCGTTTATTCAGTTTAGGCCATAATAAGGCACTTATGAACGTTACAATTGATTCTACCATGGGTTCGGAACACACATGGACTGAGAAGAAACGCAAAGCAAGAAACTCAGCAAGGCATATTTTATAGATCTCCCTTTTTAATTTATGGAATTTAATTACTAATAACAAAGTTTATAATCTATACTAATATTATAAAGCTGAAGAGGTTGTTTGTTTGTTTGTTTGTTTGTTTGAACGCGCTAATCTCAGGAACTACTGGTTCGATTTGAAAAATTATTTCAGTGTTGGATAGCCCATTTATCGAGGAAGGCTACTTACTATCTCGAGAAAACATAAGATCCCTCGGGTACGCGAGTGAAACCGTGCGGAAAAGCTAGTATTATAATAAAATAGGTCGTTGAGCGAACATTTCATTCAAATGCATTCTCGTCTTCCACAAAATCAGAAACCAGTCTTCAAAATAGGTACCATTTTGACAAAAGGGAGCTTCGTTTTGTGCCAATATGATTGTTTCTTTTAGACACATAATGTATAGTTTAAATTGGACCTCATCGTTCAAAATAGAGAAGTGAAATAAAATAAGTAGTTCATGTAATAGGTACCTAGTGCCTGTTAAAAGATAATAAGCAACGATGCGCATATCTATATATATAAAAGAAAAAGTACTGACCGACCGAGTGACAGGTGATAATCAGGAGGATATAAGGAGGAACCTAAGCAAAGTACAAGATAGAAGGGCATTATCTTTTATGGTAGCTAGCCAGGCAGGTACGAAAATGAATCCGGCAGCTGGGACCGCGGTTCCAGTTTATCGCGGTCCCAGTCGCCGGAAGCCTCCTACAAAGTACCCGACCACCGTCCTATAGATAAGCTATTAATCGTGTTCCATCACCGAAAGCTCAAACTCCTTGTAGGATTAGAACCCTTCGCCATGACATTCAACCACTGAGCTATCATCGTCTTAACAGTAATTGCAAAGTGGAAGATTTTGCAAACGTGATCTTTAAAATCTTGCGGTTGCGGACGAGTTGAAATGTGGAAGCTAAAGAACAATTACACTATAAAGGTGAAATAAATGAAACAAGTCAAGTACCTACTTGGTCACTATAATTTGTTTTTTTTTTTTATAATCGTCACATTCTTATCAATACTGTTTTACATTAAAATTTGTACACTATTTTATTTAGCTCTCTATTGACAGCTAGCTATAATTATTATTTTTTTTTTTTTAAATCTTCCTCCCTGTCACGTGACTATTTAATCAGTATATTAGTTAAATAACGTTTTAGGACCGATATTAATTAACAATATATCTTACTTATTATTTATAATATCACAATTTGACATTCGTTTTTATAACTGCTTATAATAAACACCAATTGTCATCAATATCGGCAGATCATGATGCTGTTTATCCAAACTTAGTTCAAAATTGTCATAACCACTACTCAAATACTTAAAACTAATCCCCACTCTTAATATCACCAATACTATCAGGTAATGTCCTGCCTTTAGTTTCCGGTAAGAACAAACAAACAACTCCAGCCACTATTGGTGCTAAACCAAATATAGCAGTTGGCAACCATGGCAATGTATCTGTTTGATTAGATATAAAAGGGGCGATCATAGATCCTATTCTCATAGATGTAGAACAAGCCCCTATGCCCATATTCCTAACAACTGTTGGATATAACTCCGATGTATAAATGTAGATAGTTGAAGCTACAATTGCTGCACAACTAACTCCAAGTGTTCCCAAAGTTAAGGTGATCCAGAAAATGGCAGGGACTAAGCCTAGGGCAATGACGCAAAGTCCACCGAGGATGAAAAACGTGATTGTGGTGATTTTGCGGCCGAAGCGGCTGATTAGCCAGATGGAGATAAGGTTTGATGGGATCTGAAAAGAGAAAAGAGAGTTTAAGTTCAACGTACAATGATTTAGTGTATTCTTTTACAGTAACTTGCTGATTCTTAGTTTTGAGATTGAAGTAAGACGACTAACTCATTCAGATTTTTAAATATACTAGTGGGAGCTCACTTTAAATTTTATTTTCTTTATTTTAAGTCTGAATCTACAGATATAAAGGTCTAACATAATACCAAATATAAAACCCTCGTGTCCCATTTGTGAGTCCCTTGTTTAAAGGATGTGTTAAGTCACCTGTATAGCGCCAGCTGCAGCGACGCTAACGAACGGATCCGGACTCGTCTGACTGATGTACTGGTTGAAGCCGAAGAAGGTGATCCCAATGATCAGCCACATGATGCAGCAGCAGATTGTCTTGATCCTTAAAGAGCTTCGGAAAAGATCGGAGTAGTTCGGCTTCGGCTCATCGGATTTGGACTGGATGTCTTGAGATAGTTTCAGTAAGGTTTCTTCTATTTTGGCCGTTGGAAGATTGTTTCTGAAATTTCAGCAAAATGGAAATTGAAGTTATTGTTTTTTTTCCTCACGGCCATTTTATTTCTAATCAATTAATATAAGAAATGATTATATATAATCTTTACAACCATTTGTTCTCAATTTGTTTGCAATCTTTTGTTGCATCAATAAATACAAGGTAAATGTTTGATAATGGATTACTAGTAGTTATAAACTACTAGTGATAAACAAATAGGTAATTAATAACATATTATTTCCGGTTTTTTAAATATCAATTTATGATCAAGAGCAATCTTACACTGCTTGAACTAAATTTGGCCGAATTCGAATATAATTTAACATCGAAATTTTTAAAAGACAGGATTTCAGTGACAACTTTAGAATGTTTTATTGAAAACTTACAAAAGAGCAGCGTTTTTCACAATTTTTGTTGCTTCATCTACTCTTCCGACACTGACGAGCCATCTTGGAGACTCACTTAGCAAGAAAAAATACCCCAAGTATATTAATGGCGGTACTGCTAATGCCAAACTGAAGCTGTCCCAATTTCTGAAGTAATACGCGAACAGTGGCACAGACATATGCCCAATGATGAACGGTATTTGGAACAAGCATCCAAGGATTTCTCGATATTTGGGCCCAATAGTTTCCATAACGATGACGAAGGATATGACCATGGTGCCGGCGGTCGCGACGCCGAGGAAGAATCTGCAGATGGTGAATATCGTGTAACTTGGAGCGAAGGGAATGCCAAAGCCAAATGCGATGACGCCAGTCACTGATATGAGGAATGTGTTCTTTCTGCCATATCTGTAAAAGAATAATGATGTGTTAGTTAGATTAAAGTTAAAATAGCAAAGACCCACTGTATAGTATGTAAGCCAGGGATAGTTGTATGGAGGAGCAAGGTTGTAGACTCCTTCATTGAAATGGAAACATCTTGCGCCAGGCTGGGTCATAGTGCCTGAGGACTGCGGTCCAACTGTAGATGTTGGAATCTTGTATATACATATATATACATATACCAAGTACTCAGATTTTTTTGTTAGCGCGATGTAGAATCTTGTTGTGCCATCTATCCACGGATAGTGGAAGTGTTGATAGAGTTGCTACAGTTGTTATGTTTTGGCACCCACAACAAAATGGTCAAAAGGTTAGGATTCCAACTTCAAGTGAATCAAGGCAAAAAAATTGGTGATGGCAGAAGCATATGCTTCATTCATAAATCCAAAATCTAAAAAATCAGTAACTGAATGCAGATTTTCTGATTGCGCAGAAAAATCAATATTAGTAAAAATACAACACTGCCGTACTTAGATGTCAATTAGAATTTAATGACCGATTAAAATCAATATATTTTTTTAATAGAAAGAAAGGGACAGGACTAGAAATAATCAATCATTATACTAAATAGCCATCTCAGAGTGTTGCCGTTAATTTAAAAACAAAATATTGAATGTGCTGCTGATTAGACATAAATAAAACATATATCTAATAAGTTTAGTGAGAGTTTTCAATCATATGATTACTTGACCTGAATTTACTTTATCACTGTTTGTTTCAAGCAAATGTAGAATTTAAAAAAATAGTAAACCTTATTGTCATGTTGTACATAGGAATTAAATTCTTTCATTCAAAACCTTGATATAAACACGTGGACTTAGATATCGTCAATGTCACGATATAATGACCTCGGGTCTATAAGAATAAGAATAAGAATCATTTATTTGCTAGAGACATGTTATAAAGATGTTATATAATAAATGTAGGTAGGTCAAAATTTTAATATCGTTTTATATCTTTTTTTTATAGATGATGTATCTCAGGATTTGGATTTACGAAATTAAAATCAAAGGTGAGTGTTTGATGGAAAAATAAGGAAACCTTGACTTTTTGATTGATTCTTAAATAGCTAATAATTATTCGCTATACTTACATATTTTTTACATTCAACCTGTTCGCAGTGCGCATAGAATTGTAGTTCCATATTATTAACCATGATAGTAGATAGACCAAGTAGCAGAGGTTTTAACTTCAATTTATATGAGTCTAAGACGGAGGTTCAAGAAATATGTGTAAAGGGGAGGTCTAATTAAACAAACGAAACATTTTTTTTCTCAACTGAAAATTCAAATAGGCCTTCACAAGCACTTACAAATAGTTTGATTCTATTCACGGTCCGAAGATTGCTTTTGCTGAGAAGACCTAACTGCGTTAAGCTAATTTCAAGTTTAATCCTTTCTTCGTGGTCACCGTAACATGTATAGGCTTTAAATTTCCTTTTATGTGTTTCTACCTCGCGTCAACTTCATTAAAGTATAGTTCCATATACCTATCATGACGGATTTGGCTTTATTGTCAATTCTTTGAATAAATTTGTCACGTCAAATAATACTGTTCTGAAAATTGTTCAAAATTTACAAGTTCAATAGGGTATTACACCTATTTTTGAAAAGTGTCTCAATTCGTTCGTAAGGTGCTAATAAACCACAACAAAAAACACAAAAAAATTATTCAATTTATTATAAGTGCCATAAAAATGCATTTAAATTTAACATTTTTAATTTTCGCGTGTAATTTGATGAAAATGCTGGACGCCATGTTACTCTATGATCATGACGTCAAGTGGTCTTTGTAAGTAAGCAAATCTGCTGATATTGGTCTCAATTGGAGTTATAAATTTTGTAATTTAAAAATGAGCATTATCCTTTTCATTGGTGTGCTGTTCCTGAATGTATGAATACTAGAGTAAAAAAAAAAATACTTCAGTTGACACTTTTTAGTTTACTTACATCACCGTCATAGTAATCGCTTGTTTAGAAACAAAATTAAAAAAACTGAAAACTATGAAATGAGTTTTAAAATTAATTAAGTTATTTTATGAACTAAAACTAACATTTTCCGACTGCTTATTGCCTAAGCTATCTATATTGTATATTTTTAGTTTTTTTTCTCATATAGACTAAAATACCCTATTGTCTCACAAAATAAACAAGTGATAACTTGGAGCGCGAGCGTAAAAAGACTCTTCTGTATAGCCTCCTACTCAAAATTATCGGAGCCGAGTTAGATGGTATAAAATCAATCGGAAAAGCGCGGGACTGTGTCGTGAAAATTTAAAACACCACTTAGTATAAGTGTTTCGTGACCATGTTACTTTATTTTCTTATTAGGTACTTAGTGTTATTTTCGTAGTGATTTGCACTTGTTTGTGTCCTGTGACATTTCAATATTGATTAAATTAAAAATTTAACCTAATTTTTGACGCTCACACGTGCGGACCAACGACTAGGCTGAATACGGCGGAATCCTTTGCTCCACTGTAGATAGCAAACATACTAAAATCTAATCCGTGCGAATGCATTACCGCGTAAAAGAAAATTAATTAATTCATGTAAATCCAAAAAGTATGCAAAATTCAATTATCGGACCGTATTAACTGTGATATTATTGTTATATAAGTGTTTATTAATTTTTCTGTGCACGGATCGTCGATTTTGAATTTATGTAGGTACTTAGATCTTTCTTCTATTTTCGATTCTACACGTTATTTGTGAATAGGTAAGTACCTAGTATGATTATTTGTCGAAAGATTTTATACTGTATTTTTATAAATATTTTTTACACTATTGTGTACTTATTAGTTTTAGTTTATGTTTTTTTTTTATTTACATTTATTACTTTTAAGTAGGTACTTATGCACCATTATGGGTATCTCTCTGCTTGCAAATAAATACATTTTATTGTTATTATTAACCTTTAGTCGGTTTTACAGTAATAGATCAGCACAAAATGCAGCCCCTGCGATGTATTAGTCAGTTTAAATTTGGGGCTGAAAAAAGTAAGATTCTCACAAAATGTGCCACTTTCATTAGCCGAATTCAGAGGCGTCATTTGTTTCTAATGAATGATTTCTAAACCTATTTCTTTATATTCTACAGCTATATAATAAATAAAGTTACAGTTAGTCATTAATTAATTGATGTTTCTAAGTACGGAAGTTAGAGGCACAATAGATAAAATAAAAACAATAACAATCGGAGGCTTTATTCGAGAGGCTTAATGCCCACAAATGTAACTGAGAAATACTATGCAAATTAAAAAATAACTTTTTATTTGAATGAGCAAAGAAGTCAATCTCATTTATTTACTTCAGAAAGTTGAAGTTACCTACATATCAAAAATTTAGAGTAGGTATCTAATCCTGCAACTACGATCGTATGGCATGGCGAATATAGAAAAAAAAAGAAACTAATGAATTCAGTGAAGTAATATTACAAAATAATTCGAGAGTAAGGAATCGATGTTACCAAAAATAGACTTTGACTAAACATGCCTATCCTACTCACACAGTTAACGATGCCTAAGAAAGACAAGTATGTCACAATTTTATTATCAAAAACACTATAATTTTGGCAATATACGCTATATCTATAGTTGTTCTAGGTCAATTACTGCTTTTGTACATTGAAATTTGCAATACGATGTTGAGTTTATATGGGGATTGCAAAGAAACCACCCTCGCATTTCCCGATACGGTGGTGAACTGATCTGATTATGAAAAATTATGAAAGTACAAGGATCGCATTATTCTATACTAGCGGTCACTGGCGGTTTCACTGAGAAAAAAAAACTAACCTATGTCCTTCTCCATAACATTAGCTATCTGCGTACAAAAATCGGCTCAGCGGTTTAGGCGTGAAAAGGTAACAAACAAACAAATAAGGAAAAAAGTTATACTGAATATAAAATCATCTTTTAAAAAAAAAGAAGCACGTTACAAATAAATATTAATAAAAACAACTTCAAATTCCCCATGTATTTGAAGTTGTTTTATGTAAGTATGATAAAAAAAAATCGTATAATAAAATGGTAATATATGGATCGCGGATCGATAAACCTAAAATGTTGTTATGTCTTAATTTGAAGGGGACGATTCGGTCCGAAAGAAAAAAAAAGTGCCAAAGGACATTCAAAGATACTCCCTATCATCTTCATAGGTTTAGGTATATATAATTTTCTAGAGTAAAATCCCTAGAGCAGCGACAGTGATATAAGATCCGAGATTAAATTCTCTTTTCACGTGTTATTCGTATTATGTATATACCCTACTTTTTAGGGTTCCGTACCCAAAGGGTAAAAACGGGACCTTATTACTAAGACTTCGCTGTCTGTCCGTCCGTCTGTCCGTCCGTCTGTCCGTCTGTCTGTCTGTCTGTCTGTCTGTCCGTCCGTCCGTCTGTCCGTCCGTCTGTCTGTCTCCAGGCTGTATTTCAAGAACCGCTATAGCTAGACAGTTGAAATTTTCACAAATTATGTATTTCTGTTGCCGCTATAACAACAAATAGGTACTAAAAACAAAATAAAATAAATATTTAAGGGGGGCTCCCATACAACAAACGCGATTTTTTTGCCCTTTTATTAATTTTGTGGCAGTTCCCGTTGACCTAGAATCACGAAATTTGGCAAAAAGCAAGGTACAGCACAAATAAAGACAAAATTCCAAAATATATAAAAAGTTGAAAATGTCCCCATACACACATATGTACGCCAATTAATAAAGACCTCTGAGTTGTATGGGCGCTGATACAATTTAGAGGTCTAGCTTAATTGGCACCAACCTCAAATAAGGTAAATAATTAAAATTGTGCATTTCCCGTGATGGACGAACGATGGACGAAGTTTGTACGGAACCCTCGGTGCGTGAGTCCGACTCGCACTTGGCCGGTTTTTTTATAATAGGTTGCGACTAGTTGCGAGATAATAAATATAAGTTTAATGGCAACAAATTACTGTTTTGTCACGAATTCATTCCGGAGACAGTGTTTAATTTTGTCACTGGAAAAACTAGACTGAAATCGGCGCCATTTTATTTTAAATTAATTTAAATTGAGCTATATCCAGTCAGCAGCCAGTATTCATATACGATTTATATATTTTTTGTAAATAAATAATTCGCATATTCGCACTTGTTCCAAATTCAAAATGTATTTTCACACTCACTGAGGCAAAAGCGTTTTTCTTACGATAATCGGTGAACGGGGCATTTACCCTTTTCGAGTAGCAATAGTAAAAGTAAACGACCTAATTTTGTAACAAACATCATTTATTTTTTTGAAGATGAAGAAATCAATCCTATGTTTTAAATAAAACCTCGCGATTGAGTTACAAGTAACAATAATTTGTCTGTATAAATCATCGGCGGACATTTCCGGGGAGATAAAGTTGATTATACATCATTAACATCTCAGCCGCAAGACGTCCACTGTTGGACATAGGCCTCCCCTAAGGATCTCCAATAGGACCGGTCTCGGGCGGCCTGCATCCATCTTATTACAAATTGAAATGCATTTTTTTCAGTTTGCATTAATATCAGCATAAATAAAAGGAAAAAAAATCACGTACCTGTCAGAAAGAAATCCAAATATGATACTTCCAATGAGGATCCCCAATTGCAGAACAGTTTGGGTAAAGCTCGCCAGCCACCTCCTCTCGCAAACCAAATCCCACTCGGATATAATAGTGTTCTCAAATGGACTCGGATCGTACTCGTATTGCACACAATCCTTGTAACACGTCGAGTTCAGGACTTCTGTTGTATTTGACGAGAATTTCGTACACCAAAAAGTTAAGTTTGGAGTCAGGAATAGGATGGCCATTTGCACCCAACCCGATGACAGTTTCACGAGGAAAACTGATCCAAAAACGATAAACTGCCATCTTCCGAAATGTCCAAGCAGTTGGGCTATCTTGTCCTCCTTCGGCGTATTTGTTTGCGTCGGTAGTTTAAGCACCATATTGGTTTATTCACTGTTTTATTAATCAAATATTTTCATGAAACAGGTTTTATTTACATTTTTCTATGTGTTTATCGCGCGAATGTCTTCGACATAGTGGCATCAGTCCGCGGAGGCTCGCTTTATCTGTCGATTATAAATGTTTAGTTAAAGGTTGATTCACACTATGTTCGTGTTGTCGGTCCTCTTTTTTGAAACAGGTCTTTGGAACAAGTTTCCTTTTAAAACATGTTTGTTGATAAATTAAACATACATTTGCTACACTAGTCTGTTATTTATCCGAAATAAATTAATCAGTACCTATAAAGACCGGTCCGGGGCGCAGGACCTTGCTTAGATGCTGGCGACACAGTTAGGATCGTCCTAGTTCTTTTTTTAATACATTTAGTGAACTTACAAAGAAATAATTGAGGAATAAATAAGATATTATGGTGAGTATCATTTCGTATGGACGTACCTTTATGTTAACATTATGATGAAACAATATATCTTTAGGCCTTATGTTTTATTGTCTCGTGTCTTGTTTGTAATAAAAAAATAACGGTAAAATTATTACTGTTATAAAGAAAAATGAAATATTTTAGGTCATTCTTTAAGTGATTAATGGGTACAGAGAAGATATGAGGTACCTAGGTGATATTATCGTTCATCCACCCAAACATGACCCTGACTTCAATGAAAACTAGCTGTTTCTCGCGGTTTCACCCACGTTCCCGGTATAATATAAGTAGCCTAAGTTATTCCTTATAACCGTTTAAATCGGTTCAGCCGTTTCGGAGATTAGCCGGAACAAATAGACAGACAGATAGTCAAAATAAAAAAAATAAAAGTTATAAGTAAGTATCTACCGTATATACCTACTTTCATATGCCCATAATAAGGGAATATCTTGACCTAAAGTTAAAGAAAGGTCATTATCACATGGGCTTAGACCTTATGACCTTGGCAACGCAAAATCGTTAAAAGCTAATAGATTCAGTGCCTGATTAGTGATTAGTTTCATTGGTGCGTGAGTTTATTGATGACCTTTCATGACGGTCATGTTTTTGCGTTGTTCTTTGTTATGGCATATTTTTTTAAATTTAGATGACTGAAGGATAAAGGTAGCACATCCTTATTCTTACAAAATTAAAACTATTAATGCCCTAAGACGGCACTTATGAACGTCGAAACTACTGAAGTTACCACCGGTTCGGAAATCAGCCTTCAATTTAGAAGAACCGATAAAAATCTTTTTGTTAAATTTTTTTGACCTTCTGACTTTTTTTACTATTCTAAAACACAACATCCCTCTGTCTGTCTATTTGTCCGTTTGATACAGCATTCATAGTTACCTAGGAGGTTCTTCGAGGAAGGTTTTACGCTATTACCTATATCGTTGAGACTAACGAGAGTTGAAGTGACTGGGGCCGCGAAAAAAATTTTGATTAGGTTTGACCTCATCGTGGTAGTCTATAGTCTATCGATCTGACCAAAGGTTAATGGGAACTGTCTCTCAAGTGGAGCGTTTGGATGCTCCGGTAGTGCTTAGTGCGACAGATTACAGATTTAGTGAAAATGCTCATTTGAACGGAATAATTTGGGACCAAATGGTCCGTTGTTGAAGGTGACTTGTGCCTTAGCCCAATTATACCTACTTTATATATTAATATGTCAAACACTGACCTATACAATGTCCTAATGCATTGAGTACGGTAACTTTGGGGGAACTTATAGGTCATAAGTATTTATAAACAAATACTTACTGAGAAACTTATTTTATGTAAGGTTGAAGAGAAAATCTAAAAATTGAAACTGAATATAACATCACTATCCAAATCCGTAACTAAAATATATTATAATTTGTATTTTTATTCTAAATACTTGCTTGTGTAGCGATTAGGTATGTAGGTAGGTACTTAGGTACTTAGTCAGTTGTGCCCGCGAGACGCGCTGTACGCCCGAGGTCATTTACACTGCAAATAGTAGGTATACGTAGTAATAGGTGTACGTTAAATATTAATTTAGGAATACTTAAGACCTATGTTTTCATAACTCAAAAGGATTGTAGGTACTTCATTTAGTCCTTAACACTTAGCAAAAACTATGTATAAAAAATATTATCGTCTCGATTTTTTTTTTAATAGAATAGTATATATTTATTTGTAGAACACAGGTTACAAAGATGTTACAAAATATCGCATGTCGCAGTAGGCATTAACTGTATTCAGCCGTTAGGCGTACAAAACCATTTACAGAAAAGATTGAGTTTACAATTGAATCAAGTAATTATATAAAATAAAATGACGTTATAATACAAAAAATAAATTATGATCTTAAAGTGTTTTCGACCCATGTAATGAACACATTAATCTGAAAAACGACTGTCACCGTCCAGTATTCACGTCCAACCGTCCGAGCAAAACATAAGTGCTACAGTCACAGTATGATGATGTCATTAAGAAAATCATTGACTTCATAAAACATATCCTGTTTTAAAAAAATCGTGTAAAAGATCAAAATCATTATTGATTGTTTCATGTTCATGTTATGGTATCCAGCTGAGTTAGGAATTACATGTTAGACCTTGTTCTTTTAGGTTTTTTTTTATTCTACAATAGCCTGTAGTTTATAAATAAATCGCTTAGGTTACGAGTTGATGTTAATTGTAGCTGGTGAGCCTTTAGGTGAACACTGATCATCCTTTGGTGGCTTCTAATTACATCAAAAATACAAATTATAATATACTAGGGACTCGCCCCGGCTTCGCGCGATAGTTCAGCTATTTTGAACAAAATATTTACGATTTATACACACAACCTTCCTCGTTTATCGTTATTTCTATTAGTGAAAACTGTATTCCAATCCGTTGCGTGGTTTTGAAGAAGTAAGCGGAGAAACAGAGGCAAATAGCGATTTTGTTTTATAGTATTACGAGATAAATAATTTCCTCGAAGCTGGGCGATGGGCAAGGTAGCAGGCCGGCAGCGTTGTTAAAGTATAAATTATATCTGTTACTAGCTGTTCCCCGCTGTTTCTCCCGCATTTCCGGGATAAAAAGTAGACTATAACCTTCCTCAAGAATTAGACTATCAAATGCAAAAAGAATATTTCAAATACGACTGGTAGTTCCAGAGATTAGCGCCTTCAAATAAACATAAAAAACTAGTATACATATCTGTGTAGGTACCCAGTTATATGAGCCAGGTTCCCTGCTTACCTTCAGATGGTTACCCAGTCCTAACTATTTGTGTGGAAGGTATATTAAGCGATATTTGATAATGCATTCTCTTTCTTTGATATCAACAGAATAGATAAGTTATCATGAAGTCATCGGCAACCTGTGAGACTGGCCTTTCATTATCATCATCATCATCTCAGCCGCAAGACGTCCACTGCTGGACATAGGCCTCCCCTAAGGATCTCCAATAGGACCAGTCTTGGACGGCCTGCTTCCAGCGTTTTCTACTAGCTGGCCGCCCCGTGATCCCCAATTTTTCGGGCCACATTTCCAATTTTACTTTCCCTGCAAACCTTATTTATTTAGACTATCACGAACAGCATTTCATTTTTATTTATATAGATTTTATGTCGAGGTTGTTAGTGTTTTTTCTCATTTTATTACTGTAAGTAAATGTTTTTTTTAATACTCATCAAAACGAGGCTATCTGTCTTCATGTATTTTGTGTATTTCCCGACAAAGCGTATCTTACGATAACAAATATCTAAAAAACAACTCTGAAGTGATAGTAATGTAATGCTAAACTTCGTGGTTTTGAGGTGAAATGGTAACAGACATACACACAAACTTCGGACATATGCAGATTACTTCAGTGTTTTTCTCTATCCAAAAGTAAGTGATAAATCTTCCCCCCCCCCCCACACAGAATCATTAGTTACCACCTCTGACCTTTTTTAAGACTTTCGTAACATACGTATCTATCTTATCTAATACCTTTAAACGTGCAAACGTCTCCAACGATTGTCATGAAATTTAGTATGCAGGGGGTTTCGGGGGCGATAAATCGATCTAGCTTGGTTACATTTTTAGAAAACGTAGTTCAAAAAAATCTACCGACCAAAGCTCGGTCATCCAGGTACCTACTTGTATTTATAACTAGCTGTTCAGCCGCGTTCCCGGTATAAAAATAAAAAAAAAAACAATAAAAGTTACTCCTTATAACTTCAGCTATCTGCCAATTCCCGTCAAAATCGGACCAGCCGTTTCGGAGATTAGCTGGAAGAAACGGACAGATAGAGAAAAAAATAAAAATGTTTTTTTGGTAAAAGTATTTAGTTAAAAAACTGTTATTTTATTTATTTGTATAGATTACACTCGTACTCATACAAACAGACATGTTCATGCATGCAAATGTCTCTCCTGACTCCTGGGTGGGAATCGACCTACGGCGTGTTAGGTAGAGTATCTTACCCAAGAACACTAATGTACCTACAGATAGACAGCCGATGCATTTTATATTTATGCCAAGGATATAAACAAGTTATATTATTACTAGCTGTCCCCCGCGGTGTCACCCGCGTTCCCAAGAAATAAAGTAGCCCATGTCCTTCTCCATACAATAGGCTATCTGCGTACCAAATTTCATCGCGATCGGTTCAGTGGTTTAGGTGTGAAAAGGTAACAAACAAAATTAAATAAACAAACTCACATTCGCATTTATAATATTAGTTAGGATGATTAACAACCGAATTTAACCGAAACATAACCTAGGATCCACGGGTTAATTAGTATTGTTATGTTTTTTATTATAATCTTTTTTGCTAAAATATTTAAGCTATTAAATTAACATGAAATTGAAGTTTAAAGACAAGCTTGCAATTTATCTTTACTATTATAACAGCTGTCCCCAGCTCCATGTTATAGGTTACCTGCGTGCCAAAATACGTCACGATCGGTCGTGCCTTAGAGGCAACAAACAAACTCAATTTCACATTCATAATAATCATTATTTTCTACCGGATATAATATACTAACAAGTATGATACTTTGATGATGAATTACGATGAATAATTATCCTTTTTAGTATCGACTTTTCATCATCATCATCATCACGATTTTTGGACCTTTACATCGAGGAAGGTTAATCGTTGTGGTTGTACCCAATATGTTTTGAAAAGATGAAATCTAGAACTATTCTATCAGTATGTATAGTACGATTTAGTAAAATGTTCTAAACAGACACTTATTTTACGTAAAAACAAGCTATATCGAAATCCTAGATATTATAGTACTTTTAGAATAACTTCATTATTAATGCTACCAGCTACACAATGAATTAGTGTATACAGTTCCATATAAAATTAACAACATACAAACAAAGATATGCACTTACAAAAAATTCACACTTCGTCTCACTCCACTCCACGTGTTTTGAATAAAGGAATTTAATTTAAATTTATATTGTTTTATATTAAATATCGAGCGTATACTCGGACGGCTAAACAAATACTGCGAGGAATATAGAAAAACCTGCATGTCGCGTGTCAATACTGAAAATGGTAAATTATCGTAATATCTAAGTGGCGGCCATTATTTTCAGTTCAATTAAATTATGTAGGTCAGTTTACTTTGTGCCACTGTTCTAAGATTTTAGTTAAATATTATTAACAAGTCTTTTTTACGCAAATGGGGCGTAATTTCAACCATATCATGTAAAAAATCACAGATAGAGATAGCACACAATAAACTGAGGCTATTTCATGTAGATGATTTAAATAAAGCATGTTTATATTTTTTTTACCTAAGCGGTTAGTTTTGAGATAATAAAATGGAAATTTCCAAATACATACATTACACTGTCACTCTATCGAGTGTAAAACAATCATAGGCTAGTGTAATTACAGTTTGTTTTAAACAGTAACAACAATTATATTGAATGATGATGTACTAAGCACCTGACGCTGTGTTCCAGCAGCTGTACTTGGAAGCCAGTTCCCATTTAGGTTGTGTGTGTGCTATTCACATTGAAATCGGCTTCATCATCACTAACATGATGACATATTGGTCAAATACAAGCATATCCATTGTATATATGAAATAATATCATAATGATTACATAACAAACCTTCCGGCCACGGATTCCCCCGCGTTTCTGAGGGATCTTATGTTTTTCCGGGATAAAAATTTGTAAGAGATTTTTCTTTTTTTAACCGTGCTAAGCATTATGTAGGTACCTACCAAATGAAAATTTTATGATATTTAAACTTATACGTAACCAAGTAGGTACATTATGTTATCCGAATCTGACATTGAAACCATGCAATAATCTATGATTCCCCCTAAAAATTAAATATGACTTGATCATTATCTCACAGTTAGAATGTTTGCCCAATGTCGTAGTTTGGTCTAATGACTGTAACGTACAATAGCATTGAGTGTAACAATGTCACGTCATTAGTTAAGGCCGAATCATCTCACATACGATTATTTTGCGTTACAGATTTCCTTAAGACGTTCTGCTACTCATTTTGTGTACGTTAGTTAGTTTATGGCGTGGTAGCTTAGTGGATGCCGCGAAGGTCGTGCTTTTTTTTTTAAATTCAGTAAAATGGCTTAATATTTTGGTTGTTTAGCTTCGCCAAACTATTGATGCAGTTTGTAGGTGCTCTTTCTCATTTTCTTTGGCTCAAGCTTTCTGTGTTGGATAACATCGTGTGGAAACCATAGCACGAGTAGGGTTTGTAGTATCTGAGCGGCTGACTACCACCCTCAAGTTGAAAATCTCTCGCTAAGCACCTGTTGGTGTGTGTATATACTGAAGAGAGACATTCAGCCTTCAAACAGCTATATTATTTAATCTACGTTGATCCAGCAGAACTAGTTTTATTAAATGCCCCCATAGCACAAATAGCCTATAGAGAAGCTATCTATGTTACACAGCATTTAGGTACGATTTATATATTTAGAGATACGTAGTTATGTAAGTCTAAAAATCCTTTTGTTTCTGAACAAAAGTGTTTTTACTATATGTCGTCATCGTAAGTGATGATCGGCCAAGGTGGTAAGCACACGATACCTAGATTGAAACTGGCTTGCAAATACAGCTGCCGGATCACACTGGTAGATATTATGCACTTATCAAAATTAAAAAGGTTTTTTCTATAAGATACCCCCTTATTCAAACCTCCTCGGTTGCAGTCCCAATTCGGTAGTCGAACCAATTGACATCCATTTGGAATGAGGCAGTCGATCGGTACACGATCGCGGCAAATGAATTTTGCGACTAACACAGTATCAGCCTAAATTTAGCAAAATAAAATCGTCCTTTCCGATCGGAATGGCACCAGAATGGGTCTAAATAAGGGGGAGTATTGATCGAAATTGTATGGTTTTACGAACATAGTATTTTGAAGTTATACTATTATGATAGTAATAGGTGTTATTTAAAAGTTGCAATTGTTTTTTAACGAGAAAATCGCTTTCGAAGTGTAGTATAATATATATTTATGCTCGTGACTGTACATAGTAGTACTAGATTTTCCAAAAATAACTCGAACCCCAACAGTCCTAGAAAATTCACCCCAACTTAAAGTCCTAGAAGAGCTGACCCTAATTTAATGCATTTATGAAAATGCGAGACGACATTATTATAAGACGGAACCGCACCTATAACTGAACATAAGTCTCTCTTTGCCGTTATATCAATCGTTTATGTAGGAACTTACCACTGCATTTACATACTAGTTCAGTAAACACATTTGTTAGTTAAAATCACTATTTATGCAGGTATTTATAAATGTAATAGGTACGTAGACAAATATCCTCGCAGAAGCAAGAGTTTCGCAGAGAAGAACCGGCAAGAAACTCAGTAACTCGGGCCCGTCTTGCACTTCATCTGTTTTTTAAACCGGTCTATTATGGTCTTATAAAACCACCCTGTACTTGACCCCATTGTCAACGACAGGTTAAGGTCACAGTAATAACTAAAAGCAACAATAAATACAATTGCACAACGAAACCACGTTTTAATCTTTCAACAACTCAGTTGAAAATCTCTCAATCATGATCTCTTTAGTATTAAACAGTCACGTTTTTATGAACTCCTTCTATAACTAAAAACATTTAAAATACAACTTTATTACAGTGACTATAAGATTCAGATTAAACCTCATTCGAATTTTCAAATGCAGAAAATTAAGGCGACGCCTTGAAGATTTTGGTTGCAAGGATTCCGATTTTTCTCAACAATGACTGAAGCGAACGAACTGAAATTTATTGTAAGAATTCATCATGTCTTTGACTTTATTTTGTACGTTGCATGACACGATTGGTTAACTTTTATAACACAAAAAAAAGAACTCTTTAAAATAAGAGATTCCAATTCCAATTTTACCGGCATTGAGGATCGATTTGAGGTTCCAAAATTTCTACATATATTAATTGAAACTGATACTATAAATTGTACCTACTTAGGTTTTATGAATTTTTTTTTATTTATTTTTTATTTATTTATTTATTTCCACAAAAAGTTAACATTTGTTTCTTATCTACTAAGTTAGGCTAGAGTATTAAATAACTAAGTTAAAGAAGCATCTGCTGCCGAACTAGGAATGATATTCCTGTATTTCGACATACAGCGCCAACTTCCCTCGAGAGTTTAATAGCCAGCCCATGAGCCTAGATGATATATTTAAGTAAATAACATTGTTTATTTTATTTAAACAAAAAAAAATAAAAATAATATTAGTATGTTTATGTTATAGATGATAATTATTATTATGACAAATAATTTTATACAAGCAGAAATATGTGAGAATGTATTATGTATAGTGTACCTACATATCCAATCTCTCACTAGTTTGAGAGTTATGTGTGCGTGAGAGAATGTATGTGTGGTGAATGTATGTGAGTGAGAGTGGTTGAGTTAGAATTTTAAAAAAGTTTTAATTGAAAGTTTTATTTATTGAATACTTTTAAGATAATCCTCAGTTTCCTCGTAGGACATTTCGTCAAGGTAAGTGATTATTTTCCTTTTGGATGCTATTTTATTTAGACTATATATATTAATTGATTTATTAATTTTATTGTAGATGTATGGACCTAGATATGAGAAGAATTTTTGTATGAACGTTGTGTTGATTCCCTGGATCCTGTCACAAACAGCATATTTCCTGCGCTTCTCAAGTAATGATGGATCGTATGTCATGAGCCTGTGTTGTTTCATAACAGTTATCATAATAAAAAGCTTTCGGACAGACAGGACCTCACACTCCTTATACAATTGAGCAGTTGGATATAAAAACGATCGGAAATAAGCAACCTTCAAAACAGCCCTTTGAGCAATTTCCAACTTCTTTAGTATTGATTTAGAGGCCCCCCCCATGCAGAAATACAGTAGGTGATCAATGGCTGACATAACGCAAGGTATATGTTTTTAAGAATTTTGGGTTCAACCACGTGTCTTAGATTTTTAAATATAAAAATGAGTTTGCGTATTCTTCCACATAAAACATCAATATGTTCTTTAAAGTTCAGATTATTATCAATTATAATTCCAAGATATTTAATCGAGTTGACACGTTCTAGTATTCTACATTGACAGTCTCGACCATTACATGAGCAATCATGAGCAACAATTGAAAGTTCCTCACCAAAACGAATTTTTTGGCGAATCGTGAAAGCAATATATTTGGTTTTTTCAGCATTGCGTGTTAAAATATTATTCTGTAGCCATTCGTTCACTTTGTCAAAGCCAGATTGCGCAGCATTAAAAACATCGTTCCAAGAGTCAGCAGCAAAAAGAAGAGCAGTGTCATCTGCATAAGAAACAATTAAACCTTGAGGAAGCTTTAGGCGAGTAAGCTGGTCGATATAAATTAGAAAAAGCGTTGGGCCTAGAATGCTGCCTTGAGGAACTCCGTGTGTCACAGGCAGGTTTGAACTGGTATAAGTGCCCACTGACACATTTTGGTATCTCTCCGACAGATAACTTCTAAAAAGTTTCAGCTGAATCCCTCTTATTCCGAGATCTTCAAGCTTGCTCAATAATTTGGGGACAGAGACCGTATCAAAAGCCTTAGCCAAATCAATAAATATCGATAAACATTTTTTTCCATTATCCATATTTGAAGTGAGAAATTGAATCAGAGAATCAACTGCATCATTAGTGGATTTTCCTCCTCTGAATCCAAATTGGTTATCCGATAGCAGTTTGTTCCTTTCAAGATAATTAATTAGTCTTTTGTTTATAATTTTTTCTAAAATTTTTGATAGTGATGGTAGGATTGATATAGGCCTATAGTTGTTGACACGATCTCTGTCACCTCCCTTATGTATAGGACGCACAACTGACTTCTTCAAAGAATTCGGAAAGACACCAAGTTGGAGACAGCCGTTGAATATGAATGTAAGCGGAGTAACCAAAAATGTTTTAAAATCCTTGAGTAAATTATTAGAGATTCCGTCACAGCCCACGGAGCAATTAGTCTTTAAGTTTTGAATAATATGCCCTAATTCCTCTTCATCTGTGTCAGTGAGTACAAATGACTCCAGCTGAGAACTGGTATCATTAGAACTAGATCGTGTATTATTTAATGAGTCCAAATTATCCTGTAGATTTTTTGATAAATTTTTCCCTACATTTATAAAATAATCATTTATTTTATTAACAGATATCTGAGGTGAATCCGATAGCATCAAAAGTTCTTTTGGATATTTTTTATTATTAGAGGTAAATGTTATATTTTTAATAGCCTTCCATAATTTCTTATTGTCACCATTCGCCATATTACATTCTACATAATATATTTGTAGTTTTTAAATTAAATCAATAAAAACCATTTTGTCGGATACGCCCGTTCCGTTTACGCGGGTTTTCTATGAGAGGTCGCTATAGTAGGGAGCGGGACGCAGCACGTTGAATTTCAGATTTTTAAGCTTAACGCGGCGTCACCTTAATATAGTCACTGTAATTTGGTCAGGAGCTGTGATGAGGTATCTCGTCGTATTTTGAGTTTTAATTCGTTTGAAATAAGAACGATGGAATATTGATTTTAACTTGCATTGAAAAGTTGCAGTGCATTCAATTATTTTATGGACAGGTTTACATCCGGCTCGAGGGACCAAAGTGGTGAAATAGTTTGTAATATAAAAATACCTTTAAACTAAAAAGCTGCAATATATTGTTAATAGATAAATACTTAAGTGAGATAGTCACTGAGTAACTCTACAATTTATTTATTTTTTACTTTGTATAGGCTTGTATTTGACCACAATCTCACTATGGTAGGTGATGATGTGGCCGAAAGTGGTAAGCTCATAAAGCCTAGAAGGATCTGGCTCTCATGTGCAGCTGCTGGAACACACTAATAGGTGTTTGGCGACAGATTTTCAACTTGAGGGTGGTAGCCAGCCAGGCGGGTACTACAAAGTACCCTACCAACGTGCTATGGTTTCCTCACGATGTTTTCTTACACCGAAAGCTCAACCTCATTGTAGGATTCGAACCCACGACCTTTGCCGCGGCGTCCGACGTCACTACCACTGAGCTATCATCGACTTAAAATAAATCTAGAACTTTATAGGCTCGCCCATTAAGACGTAATATTATCGGCGATAGTATCACGAGATATATATTTTTTGTTGAGGACTAGCTGTACCCCGTGGTTTCACCCGCGTTCCCGGTATAAAAATGAAGCCTATGTTACTATTTATAACATCAACTATCTGCTAGTGAAAGTCCCGTCAAAAACGGTACAGCCGTTTCGGAGATTTGCCGGAACAAACAGAAAAAATATTGTTATTTTGTTATAAGTACCGTATTATACTTTCATATGCATTTAGTAAAAAGCTGTTATTTCGACATTAGAAATAGACACTTCAAATTCTTCTTGTATAGAAGATGATCTTACAGAAATTAAAATTAGATGTAGACTAATTTAATAAAATACATTTGTTATAATTCTAAAAGAAAATAAACTGGTCACACCACACACCCTCCGATTGGCTAATTATAACACGAGGGCTGTCAAACCATCAATAGTGTTGCCCAACGGTGGTAGTTAATCGGTTATCGATATAAACCGGTAATGCAGGTCCGGTGACGAAACGGTGCCGGTCTGCAAGGTCAATGTAAAGTGAAGCATTGTTCTAAATCTATTTGTCTATGATGAGATTGTGAAATAATTAATTTGGAGCACTTTGGACTATAAATTATTCGATACAAAAGTTTATAGTATCGATCAAACAAAAATCACTTCACCTGAAAATTAAACTTTTCGTTTAGATAGAAAATTTGAGGAGCTTCTGTTTTTAAAAAAGAACTCGGCAAGAAAATCAATATTTCTTAAAAAAAACTTAATTACTTACCACAGTGACAATGAGATTAAACACAAACCTATCCATAACAAGAAAAAAAACGTGTGGCACTCGGGGATTGCCCCGGTAAAGCTATTGCATAGCATTTTTTTATCAACTTATGCAATTATAATATTTGTTTTTTTAGCACTTAACGTGTATGTATGTGTGTGAGGGAGGTGTTAGGTTTTTTCGTTACTTTTTTTTATAAAAATTCTTGATTCGGTCTCAAACCCCGAAGCCCGCGATAAAAGCTATATAATAGCTTAAAAGAAAAAAATTCTAAACACAAATCCACCAAAGTAGGTAACTAAAAAGTTGTGATAATCGAAAATAAGAAATTAAAATTTTATAACAACGTAAATCCTTTTTTCCAGTCATTGGAAATTTAAGGTCGATTCAAATAGAACGCTAAACTGTTAGCATTTGCTCGAGCTTGATGCGGCTTTCATAGTTACAAAGGGGAAACCAATGATATGATAGGTTTAATAATAGGTAAGTAGCAATGAAGTCTGATGCCTCGGCGAAAGTCGTGGGCTTGTACCCTTCAATTAACTTGCTTTCGGTGAAGGAAAACATCGTGAAATAACACAGCACGATGGTAGAGTACATAGTACTAACTACCCGCCTGGGTAGCTACAACCAGCAAGTAAAAAATCTGTTAGTAAACACCTGCTGGTGTGTTCCGGCAGTTACACCTGAAAGCCAACTGCCTTCTAGTCTTTATAAAGGTCGACAATACAATTTCTATCTCCTGGTATACTAGTCCATCAGGTGGACCGCATACCTGCTTGTCAAAAAACAGAGCTGATTGTCGATGCGCTGTGACCGAGTCTAGTGTCGCAACTTAGAGACATAAATAACAATATGGGTGGAGCAGGCTTATGTTATTATCTAATAAAACTTTCCTGTACCAGGATATGCCATAAACAGCAAGTCTGCGCCATCACACGATCCTTATAAGTTATATGATATCACCAACTTTCCATCACCGAGGCGATCATGTGAAATTGTTTCACTTTTATTCACTTTGTTGTAAGTGTTTTGTGTGTGAAGACGATTTTTGTGGCGGGAGAATTTATTGTAAGTATTTTTTTTTTCTTTTAGATTAACAAATAAGGTCCGTTTGTTACCTAGGATCTTCTAAATTGATATTTGATTTAATTGTGTTTTGTATAAATTACTTAGTTTGAAGACAATCTCACGATGGTAAGTGATAATGTGGCCAAAGCTGATAAGCAAACCCTTAAGTATAGCTGCCGGAATACACCGGTTATGTATTTGGCGACAGTTTTTAAACTTTAAAGTACCCTAACACCGTGCTATGGTTTCCTAACGATCTTTTCCTTCACTGAAAGCTCCAAACTCATTGTAGGATTCGATCCCGCGATATTCGTCACGGCATTCGACATCTCTCTACCACTGAGCTATCATCGCCTCAAAAAGTTTTTAAAAGTTAAGGTAGGATTTTACCTTTTTATTATTATGTATGTTAAAACATTAGGCGAATGGAGCACATAGGTAGGTACCATGTAGGTACAGTTAATTTTTGTTTCAAGAAGGTTGCAGCAGTAAAAATTATAGTTTCTGGTACTTTTTTTATGTTTTAACGAATCTTTATCACGCATAATTATAATAAATTAAATATACACCTATTTACAAAGCCTACCTTCCATGAAAATAATGAAGCGCCAGTCTTTTACATTATAGCAAATTCACTTAAACGAGAGGGAAACGCGAAAATATAATTAGATTTTATTTATTTTTTATTTGATGCTTTATTTTATAACAAAAGCCTTATAGCTCCTTTTTTACTGGCTTTTACATAATTTCAAAGGCTTTTTTCTTTTGATTTCATAAGACACCGTTTATAATTTCATTCAAGTGAACTCTAAAACTGTCGGCAAAATGTATCGAAGAAGACCTACTGTTATGTTTTGATTCAATTAACTGAAAAGTTCTCTTAATTAAGAGCATAGCGTGAGAATCAATCGACAAGTGCCCAAAACTGTCTCAATTAACGACACTGCAAGGGAATCGGAAAAAACTGAAATTGACATGTTTAAAGTACTTATTGTGTTCTTTTGGAAAATAAATAAACACTTTAATACACACGTTTTGTAGACTATATTGGTCACTTATTATTTAAAAGTTCAATACCACGCCAAATTTGCTTTTTTTTACCGCATTATTTGACAATGTCGCAAAATCTCGATTAAATATTAGTCAAATTATGTTCTAAAATCTCTATTAGGTAATTTTTTCAACGTATTTTCATCGAATTTTAACGATTAACTTATTTTACGTTGATAAAAAGATTCATCTTATATTTAAGAATAGGTTAACAGTTGGAACCTTCTTAGAAAAAGAGTTTTGGTTAAGATTTTTAACTGAAAATCTCGGTTGCTGTTGTTGGTAAAACGGTTGCTTCATACATTATGGTCGAGTAGGTATTGAACTTTTGTATGGAACAGCTGATAATTTTTTCATGATTTCACAGTTAGTCCCATAATAAAAGTTGTTCATATTGATGAGTACTTCCACTCCTGCAAATGTTGCCAGTGACTAAAAAACACCCAGTATTTATGAGGACATTTGCTACTTATTTACGTCGTAATAAATGAAACTTCTATAGCACTGGAAAAGGAAACACTAGGCTGTGCTTTTATTTATTCTTTAAGGCAAAATAATATAAGCTCCTTCTCTTTTTTTTCAGATACAGACATGAATAACTTCGGTTTAATTATCGTCATAATAATTTCAAATGTATTCGCAAATGAAGAACTAAATAAGAATACAACGGCTATAACTTATGATCCTGGCGAACTATTAGCGTAAGTATTGATCTTTATAATTGTATCTACTGAATTGAACTTATTTTGTTTTAAAGATTTATCATATATCAATCAAGAGAGAGAACGGAAGTTAAAAAACTTTAAGATTATCTAATAATGTTCATTGGTGTCATCACCTGTTCATACGTCCTCACAGCAGAGGCACGAGCCTATTCTATCAACGATGGGAATGTGGATTGAAGTTACGAGTGAGTTCGGACCTTACAATGAGCTTGCGCTTTCAGTGAAGGAAAATATCGTGAGGAAACCATAGCACGGTGGTACTTTGTAGTATCGCAAAACTGGCTATCACCCTTAAGTTGAAACTGTACGGTCAAATACCTACTGGTATGTTCCGGCAATTGCACTTGAGGGAGTTCCTTCTAGGCTTACCACTTTTGGCAACATCATCACTTATTATGTTGAGATTGTGGTCAAATACATGAACATAATAGAAAATTTGCGAATTTTTATTTCGTCTTTTACAGGAAAATTTTCAACTCGAAACTTCAGTCACGACAATCTGGTTATGGTCTCATCAAATTTGAAAATCAAGCTGATCCACCATTTGTTACCAATAATCATGGCCAGTATGGCCTTATCTCTAATGGAGAACAAATTAATCGGTGGAAATTTGAAGATAATCAAAACTACGATTCAAATCATCTAAAATTTGAATCCGATAATCAAAATTTTGAATCTTATGATCAGAATTCTGGAATTGATAGTTCTAATTCCGCACCCATTAAGTTTCAAGATGATAATCAAGTTGAAGGACAGAATCAAGACACTGGGAATAAAAAAAGGAAAAGAAGAAGACGTAGAAGGAAGCAGAGGTATCAAGGAGTACCTGGTTATCCTGGACCACAATATCCAGGAATTCCTGGCCTCCCTGGGCCCATTGGAGTTCAACAAGAAATAGGACAGAATCCTTATGTGAATCCAGGATATTATAGTAAGTTATAGGTGATATTTGGACATTTTTTTAAAATCTTTATGAATTTTGCAGTCCTATTAATTTAATACGTGTATCTACTGACCTACTACCTAGTACTTGACAAAAGACTAGATAAGATTTCCTTTTTGCTTCATTATTAATCGTTATAAAATTCAAATCCTAAATTATTTGTTTTCCTGAAATAACTTGATTCATATTTAATCTGAACTAGATATAAAGATAATTAAAAGCAAGCGGTTACTGTCTTTGATTGATACTTTATCTAAAGTGCGATCGCGGATAATGGAGAATTTAGTGCAGTGACCCGTCATTATTTCTCTCTGTCGCATGAGTACAAATACATATATTGCCGTCGCGCTCGCCACAGATGCAGTGACTACGACATCACAGATCTAACACAGATCAAAGGTCATTGCACTTATTTTTTCCTGCTCCACGACCTCAGTTAGAATGAAATGGTCAATAACGACAGATTTTCTTATCTCCATTTCCACAGGACCACCTTATCAGAGACCAAGCCTTGCATCATCAGCTCTATCAACTATCACTGAAGCTTTAACCTCTATTGCACTCTACGATGACTACCAGTGCATACCACGGCTTCTGTGTGAAGCTGCTGGTGGCGGAGCCCTGGGTTCAGGGTTCTTGCAGTCTACTGCAGGCCTTCAACCTTTACTGACGTGAGTACTTTAGTCTTTTTGATGCAAGATTGAGAGTGTTTAGTTTCATAGGTAGGTATATTGAATGTTATTGGACCTTTAAATAAATATGGTGAAGAAATGTTGTTTCCACCAAAAACATATCTTGTAACAAATTCAGAAACTCCTCGCCCCTATTTAAAAGCAAAGTTGATCCAATAAGTTAGTAAAGTTTCATTACACAGTGTTCAGTTTAAGTAAACAACAAGTGGTTATTTATGTCGTCATTACAATACATTCCAGGCTGCTCTCGGCATATAATGGCATCAGCAGTTCACCACTCTTCGTCTTCGGACGCGCAGTCTTCCTCGGTATGACCTCAAAGGGCAACCCTGGCACGTGCCGCTACGCCTACCCTCAGTGTCCAACAGATCCTGAACAACTGGTTCATTACCTGAACAACCATAATGGAGGCTTCTTTAGATTCTTCAACGCTCCTCAACAGCAGACGCAGAATTTAGAACAATTTTATAATCAATTAAGCGTCAATCAAAATTATGGTCTCTACCAACCTAACATTGATCAAAATCAAGTGACAAATGGTTACGGCTTCCAGAAACCTAATTTATATGGTAACCAACAGAATTATGGATCAGATTACCCATATCAATATGGTTTAACAAACAATGTTCGATTCAAAAGTAATGAAGATAGTAAAATACAAAAACGTATACAAAATAAGCCTAACACTAATCTGATTGATGATGATTTTGATGATATTGATCATAATTCTAAATGGCTATTTCCAGACGATGTTGATTCTTTTGAAAATAAATATAATGATAAATTTAGAGAATTCGATAACAAACCTAATAAGAATACTAGAGGTAGTAGAGGCTTAAAATTCCCTGATGACAATATTGAAGGTACTAATTTTGGAATACAAAATAGAAAAAGTAAAGGTATTTTTTTCCCAGGTAATCGTAACTATGTATATACAAATACATTTGACTACCAAACTACCACACCTGTAAGTACAAACGATTATATTTTCGATTACAAACATAATTTTTATGTAAAGAAAGAGACAATAGATGAAGATGAAGGTATTAAGACAATTTATGTTGTTAGAGGTAATGGCGATCCTAATAATCCTGAAATTATAAAAATAAGACCCGGAGAAACTTATTCGTACAATTAACTGATATGTGCTGCTTTATTTATGTCTGTAATTAATTCGTACTACTTAGATAGTGGACTTACAATTTTTTTGTCAACTTTAAGTGAACTAAACAAAGTATATTTAAATAATACTAAAATAATAATTGAACATAGATAAAAACTAGATTGTAAGTATTTTATTTATTTATTTCCTTGTACTTAGATGTAGACAGTGATAAAATTTTTAGAGATGCAAAACTTTTGTAAAATGTCTGACTTACTAATACTTCGTTGAGAGTTTAAAAGATCTGAATAAACATCATTTATGGAATATTCTCCATCTTGTCAGCATCTATAAATACAAAATTACAGAGATCAGTAATGTAATGAATGACAATAAATGTCAAATCGTTATGGTCAATTAATGAAATGCCGTCCTGAACATTCTTTTACACTTCGGCGCGTTCACCTCATCTCGGATTGTCGTATGGTATTTTATATACGCTGAAGATACTGTTCTTTTAATTAAAGGGGTGGGGTGTCCCTCGGCAATAGTTTTATTAATAAAAAAAGTGAAAATAAAAGATCATAGTTGATACATGTATTATCATTGTTACTTATTTAATGCCCTGCTTAGCTTGGGGTCAGATGGCCGTGTGTGAGGAATGCCCCAGAATATATTTATTTATTTATAAAGTTGTTTCCACTACACGTTTACGACACGACAACTTGTATTTTAAACATCTTGTGGTGTAAATATCTGTTTTGTCAATTCCTGTTCGTGACATTATACCGTTTTTGGGAAAAACAAGAGTTTTCGTAAGCGCCCGTTATGTAGGTACTCGCCTTGAACGTAATATTTTTGATATTTCTCTTCCGTACTAGTCGGACTGTTAAGTGGTGGAAAAATTCTGAATAACTTATTAACTTTATTAAAAAATAAAATACTAAGTACATTTCTCTCTGTCAGACTAGACGGTTTTGAAAATACCGTTCAGTAAATAAGACTGTTTTTTTTTAAATACAATTTAAATGGTTAAATTTGTTCTTGACGACCGCGACATTAATATTTCACTTTTTTAAATGTCATATGGTTGAGAAGCAGTCAAGCTGTCCACCTGATGGTTAGTGGCTCCCGTCGCCTATGGATATTAGCAATACCAGTGGGATTGACAATGTGTTGTCGACCTTTTATAAAGGCATCACTGAAGGTTAAATTAAGTTTACACAAAACCTAGGTGGCGTTAAATATAAATACAAAAAAATACATTGCTCACAAACATTCTAGAAACAACTTATTTGAATAATAGTACTTCAGGACTTATACCGACTAAGTCATGTTCATATAGGATAAAAAGGTGAATGTACAAATATTTTTTCAACTCAATAACTTTTTTCATAAAGTTGCAAGTTAATTATGCACACCTATGTAAATTTCAGGTAAGACCTTCTGTGTCGGATGCGAGGCCGGCACTACATTGTGCGGTTCATAGCATGCTTAGCCTTTTGAAAATAATTTATTCATTGATAAAACAGCTAACATATTTAATCCTAGCCTTTCGACCCGCGGTTTCACCCTATTTTACCCCCTTAGGGGTTGAATTTTTTAAAATTCTTCCTTACTTGACGACATGCAAATTTTCACGATCCTACCCCAGGAGTTTGAGCTGGGCGTTGATATGTCAGTCACTCAGTTCATTATAGATTTAGGATTTATTTATACAACGTGTTACAAAATACCCCGTAAAAATATAATTAACTATCAAAGCCAAAAATTTTGTCAACCCTAGTAAGCTGTCATGTCAGGGAACCAGATTATTTAACATAAAGGCCTACGTACCTATTTTACCTATTAATTGTCTACTTTAATAGTTTTTCTATATTTCATTGATAAATGTTTGCTACCTCAATGCAAGGATGTCATTATACTCAAGTACTGGCTTCAGAAAATGTCAAGTTGGAAAAGATATGTTGTCAATTTACGATTATTATTTTTTTTAATTAGGTAGAAATGTAGGTACATTCTGCGTAGTTTACTCTTTAATTTTACTGAAATAGGATTTGCACGTCAGTGAAAATAATAATATTTTTTAATTTTTTGGAGTATGTCATACAGTGTTACTACGGATCTTAAATATTGTGAATGGACTCGTTATATACCCCATTTAACCTCCTTTCGGCTTTACGGGTAGTTTTGTAACACCCTGTATATAGGTACTTATTTTTAAATATACCTAATCATAAAAAATATATCTAAAAATATAAAAAAAACAGATTTCCACCAGCAACGGGACCAGGGTCCCAGTTACTGGTGGTCAAAGCTCTAGGTTGAGTAACTTCCTCACTACGCGAGCCGTCTCCAAGAGCACTGCTTTCTGAATTACTGTTATTGCTATCAGTTACTTTATCATCACCACCATCTTTAAATATCTCCAATGCAAGAATGCTGGCTTCAATGGTAAAACTAGAATTGTTTCTTTCAAACTAAATTGTATCAAAAGTAGAGCTCAGGTAAATGAAAGACATTACAAAGTAGAGTTTATTAAAGTAAAAGTTGGAAATTGGTAAATTAAATTGATGTACACAATTTGATATGGTCTATGGTCAGTTTGAAGAATCTATTGACAAACTTATTGAATTAAACCATGTAAACTGTACCCATGATTTTACTTGCAATAAAGCATTTGACACTTCGTATTTTTATGTTAAAAGCAATGTACAACAGGACAAGGTAAACACTGATAAGGATCTCGCTTACAAAGTATTACGTTAGGAAAATTCTAAGCTAAACAAAAGCAAGTAAACACGACAAATTATGCAAGCTTACCGCACCCTGCATCACAAAAGGACCAGAAGGCAATTTTGACGTTTCCATGCTACAACCCAACCAAAGTAAATGAAGCATACAGTCAGGACGATGAACACCACGAGAGCGGTGACTAAAATAAGTCGCGTTATAGCATTATCATTTGCAGTGAAAGTCGAAGGACGCAAAGCCAGTGCGTTGTTGACGCTTACGACGGTCGCACGTCGTGTTTTCGAACGATCGCGAACGTTACGCGTGTGTCTGTGCAACGAAAACTATTAAAAAGAAAAACAAATCAAGTTCGAATTTTGAATGGAACCCTGATGACTCTACTGATTTAAGTATGTAATTTTTTGTTGTTGTTGAATTACACCATCGCGGAAGTAAAATGTGCGAGTGATGTTTTTGAATTTAACGGTTTAAATCCGGCGCGAATTAGTTTCGTTGATAATGCGGTTTCAAGGCATGCATAAATTAGGCTTTTTGGCAAGTAAATTGTTTACCTTGACGACCTACTTTTAACCAGTAAACACTTAGACGATCACCTGTTTAGTATTCTTACATTATCACGATTATTTTAATCTATATCTCATCAATGAATTACGTGTGTTGTCAGATTGATTTTTAAAACAGATAATAACATTCTGGGTTTTTACGAACCACATTCAAATTATCCAATTTTGCATTATTTATTTAATGTCCCAAAATATTTATACACTTCTCATTAATGCGATATATAAATTTTCAAAAAGCTTATCTCCCAAAACCTTTTCGTTATTTAAAAAAATATTATCACACAATATTTCCAAAATTATTTCGAAAATTTTAAAATAGAATACAAAAGCAACCAGGAATTAAAATGACACAAATTGATCGACAGCTTATTAAAAAAAAAGGTCCTCCTCAAAAGGCAACTGTGAAAAAGTATATTGAATTAAGTGACCTTCAAATAATATCAAGTTTAAAGAAAAATAAGACGGTATAGGTAAGCAAAGTAAAGTTACGATGTTTGCTGTGATATTAGAAAAACTAAAAATAGATAAATTATGATAACGCTTTATCATAGTAAACATTATTTTTTGTGATCAAAATGTTACATTATGTTCTTAATTAATATGTGTTGGATAATTTGAGACGTTAGGTTTCTTTATCATTGAGTTTTAGTTTAAAAAAAGAAGGCAAATAATGATACAATTAATTTCAAGTGGAAATTCATATACCTTCATAAAGTTCTTGAATTTATTTAGAACTTGTCTCGCAGTTCATTTTTTTTTTAATTGTTTTGGGTTGCGAACCATTCGTAAATCAAGGAGTTAACACCAAAATATTATGTTTTTATTTTAGTTTTTATCGATATTGTATTTTTCTGTATGTAATAAACTAACGAGTATCTATCTAGTTGTAGTCTAAGCAGAAGATTTATCTTCTTCTACTGCTTTATCAGGAGTCTTTGGGAGTCTTTAGGCTCATCCATTAATCCCTATTTTACTATTTTAAGCCTACATTATTGAAGTAGAATCAAAAGTACCTACTTCCAAATCAATTTATTTCAATTTCGACTCAAAATTTGATTATACTATTAATTGACGTTTTATAATTATATACCTTAATATGATGCGAGCTAAATTGAATTTAATTCGAAGCTCCCACTTAATCGTTGTTTAATTTATTTATTGTAGGTCAATGTCCAGTTCCAATTCTAAATATTTAAATCCGAAAAACAAGCCGAAAATGTCACACATCACAATGCAGTACCTGGTACCCAACCAGTGACATCCAACGACACGGTTACCAGACAAGTTTTGCTCCAACCTAACCATGTTCTAATGCATCTCAGAGAAGTAGAGGTTGCCTTTGGAGACGGTGACACTTAACTTCGTTGGGTTATCAATCGAGTTACACATGATCTCGATTCAGATGGACAAATGAATTATTCATTAATAAATGTTCGTTTTTTTTTTCAAATCGGATGCAGTTTAGGGTCAATTTATTGATAAGTTTTGTTTTCTTTAATAAATTGGATAATATTTATTGTCTATTAAAAATTATAAAGGTTCTATCTAAGAAGATAATAAAAATGTTGGAGATGTTATTTGAATGGTTTGGCAATCATACAGAATATATATTTTCAAGTGATACCTTTCAAAAACCTTTGCATTTTTTAACATTGCGTGTTAATAGCAAACTCATACATTGGCTAGTGTTGTAACATTCTATTCTTGTTGCGCATTTATTTATTTTCTCTCCAAACTTGTCGTAATTAAAATTCCACCGAAAAAAAGTTGAAATGCAGCATACCGGAAGCCGTTACAAACGGAAGGTGTCCAAGCGTTGCGCGGCGAAAATTTTAAAAATAATACCATGTCACGAGCACGAACGAAGTGTCCCGAAGTGCCCCGAAGGGCCACCGCTTCCTCATCGGGAAATAGATCAAAGATGCGCATGCGCACCCAAAGATTAATTTTCTCCATAATTATGCTTAATAACTTCGTAATAAGCTGTCTATTTACGTTTCTGTTTCGTAACATTTTGGCGCCATCTCACGAGGTTTTATGTTTCTTGCCTGTTTTTATGCTCCTTTGAAGTTATATTTTGATGGAATTTGGATGGATAGCTTAATTTATTTCCCCCGTCTTGTTAAAGGGCTATTAACTTTAAAAGGGTTTGGGTAAACCTAAGGCTTTTTGTATCCTAATTATATTATCATTATATTGCAATTCCAAGAGTCGCCCACACCATAATCTTTAGCTTAAAAGGTTATAACAAGTGATTTAGCCTTAGGGACATAACTTACTAATACTTAGGTATATATCTATAATAATAAAATGTATGCCAAGGTAACTGAAATCTAAAGTGATCCTTTCATTACGTCGTTGTTAGTTTTGAGAGTATTTTGAATGAGAAACATCGACTAAAACTATATTCATAGAACTTTTATCGTGTAAATTGTCTTATGAAAAATTTGTTGCTTGATTTGACATGTTCTTCGGAGATTTTGTGACAGAAAAAAGTCTAATGAAATTATAAGGAAGTTTCAATTACCCCTAATTAATTTCAATAAATTAACTAAACATAGAGTCAGGACAAAATGGCGTCGAATTTTAACTGGTACAGTCACCGCTTCACCTAATTTTCGCGGCATAACTGTATCTATTCTATTTTCAAATTCTCAAAATGTCACACGCTTCCTGGATTCAATATGGCTCACATGGATCTGTCAAAGTTCATTAGCAAACGATTTTGAAGCTTATCCTCTTCGATATAAATATGCAGTTGGTATAACTTTATTTTCTTATAAGTTTTTGTTTGTATTAACCCGTATTGTAATTAATTAAAGTTTAAAATTGATGCTTGAATGGGGTCTCTAGTCTAAAATAATGGATTCACGATGTTGTAACTAGCTTCCGCGGTTTCACCCGCGTCCCGAGGTATCGCCAGAATATATTCTATCTGTGTGTCAAATTTCATGTAAATTCGTGCAGTAGTTTTTGCTTGAAAGACTAACACACGTCCATCCATCCATCCCCAAAATAAAAAAAAAAATTAAGATATCAGAGTTGTTCCCGATATTAAAATAAGTTTCATATCGCAAAGTACTTTCTCCGATGCAAGTTTATATAAATAAACTTTATAATCAATTCTTATAAAAACCTGTCGCCTCACGTAACACCATATCTCACAGGATACGAAATAAATTAAAATAAATTATAGTTCCATACTTTTTATGCGAAACACGCTCTCAAGTTCGTATAAACTGGTTAATTAACACTAAGTATTACTCACGACACTTAAATATTTCCATTCTCAATACATTTGATCATATTTTATTCATTGCGTGTAATTATTTTGTTTCTAATTTAAATGAGTAATGTATCGCTTCATTGATAGTTTCATTCACAAATAGTTTAAAAGGCTTGGTTTAGTTAGATATACATGGTATGGTAGAGTACTTTGTAGAGCCCACTATTGGATTAAAAATCATTTAATATCCCACTGTGTTCATATATAGATGCCTGTTGTAAATTTATTATTATTATTTAGATTTATGCCACAACATAATAAAAACTACATAATTAAAGACAGAAATCTTCGACGCCTTCTAAAAAAAAAATTACAAAAATAAGAATTCCATTTTCAAAAATTTGATTTTAAAGAAGTTACTTTACAACCTAACGACTGCGCTTGTCCGCTTGAAATTGACACTGTAATATCGCCCATCGCTACCTGTGAAGTCGTAGTGATTTCACGGTTTCCCGCCATGTAAATTACCTGAACATTAAAAAAAAGTTAACCCTAGTAAGTAATCAATGATGTTAGAAATAATAATATATCTGTTATTTAGCTCAACTCAACAGAAGATACTAGTCTTCATCTCTGCACGCGGCACCATTAAGGTTCTATACTACATATCTTTAGTATCTGAGGCCACGGTACCTCGATTAGTCACAAACACTCACGGCCGAACGCCATATCTGTACACGGACAGACAGACACACGGATGGCATTTATTTTATGAGCAATAAAGCTCACTTTACATAACACATTTTTGGAATAAACTGTGTAGGGACTGAATTACATACCTATTTGATGAGATTTATTTTAAAAATAGAATATGTTATGACAGCCAGTAGACAGAAATAGAAAAAAAGAATTCGCCAATTCATAAAACTTTTAAAGGACAATGACATAAATTTATTTATTACATAATATTAAAACGTGATAAAGATCAAAGTCGCAAAATTGTACTTCGATGTAGAAGCTAGAGTCACTTAAAACTTATTACTGTTTGTGAGATATAAAATCATTTTATAGATTACCTTATCCCTAAAAACGGAGCCTTATTCTTCATTGAATTTTCCATATTAATTTCACTAATTGCAAGTTTAGTCGTCTTAAATGTTTTAAATTCGTAAACTATCCTTAGCACAAAAAAAAACAATATTGATAATAAAACCGTATGTTTTTCGTCGGTAAAAAAAAACAATTACTGGCCAAAGACAGAGCATCAGTATAATAAACAAGGCTGTAAATTTGAATACAGAAGGACACAAAATTAATTTATCACATTGTGCCCTTGGACAGGAACCAACAAATTCCTTTAAAGCCATGATCAATAGATACAATCCATTAAATTGTGTTGTTGCGTGTTTACGTGTTATAAGTTTTACTACCTTTGCTACTAAAGGGGAAGTTTAAACAACTATAATATTCACAAGCTTTTTTGTTTCAGTACATTTTCAGAGTTTCGTGACAATGTCAAAATATAAATTCCCTTTGGGGTTACCTAGCCTTGAATTTAAACGCTACTATTAAATTACTAACAACTAGCTTTCCGCCCCGTGGATTCACCCGAAATTTCCTTTTACCCCACTCAGATATCGTGTGAAATAAAACAGTTGCTCAACTCCATCAACAGCCAAATCCATCTCAAAACACTGTTTCATATTTGTCATAGAATTTTATTATATTGACAAAATAAATAGCCTTGATTAGATAGTGGTGATTAAAATCAACAGTTCTCTCACTTTGTCGGCAAACATCACAAAACACGTTAAGCTTTCGAAGAAATGTTTCAAGAAAAGTGAAAATCTTTTAGCTTGTTTGGGCGTTAATTTATATGTTAATTTGTCACATATTTATTGCCTATGTTAGGAACATGATGTATATACCATTTAGGAATGTTTTATATTTTATTCTATTACGAAATTTTGACATATTACTAGCTTAATTAATGGGTTGTTCTTAGAAAATTTCTTGTTAATAGATAAAGTTTTTAAACGTGGGAATTTTTCGTAAAGTATGTGTTCTGTGTAGGATTTTTATATTATGACCACTAGAGGAGCTAAATACTATCCACCCTGTGATTTTACCCGCGCTTCCGGGATAGAACATAGCCTGTGTCACTCTCTGGCCCATAAAATTTATGTAAAAAAAATCACGTTGATTCGTTGTTGTGTGAAAGAAAGATAAACCAACAAATACACGTTCGCGTTTATAATAACAAAATACTGGGTGGATAAAATATTCCATTATTTAAAAAATAAGTTAAAATGAATTCTAACTTTTTTGATTTCGCTTGCGTCAGAAAAAATAACATCCAGTGTTTTTATGGCACCAATCGATAGGGTCAATTATGTGAAATCTCTAATAAACATGGTGTATTAAAATAAAGCAAGCATATATTGATACAAGCGACTTAATAAAAATATTTGAGTGCATTTTACTTGTTTTTTAAATAAAGGAATTTCCTTTGAGTAAAATTTGCTGGCATTCATATTTATGGTTCTTTCCCTTCACCACCCCTTAGTTAAGTGTTAGGTTTAATTAAAATGCCTCTTAACACATTGACGACCCTCAAATTTCCCAGCTTTGTTGCCCTTGCCATAATTGCCATAAAGCTTTATAATATTTTGCAATACAAATAATTAACTTTATCTAACTGCTTCGTCAAACGATCGATCAAATTTTAATCCCGTGATTACGAAAGTCTTCAAGCATTACTCTATAATGTGTTATTTTCGTTTTAAGACTTTATATTGAACTTTCGTAATGTGGTATGTGTTGAAAGGCAGTCGAGTATGTTCCGAGTCGGAAATTAATTACTTTTTATACTCTATCGTGGTTTTAGCGTGAATTGATTTCGAGTTCAGTATGATTACATTGAATTTAGAGTTTTTTTAAATTTTGGTACTACATTATCTGTTCCCAAATAGGGGTTGGTGCATTATGTATACGTTATTCGTAACTTTTATATATCAATTTGGTTTTTCTTTCTCTTATCTCCCATTCATTAATTTCTTCTATAGTCTTCTTCATCTTTCCGTATCATATATTGCGCATTGTCCTTTATTAGTTTTTATTAGACAAGTAAATTTATCAATTCATATCGTTGTCACACGAAATAGTTACCTATCTATACTAATATATTAATGCTAAAGAGTTCGTTTTTTTTGTTTGAACGCGTTAATTTCTGACACTAATTGAAATGGATTTGAAAAAAATATTGTTGCATTTGATAGCCTAATTCTTGAGAAAGGTGATAGGCTACTTTTTATTTCGACAACGCGGGTAAGACCGCGGTGAACAGCTAGTATATTATTATTAAATAAGTATGAATACTAAATCTCGTAGCAAAACGAATTTAAAATTATTTTATAAGTTAGCACTTATAGCTCTCAAATCCTCTCGACATCGAGACATCACTCTTTTCTTATGAACAGACATCACGTGTCGTTATGAAGTGATATTGTTTATCATCATCACCGAATACAAAGAATTAACAATATACTTACACTTATACTAACTTCCGCCCCGCGGTTTCACCCGCATTCCCGAGGGTTCTTATGTTTTCCCGGAATAAAAAGTAAATCCTCGATAAATGGGCTATTCAACACTGAAATAATTTTTCAAATCAAACAAGTAGTTCCTGATTTTATCGCGTTCAAACAAACAATGACGAGTTTGTTTGTTGCTTTATAATATTATATAGAGTTTGTGAGTGATCACATTTATTAAAGTAGAATTCATTCATATTACCTCTCACAGAAACTTCAGTTAGTAAAAATAATTACCAAAATGGTATTTTTTTTAGTGTATTTCGACATCACCTACCAATAGTAGTAGTACTTGTTGGTTGACAACGGCCGGTAGTCAGTAACCGACTGTCGCTTCGTCCAAGGCCCATGTGTGGGACGCAGCTAATGAAGGTAAGCGCCGAGGTGGCACGCGTTCCTCCGAATTGCAATAAACCTGTAGTATACAGCCGTCAACAATTTTGCTTATTTGGTATCTTTGTCAAAGGAAACTGCTATTGGTAGGTGTCAAAGGAAATGTCGTTTAGTTACTTAGCTCTAAGTTACTCAGGAGTTTCATTGTGTAATATTTGCTGGTAAATATTAATTATTTCTTAACTTACTCGAGTTACTACTTACTGCAGTATAAACTTAGATAAACTAAGTACCTTTTTTACCTCACACAAATCAGTGCAGCTAATTAGGTAACTTGGTCGCAATCAGTTTCAATTAGAAATCGGTTAGATATAGCGTTTTTCTTATATTTTTTTGCATGGCAAATGCAATCAATTATGACAACGTAATATTTCTGTTAAACTATAGGTTGTTTAAATTTTGAAACTAATTGAAACAATGCTAAGTAATCCACGGTACAGATGTATCATGTCTCAATAAATGTGTTTTCGTTTCTTTATCTTCGGTTTGAGTTATAATTTTTTGATTCTTATTTCTGGACAGAAAATATTTTTATTTTGTAGTATTTTTATGCATTATTACATTATCTCGAGCTTTTGGACTAGATCAAATCTATTTCTATGGTCAAAGCTCAAAGTAAAAAAAAAAATATGAACTAGCTTCCGTCCCGCGGTTTCACCAGCATTTCCGAGGGATCTTATGTTTTCCCGGGATAAAAAGTAGCTTATAGCCATCCTCGATAAATGGGCTATCCAACACAAAATATTTTTTCAATTTCAAACCAGTAGTTCCTGAGATGACTCTTCAGCTTTATAATCCTACTAATATTATAAATGTGAAAGTTTGGATGGATGGATGTTTGTTACTCAATCACGTCAGAACGGCTGAACGTATCTGGATGAAATTTGGCACCGAGAAAATCATATGAAAAAAAAGGAAAATGAAAATATTTTTTATTCAAATAGGCCTTCACAAGCACTTATGAATAGTCTGACTCTAACGCTCGGTTCGAAAGGTTGCTTTTACTGAGAAGAGCCGGCAAGAAACTCAGCAATTACTCTTTTCAAAACCAACTCAGATTTATTACATTAAATTATTTATCTAGTCTCAATATATGTGTGTTATAACAAAAAAAAAAGAAAGAAAAGAAAAGTTCATAGTTTGGAATAGCACATGGGTTACTTTTTATCCCAGGAAAACATAAGATCCCTCGGTAACGCGAGTGATACCGCGGGACAGAAACTAGTATCTCATAAAAGACCGTCGACAAATAACTAAGTAATTTTAACGAAGCCGCGTTATCTGTCCTCGATGCATTCTAAGTTTAACTAATACTTTGCTCTGCCGCCGCCTTTGTGTTTACCGCCCGATGTATTTATAGAATGGGATCGTGTGATAAGAGATTGGATTTTGTTATTTATGTCATGTGTATTATTTTATTTATAAATACATTTAGGATAGAGAAAATTGGGATGATGAATGACACATCAAATCAGCAACTTTTTATGAAATGTCAAAACGATAGGTTTATATGGAGTTTTTATTAAATACAGTGGTAGTGACGTCGGACGCCGCGGCGAAGGTCGTGGGTTCGAATCCTACAATGAGCTTGAGCTTTCAGTGAAGGAAAACATCGTGAGGAAACCATAGCACGGTGGTAGGGTACTTTGTAGTACCCGACTGGCTGGCTACCACCCTCAAGTTGAAAATCAGTCGCTAAACACATATTGGTGTGTTCCGGCAGCTGCACTTGAGAGCCAGATACTTCTAGGCTTTGTGTGCTTACCACCTTCGCCCACATCATCACCTACCATAGTGAGATTGTTGTCAAACACAAGCCTATACAAAGTAAAAAAAAAAAAACATAGTTATGACGTCATAATTATAAAGCATCAAAAGTTTTACTTTTTATGGTTAGATTGGTCATCAAAAATCATAAAAAGGATAAATTTAATAAAATAATCGTGGTTTCGCCCCTTTTTTTGATGTTTTATACATTGGTTAATGTTTGATATTTTTTTTTTAATACAGACATCAAGTCGATGTTGTTAATGACCTTTAGGTCAAATAATTTTGTATTTGGAGTAGAACACCATGTTGTCCAATATTCAAATATTAATATAATAAAAAAATATAATGAAAATTCAGTTTAGTTAGCAGTGCAATATTTTTTTGTTTGTTTCAGGTTTTTAAACAACTTAAGGCCAGTAACAAAGTGAAATTCAGAACCCAACGACATTGCATAATGAAGTGATGTTAATTAATTTACGATTTTGACTTACTAACAACAAAGTGTGTGTGCAAGTGACTGTGCTCAAGTGAAGTGTTTTGTGTTTTGGAGATAAAAATTGGTAAGTGTATTTTTAATTTAAAACCATTTATTTGTCACATGCAAAAATAATATAGCAATAAATAAAAAACAGAAAACAAAGGAAGCGTGAAAAAAATTCATAAACATTAAAATTAGCAGCAGGATTGGAGCAGTGTACCTACGCTGCGCAAGCACAGCTGACCGATCTCAATTCTCAATTCTTTATTGCGTACCATAATGTATACAGTTGGTAGAAAAATAATTATATTTGTCACAATTATGGACCCTGTCGGGCACAGCATAGATCAAATATAGGAGAGAGGAGGAATAGCACTGAGGGGTTCCTATGATAATTTTAATAATTTGTTAAGAAGTTATTAGGTCGTACTATTTTATTAATAAGGAATTAAAATTAAGAATTTTAATTATTGTTTTAATATTATTTATTTATTTAGCAATATTGTTGTTAATTATTCATTATTTACGTATTCATATTTTTATTTATTGCATAATTAATAGTCACAGTAAGTTATTTATTTGGGGATGTATATTAATTTAAAATTTAAAAAATATATTTATCTTCTTATGGCCTATGATTGTCAGTGAGTGAGATAGCTTTTGAATTTACTTATAATTTATCATTTAAATATTCACTTATACTATATTAGCATTTGCTTATAAGGAAAAACTTCAATTTATTTATAAAAATATTATATTTGTTTAAATTCTTTATTATGTCGGGTAATTTGTTATAAATATATTTTTATAGCCATGACAAGGGTACTATTAGAGTGCATTTTTAGTCGCGATGATGGTAAGTTTAGTCTATTTTTGTGTCTTAAAAAAATATCCCAATTTATTATCTTTTATACATACATATACGTAGTACCTAATTATATGGTATATTTTAATGTAAATATGGGGTACAATAGTGTTTGTACCTACAAAAAGTGACAACTATTTGAAGAATAACGCCATGTGTGAAATATAAAAAATAACAAAATGGCATATCGAAGCCTAGTTTTTTTTGCTTAAAACTCCATTTATCAGAGTGATAAATTATTTTTCTAAAAAACTAATTTAGTATTTTTTAATAAATTGCAAAAAGATGTTGCGCGAAAATGTATAGGTAATAAATCAAATTCTCGCTAATTCCAATAAGAGTCTAGATGTTTGTTGATAGACAGGATTCAATTTAAAACTAATAATGAGATCATCCAGTCTGTCTGTCTGTAGGTTATATTTGATTTGATTAATGAATTGTCGTCAGTTAGTTGATGAACTTGAAATGGCACTGTGCGTGCGCGCGGAGTTGAACTTCAGAAAAAAACACGGTTTGGTAAAAATAACAGATTGTTTTGTCCTTGTATTATTATATGTATATATATTATATGTATAGACTAGCTTCCACCCCGCGGTTTCACCCGCGTTCCCGAAGGGATCTCAAGTTTTCGCGGGATAAAAAGTATCCTATATTTTAATGCAGAATATATAATATCTGTGTACTAAATTTCATCCAAATCCGTTAAGTAGTTTTTGCGTGAAAGAGTAACAAACATCCATCCATCCTCATAATCATTCACATTTATAATATTATATACTAGATGTCCGCCGCGGTTTCACCCACGTAGCTGTATAAAAATAAAAAAATAGCCTACGACCGATTTTCAGGCCTACCGAATATACTACACAAAAAAAATCATAAGAATCGGTCGAGCCGTTTCGGAGGAGTTTGCAGACAAACACTATGACACGAGATTTTATATATTAGATTAGAAGTAGGATAGTAGGATAGAATAGAATAGTAGGATGTTACTTATAGATGAATAAAAAACAAAAATGCTTTCCATACGGTCTCTGTACAACTTTACACAACAAAGTATTTTATTTATTGGGAAATCAAAGTCTTAAGTTGTATTATTTAGTTTATGTGTTGTGTGTAACTTTTAGGTTTACTATATTTTTTACCTATAATTTATAACCATGTATACTCTTTACAGCAGATCACTTTCTATATAAAAACCTTCTCTAAATAGTATAAAACAAAGTCGATATAAGTCGGTCGATATATTTTTCGAATAATACTGTCTTTTAATTAATTCTAAATTGACTTATTATAGTAATTTTATTCAAAAAAAAACTAATCTCTTCTCATTCAAAATAAAATAAATGTTAACTACAAAATCTGATAACTATTAAAGAATATTAGGTTAAACACATATTCTTCGCCCACATTCAAATATATGTTACAATATGAAACGAGTAATATAATATGGACACTAAGGGCGGCCTACATCTGTAACACAGAAATTTTGACACACTTTAGTCATAGAATTATATTAGGGCATCGTTTCTCAAACTTTTTAGAGTCTAGTAAAAAGCCAAACTTTAAATAAAAACCTTGTTACGGCCCACTATAATTTATTAATTCAATTAACGTTTATGAAAACTCGATAGTAATTTTGTTAGATTTGTGTGTTTGCTATGATGTTCCACGTACATAAAGAAAACAAAATAAGTAAAAAACAAAGCAAACAATTTACTGATTAAATTATTTCAATCAACTGTTAGTTTATTTCATTATGTTGTTATTATATAATTGTGTAACACTTGATTGTATATAAAAAAAAATGGTATTATCATTATCAATAATTTGTATATCGTGTTTAAGAAACACGACCCCCAAGGGGCCGCACACAGTTTGAGAAACGATGCACTAGGGCTTGTGTCTCTACTACTTTGGTCTGCATAAGGCACAGTTATTATGGACTTTGGATCATATGCTATGGCCTTGACATAAGGTACTTAAATCTTAAATTTGTAGCTGTCGGAGTAATACAGATAAGATACATGGTAGTGTTGTTGGCCAAGTTTGAAATTATTTATTGAATATCATTGCCTATTGTTTATGTTTTTTATTCTGTGAAGTTCAGAAGTGCCACTTGAAAGTTGGCGTCTGTAAAATTCTGGCATAGAAAAGTTATCTGGGGCCTACCATCAAATTTTATAGAGAACTACTTTACCTCACTTTTACCTTTAAAATGTCAGAATTGCCTTTTTTCAATTCAGTTTAGGTTCGAAATATGAGTATAGGATAGAAAAATAAAATCTAGATATTTTTTTTTACTTAGCTTAATTTCAGTAAACATCTTTTCGGGTAAGATTAAGGTGTTTAGGCATTTTTCTGCTCCATGGTCATCAATTAAACGACTAACATGGCGGCTTCAGTACTTGATTCGCGAACTGTCAACCAACTTATCAATCAATTACACGCGTCGCTCACACATTGCTTCCATTGATAGAAATTGCACAATTGCTAGCGGTTAACGCGCGTTGATCAATTTGAGTGTGTGGTACATGAACAAGCGATCTACCAATGTAGAAATTACAATTCAATTAAGTACTTTCAAATGATTGGAAAAATTAAATAAATTGTTTCTTTTTATAAGTTAATGCAGTATCATAAACTTGGGAACCAATTCACTTCTAGTCCATTAAGTGGACCGTCTGCCTGATGGTCAGACATCTAACTCAATAGAAAAAACGTCTATAAGTAGGTACCTACTTACTATTTTGAATACAATAAATCTAAATCACTTACTTACACATAAGATTTTCAAACGAAAGCTTCTAATATAAAACCACTCACAGTTTCACTCCATTTCGATAATTCTGTATCAACTACACCATAAATCTAACTCACGGCTTTTTTATCTGAATCGCTCATGACTTATACCACAAACAACCAGTAGCAATAAACAAATCTAAACGGTGAAGAAATAGCTCCTGACATTATACAAATTGACATATTAGTTTTAGAACTGCACAGCTCTGTTAGTGACATTGATACGTTCACGACGAGTGACAGCTTCTTTACCACCTTGAACTGTGTATGAACTCTACATGAATTTACTTTCTTTGTTTGAGGTTATGCGATCATATCTTACTTGTCTATTGCAAATATGGAGAGAAGGGTCATATTAGTTAGATGCTTAAAATAGGCCCACATGACTAGTCACCCGCGTTCCAGAGGATTTTATATTGTCCCGATATAAAATGTATCCTATATGTTAATCTAGAATATTTTCTATCCGTGTGTCAAATTTCATCCAAACCCGTTCAGCCGTTACGGAGTCTACTGGTAAAAATCATCCATACTACGATCCATCATACATCCACATATTTAAACTAAGCATTTATAATATTAGTAGGAAAATATAATTAAGCTTTACAAGATTTTTTGGATTCGTTTTTTAGTTCATTGAAACAGAGTCGGGGCAGACTTGATAATCGAGCAGCATTTGCCCTTGAATTATGGCCTCTGCCATAATTCCTCTCTGTCTCTCTAGACAGAAAGGACTGGAGAGGGAACGATTGATTGTGAAGCTTTTGCCAGGCGATAAAACGATTTGGGATGAAATCTGTACTGTAAAAGAACAAGTCCTGACCGACTGGTACACCCTAAACTAGACCGACAGACCCTAAACTACTGATCATAGAGCCAAGAAATTTTAGGATAAATTTCTTTTTTAACGTAAGGGTACTTAATTTTGGAAACGATTTTCCAAAATTCAACCCCTAAAGGAGCAAACGGACGACGAAAATCAGTCCTTTACATAAGGTGCCTAATTTAAGTTCACATTAGAGTTCGATAGAAATAGAATTATTTCATTAAAAACTATAGAAATAAGCTTTACAATCGTACCCATACCTTGATGGAGCCATGAAGATACATCAGGTAGGCAGCAGCCTTCTGAGGTCTGCGAACATCTGTTCACGGGAATGTTAAGGTGGAGTTTCGCAACGGCTACTTTATAAGGCGAAACGGGTCATTGCTAGCCGAACGTGACCTTAAGCTTGTGCGCACACGCAGCTTACATGCTTTACTTTGATTTTTGTTATATTCATTAAATATTTTGTTCCTATACTGTACGTTTTCTCATCCTCTCAAGAATTATATTACAAATTTTGATACAGTTCCTGTTAATCGATATATCAGATTTAAAAACTAAAATACTGTTAATGAAGTTTATTTATCAAAGTAAATAGAATTGTTAAACACATTTATAAATTTATTATAGTTCTATCTCAATACGAATAGCAGACAGCTGTTTATAAATAAATATTAATAATTGTAAATATAACCTTGACCCAAACAAGACGGGCATTGTGACGTGTCGTGACATGTCATAAACATGTTTGAGGTAAAACGGTTGATTATAATTAATTGTTCTGAAGCGAACTTGGCCTCATTTCTCACAATTTTGTGGGGTGAGTCTGGAATTGTTTGGTTTTCCTTTTTACTCATAGTGGTGTTGTTTTTTATAGATTAGGGCTTTCAAACAAACAAACTTGCTTAGCTTTTTCTATCTAAAAACCTAAGACCTAGTTATATTTTGGACGCTTCGGTTATAGAACTTACTGACTAAAAAGTCATTTAATAATTTTGAGTCAAAAACATCAATGAACTTCAAGATTTCTGAGAACTACAATTATAAACTCTATCAATTGCTGTTTAGTCATAATATCGTGCGTAGGTTGACGTCTGTGAGTCATTAGGACGATGGGTACCTACTGTAGTGTCGCCAATGTGTTCGTTGACCACATGTTAGTTGAACTTAAAATAACTTTTATATTGGGTCTTTAAATAACGCGCTTAGAGACCAATTAGTTGACAAAGACTGTTAAAACGACAATATTTTTTGAAATTGCCCGTCTACATTATTTCAAGTGGTAACTTAAGTATTTTCGCCGTTCATAATGCTCTTCTAGGCTTTGACTTTGACAAGATGCTTCCTTTATCAGCACGAAGACAATTATGTTTCTATATAAATTCCTGAGCTTTTCCACGTTTTTTACTATTTAGTTACACTCAAAAATGTAATATTAATTTTGAGAGACTGTAAATGTATTGTGTGTGTAAACAGTTGACCTAATAAAAGAAATATTAAATAAAAAAAAATACAAATGATTTTTTTATTCTAATTAATTAAAATAATTGTTGATAATGAAGCACTAGCTTTACTTTAAAATGAAATCTATAGTCCATAACAAGGGGCCAAGACCCAACGTTGATTGAAAACTTTAGTAGGTTAAATTGTTACATTTCATATCATTAATTAATCTACAACCAAATAATAATTTGACGGGCCGGTTGGCGTGGTTGGTAAGATACCCTATCTATCGCCACAGGTCGTGGGTTCGATTCCCACTCGGGACAGACATTTGTGTGCATGAACATGTCTGTTTGTCCTGAGTCTGGGTGTATTATGTATATATGTATGTATTTACAAAAGAAAAGTAGTATATGTAGTATATCAGTTATCTGGCTTCCATAGTACAAGCTCTGCTTAGTTTGGGGTCAGATGGCCGTGTGTGAGGAATAATGTCCCAGAATGTTTATTTATTTATTTATTTAATAAATTTTATTAAAAAAAATTATGAAAACATAATGAAATCTCACTCGAAACGTTTTAATTAAAAGACAACATTTAGAAATTATTCAATAAATCAGGAATCAGTTTTCTATTGCTAAATACGTAATAAATATGTTTAAAAAACAGTGTGACGGACAGATGCCACATTCTCACCGGTTGTAAATCAATGGTACCTGTTGAACCAGCTTCGAACAAGACCGATGGAAAACCTAGTAGATGTGTGATATATGTTTTGCTATTTTTAACTTATTTTACTTTCTATTTGTGACTATTTTGAGATATCTCTGAGTTTGGCTTGAACTACTAGTTTGGAGGATCTTATCTAGATAAATTATTTTAAGATCTTGATGCCTTAATATAAACCCTAAAAAAATAACCATTTTTAGGGTTCCGTACCCAAAGAGTAAAACAGGACTCCGCTGTCCGTCCGTCTGTCACCAGGCTATATCTCATGAACCGTGATAGCAGTTGAAATTTTCACAGATGATGTATTTCTGTTGCCGCTATAACAACAAATATTAAAAAACAGAATGAAATAAATATTTAAGAGGGCCCCCATACAACAATCGTGTTTTTTTGCTCGTTTTAGCTCAATATTGAACGGCAACAGCAATACGGCAATACCTACGCTTGATATATTCACAGAATATTTAGTTATATATTCATTTTAAAAATAAATAATTAAATTAAAATAAAATAAATATTCAAAATCAAATCAAATCAAAATCATTTATTGCCTTTTTCATTGTTTCTTATATATAGTGAACATATTTTATTATGGGTATTATGTCGTATTAGTATATTTTAAGTATAAGAAAACAAGTTGTAGTACAATGTTTCCTGGCCCCCAAACTAGGATAGCCTGTGCTATGGGAGACCAGTCCTCCTATTGGTACGGAACCCTTCGTGCGCGGGTCTGACTTGCACTTGGCCGGTTTTGAAGCAATAGTAAGTTGTTTGTTTGTTGGTAACGAATGCGCTCCTATACCATTCATCCGATTGCAATGAAACTGGTGAATTGTTGTGCGGATGCTCACGATGATTTCTGACAAAAAATATGCACTCCGGGAGTGCCGACAGAAGTGAAAACTTTTTTTTGAGAGATTGAGATTGAGCTCTTGTATCATCATCATTATCATTTTAATTATTACAATCTAAAATTGTTTTTTTTTCTGAGTTAGTTTGTTTTGTTATGGCGCCAAAACTACTGACAGCGACTAGCGACATTACTGGCCGCAATTATTTTAATGAGAGAAAAAAAATTAAAATAAAGAAACTAAACGTCAAACTGCGTCTCCCTCGTAACGGTGTCGTGAGTCCAGAGGTTTTACCTCATCTAAAAATATGCGTACCTACCGCGCTAAAAGAAGTTTACACTTCAAAAATAAGGCATTGCAACGTAAGATGGGGATTAGATAGTATATTATAAACAAAATAATTAATCCAATGGGAAATTAGATTTGTTTGGATAAATTATCATAAAAAAATACCTTTTTGCATTTGATAGCCCAATTCTTAAGGAAGGTTATACAGCTACGTTTTATTCCAAGAATCTGGGTGACACCGCGGGGGACATACATTGTATACTATAAGCTCTTTACTATAACTTTTATTATACAATTCAACAATTATTACTATTTAATACCCGACAAAAAACTATTTACAACCATAATCAAGTGATTTATTTTATAGCTCATACCATTATAATCGGTCGTATAACCATATGTAAATATTTAACAAACTTAGGTTATTTGAGTACAAAATATTTTCCTTATCCCTGACCTGCCACAACGCGCGGCTGCTTCCTATAAAAGGGGATTAAGTATTTAAAGGATATTTTTACTATAAGTTAAATAGAGACGGCAGATTACCCTGTAGATATAAAAAGAGATAGATAGATAGTTTTATGGAAGTTATTTCGATTTTATTTTTATTTGTCGTCTATTCAATAAGCTGTTCTAAATGTTCTCCAGAAAATGTCTGAGGTAAAGGTTCAGACAGATTACCAAGTTGGTAAAGGTTGAGAGAATTCTATATATTGTGCTAGACATAGCCTAATGGATAGTGAATTAGATTTTTTAACGAATAAGTATTTTTGATATTTGTAACGCCAATTTTAAACGCCTATAAGAGGTAAATTTTCATTTATAACTAGCTGTCCCCCGCGGTTTCACCTGCGTTCTCAACATGAAAAGTAGCCTATATTCCTCAATAAACTGCCTATCTAACGCAAAAATATAATATGTCTTAAGTTCATACAAAAATCCCATACTTTCAGTTTTTAAATAACTTTAATTTAAATACTTTAATTTATATGATTTGTGACACACGGACCTTTGCTAAGTTTATAATAGTAGGACCTTGGGTCCGTGGGGGTTCAAGGCTCACAGATTTGCTCGGATTTTATCATCCAAGCTCATCGAGGCTTCGGGAGACCGACGGGCTGGGAGCTTTTTCCTCCAACGCATAAGCTTGGCCATCCAGAAAGAGAACGCTGTCAGCCTGTTGGGAACCTTGCCTATCGAAAGCAGCGAGGGCCTTGAGGATGTTTTCTTTATATTATAGTTCGTATTTTATACATTGATTGTAAATACTTATTGTAAATATTTATTTAAATAAATATAGTAAGAGTATAAATAGTAACATTATTTATACCTAGAGAGGACATATGGAGGTTTCCATACAGTCAATCTAAAAATACCTTTAAAGACATTGTATCAAGTCATTGCAATATAAATATATTGCACACATATTTCTAAGAAAAATGTAATGATTGCATCCCTTTGAAATGTTCTGTTACACTTGGGCATTCGCGTTGCGGCCAATTTAATAAATATACTAAGTATGGTATTTTTAAAGATTTATCGACGTTAGTTTAAATTATAACTTTGTGAGATAGGGTCAGAGATTAGGAGTCACAACTTGTATTTTTTTTTATACGACTAAGGTAGTAAACAAGACTATAGACACTGGCAACACCAGGGGTATGCCTCGCGAGTTGCCGACCTAAAACTTATTTCAAATCTGGCAGTCAATTTCAATCAAGAAGAAAAAAAAAACACTTAGTAGGTACCCTTTCATAATCAATTGACATTCTAATAACAGTTTGTATCAAAACTGTGAATTGCGTAATGTGACAGGATGCTAGTGATCATTTACTTTTGATGATGACTGTACAAATAAATATTTAACACACAAACGAGAAAAAAATAATGCATCAGTACATGGTAAAAATTCCATGAAACATACTAATCCTTTTAAAAATATTATTCATAACAATGCGCGCCAGACCACAACCAAGAATTGAAACATAAAAACAATGGCGAATGCGCCTTCATTAACTGGAGTCCGAGACGGTTACAAAAATAGGCGCACGCGCATAGCACTCTTCCCGGAATGCGACGTGTCAAATGGCGACACGGCATGCACTGTATTATTTGCTATGGGTACTACACACGTCAATATATAAATTGACAGAATAAAAATGACTTATCAGCTCTTCTCAGTTGAAGAAGGGCGACTTCTAAACCAGCTGTCTTTCTTAAGAAGTTGAATCTTCGAATAATTTTAAAAACTTTCTAAATTAGATACAATAATTCCTATAATTTTCTATGACAAATCCATTTTGATGTCACTTTTTTTTGTTATAAAACTTAATTTAATAATGTATAACACCTACCTATTAACGTAGAATTACTTAATTTGCATTTTGTATTATATTAGCATAAAGAGAAAATTTTATATTGGGAGCATGACGGGTAAATTAAAGTCAGTTTTATAATATATATGTTTTTTTAAATTTGCATTGAAACAAACATTACAATAAATATGAGTAAGTATTCGATTCTGAAATTTAAGAAAAAAACGCGTTTATTTATATCTAAATACAAAAGTGAATTGAACATTATCAAATGATATATTACATTGTAAAATTATATTTGAATCTAAACGTTAATTCTATAAATAGATAACAAAACCACATCATGGGAGGTATATACGAGTAAGCGCCATAAACGACATACCTAACGAACGAGGCACTACTAGGAATCGAACCAAGGACAACAGGCTTAGCCACGACGCTTCGATGTTAAAATATAACGTGCATTTATAATAATACGTTAGAACCATTGTCTAGTCCATGTTATGCTATGTTAAACAAAACAAAAATCATGTTTCTTCACTTAGTCTAAACATACGGAGTGTATGACTACTTCATAAATTAATAACTAGCATTCCCCCCCGTGATCTCCTATTTTACCCCTTTAGGGGTTGAATTCCAAGTATCAGACCATATTCCTTATCTACATCATAAAAGGCCCCTCTGTGCAAAATTTCAGCATTCTAGGTCCGAGGTTTGGGCTCCGCGTTGACAGCTTTTCTAAAATTATTACCATTAATTCTTGCCAGTTATTTTCAGTGTGTGTCTATATATTTTAACGGAATATTCGGCATTCCCAGCTCGGTTGACTTGCAAATTGCAGACTCTGTTTGGACATGAAATGTGGGCTATATAATGTCCCTGTACGCTGATGTTGAAACAATACCCATCGTGTTGACTAACATATTTACAAATACGCATGTATTTATTAATTTACAAATCGCAATAAATCGCATGGTAGCTATTGTACTACAAATTGCACCTAGTTAGCCTTCACCTGACGAGTTTGCGTCTAATGATATAATAGTTTTATGATTCATATTTATTTGTTAACTTACAAGGAGTACTTTTTTCTCACTCTTGAAATGCTCGAGTAGCTGATGGTCGAAGAAAAAATGATTTAATCTCTGATCAAATTTTAAGGATAACTTTTAATAAAGCAGATTATGAGTAAATTAAACTTGATTAAGAAGCCGAAGTTGATCAAAATTACATTTTGATAATAGTGCATTTATAACCCCAGATATATTGTTATAGATATAAATTTAGATCGCGAAAATACTAATAAAGAACATACTTAAATTAGAAGACTTTGGAGACACAGTCTCATAAGACACTCTTGATGATTGGTCGCTTATTACATCACTCATCACTTTCAATTAAAACATTCTTCATAAGACTGAAAATCATACAAATAGTGTAAATCTAGATACGGGGAGATTCATGATACAGTCTAGAATAACTTGACGAATTCCAAATAGTAGCATTTACGACAGGTCGACGACTGCCAACGGTAAACCTGACGAGTCTGTGTGAACTGTGAATGTTATTTTATAGTATCTAGGTAACTTAGTGTTAATGTAGTATCGTTTGACATTTTTAAATAGTTTTCTTTCCTACTGTCATCTTTTTAAAACCTTAGTTGGGTTCTTAGATGATGTCTCCAAGACAGGGTGCGGTTTTGCGTTATCGCATTTTTATTGAGGTTGATAAATTCTATTAATTTATAAATGTGAAAGTATGTGAAGATGGATGGATGGATGTTTGGCTGAATATTTGTTACTCTTTCACGCAAAAACTGCTGAACGGATTTGGATGAAATTTGACACACATATTGAATATATTCTGGATGAATATATGGCATACTTTTTTTCCGGGAAAACATAAGACCTCTCGGGAACGCGGGAGAAACCACGGCGCGAAAGCTAGCATTAATATATACAAACTGGTCTCGCACGGTCTTCCTACCACGGATGCTCAGATTGTCGAACGAACTCCCCGCCGTGGTTTTTTAAAAAGGGTGTGAAGAGTTTTTGCGAGTTCAGCCACATACGAGTAATGTGATACCCCTGCAGCCCTGGTGTTGCAAGCGTCAATTAGCTACGGTAGCCGCTTACCATCAGGCGGGTCGTATGCTTGTTTCCCATCTAAATGTACTTGTTTCATATTATATTTGTGTTCTGTATATCAACCTCCATAAATATCGCGAGATTGTAAAACCACACCTATATTGACGACTTCATTATTTTTGTGTTGAATGTCAAAGAGCGTCAACGTAAACAAGATTTACAACGTATTCTAACCGTCAGATTTCAAAGGCGTACCATACATCATTGATAGAGACTAGACAGGTTTAGTTTGAATCAGAGAATAACTTTGATGGATCTAGAGAGTAGAACCAAGTCTTTTTCCATTAGTAGACACTGACAATTCTTTCACCCTTCATATTTTGAGCTGTTTCCCGCGGTTTCACCCGCGTTTCCGACAAAAATAAATGCATTGTTTTTTAAACAACATTGTCAGCAAACAAGCATACGGCCCGCCTGATGGTAAGAGGCTACCGAAGTATATGAACGCTTGCAACGTGGTGTATCACTCGCGCGTTGCCGACCCTTTCCCCCTCCCCAATGACCACGCGCAGGAACGCAACTATAAGTTATTTGGCTGCGGTATTCTCTAAGGTGGAGGTACTTCCCCAGTCGCGCTTCTCTTTGAGCGACATATCGCTATGCTCTACCTCTCATCTCTCATCCCTCTTAGCCTATGTCCTTCTCCATACCATAGGCTATCTGCGTACCGGTTTAGGCGTGAAAAGGTAACAAACAAACAAACTAACAAAGAAACTCGCAGACATTCGCATTTAAAATATTGAAAGTTAGGAATATTAGTAAGGATTGGGATAATCAAAAGCAGTTTAAACTCTAAAAGGACACAAAGGTTGATTCTGATATTACAATGATGCGTTATTATTAGAAAATTTTGGATCTACGAAAGAATTGTTATTTTTTTTATTCTGGCTTGCAATCAGTCGTACTTTCTTAGTATTAGCATTTATAGTTTATCCTTCACTATAGAGTTCGTACCACCAAAGAATTCCCGAAGGTCCACCTCTATCATAGAAGAAATAAGATCGATTTTCATTAATTCCACAGTCACAATGACAATTATAATCATTCAATACAATAACAAAACCGACCTATATTCTCAATGTCTGTATCCATTTATTATTTAAACGAAGTTTATGTTTAAACAATTGTTCTTCATTAAATTTCTTGATCTTGCCAGTTGTAGTTTTTAATGTAATTCTTTTACATTGTTTTTAAAAACCTGGGCACGTGTCTTTGGTATTCATTTACTTATTTTATTTATGGAATATTTGTATTTGGAATTTATTCGAAAACGAACAAGGTAACTCTATCTCTTTCCATCTTCTTTTATGCTAATGTAAGTGCGCTGTGGTTTATCTTTCTTCATCGGGGACCCTCCTACCCAATTAGTACAACAAAGTATAAACGTGGGTTGTCTCGGGTGTGCCTTTTACTGTCTTTAGCTCGTTTTTCAATTGGAAGATTCATGGGTGGTCTTATAAAGCTTTTTTTTTCTATCGATAATGGCTAAATACTCCTTTAATATAAGTCTTGATAACTGAGTGTTGATAACCCAATGTAAAATAAAACTTGTTTGACCACAATCTCACCATGGTAAGTGACGATGTGGCCGAATGTGGTAGGTACAAAATAGGTATAAGGAACTGGCTCTCATGTGCAGCTGTTGGAACATATCGGCAGGTAATTGGCGACAGACTTTCAACTTGAGGGTGGTAGCCAGCCAGGGTATTACAAAGTACCCTACCACCGTGCTATGGTTTCCTCACGAAGTTTTCCTCCAAGCTCATTGTAGGATTCGACCCTCGATTTCACGGCATTCATTACGATTAAGCCATCAACGCATTATTATTAATTATTTCTAAATAAAGCATTAATAGCTCATAATCACTCGGCTAATAAATATCAAGACGCACAGACAGACGTATAGTAATTATTTGTTAACAACCGCACATTCCGACGGCAAAAAAGAGTCGAGTGCAGGAGTCAAGAACTCACGAACCCTGAATGGGTGGTGGTGTTATATCTGTCTTTGTAAAAAAAGGAGCACTTCGGAAATAGTCGGCGGGCGGTCGGGCGGCGGGCGAATACCGCGCGTGGCTTCCGAACGCGACGCGTGCGCACCTGTCAGTGTGTGCGACCATTTTGATTTGATGGGAATTTATGAAATATTAATTGCTGTTATTTATATTGTACTTTACTGAATCAAACAAACTATTCAATTTTATATTCTAACCTAGTCAAAATAGGATAAAATTTTGCGTAAAACATCTGATCCCAAACCAAGCAGAGCTTGTACGATGGAAACCAAATATCTGATATACTTACTAATCTTTTTAAATACATACTTATATGATATATATAATAAATAATTACACCCAGACTTAGGACAAACAGACATGTTCATGCACACAAAGTTATCTTCTAGAAAAGAATCGATCCCACGAACTGTAGCGTGATAGGTAACGTATGCCTACCAAGCCAACCGGCCCGTCAAATCCTGAGCTCTAGTTCCTTTCCTCTGAAATGTTATCCAGATGCTCCTATTTATCCTTACAGCTCATCGCTCAAACGCTACATCTCTGTTTGTTTATCCGTCCGTTATCTTAGAGACCTTATAACTTGAGAACTACTGCACGGATTTTAATGCGTTTCTCACAGATACCTAAGGGATTCTTAGAGGAAGATTTTAAGCAATACATCATTGTGTTGTGACTGAAAAGAGAGTAAAGATCAGTCAAAGTAAACAAAGGTCAGTATAAAAATTAACAATTGAACATTGCAAAAGCATGCAGCACTAATAAACGATGGCCACCGATCCCATGTCCGGCTTAACTAGATTATTATCCAATTGCTGCAGCTAGCCACAACAAACCGACTGTCACATAAATCTCAATGGAAACTGGATGCCCTAATAGGGCATTCCCTTTCTCATGGACTATGAACACTTGTGGCCGTTTAAATGGAAAAAAAATAATAGTGTTATTGCAGGAAACTTCCTTTTGAATGATGTTGCGCATGCGTTGCTTGACTACACTAAGAATGATGGAGATAATTTTTATCTGTAAGAACTCTCAGAACCTTTTGCCAAGATTTTAAAAGTGGTTTCTGAGAATATACTAACTGACTTATTTTGCCTACTTTAAGATTATTTTTTTTCAGTTCATAATGGTGAACCACTTTTACCGATACTGAAATCGCGACAACAAATTCAAATGCTCATAGTAAGATCTATTTAGTTTCTAGTTTAATAGACTTTTGATAGAAACTGTATCTCTTAACAAAAATTATGGAGACTTGTAGAACCACTTGAGTCAGTAAGCTGTTCTTTTCCTTGCATTTTTATCTCTCATTCAGCAAATCGTATTCCAACAAGAAGACATTTGTACAGAAATAACAGCAATTACTTATTAGTTTTGAATATAAACAGCTCAATTATGGTGTAGTTACACACTATTTATATTCTGATAACAATTAGTTTGTAAAAATAGGATTAATGGTATTGCCTTATGTTAATTTTCTAGTTATGACTTGCATACAAATTACGTTTAGCACCTTCGGGAAGAATGCTCTTGGGGTTTTGTTGATTCATCATTTAATTAGTCAAGGCGGCTGCACTTGAGAGCCAATTTCCTTATATGCTTTAAATGCTTGCTTACCACCTTCAGCCATATCATTATTCATCATGATGAGATTGTAGTCCACAAACCTATCTATAGTAGAAAAATACATAATTCTCAATCTGCCAAGTACTGAACATCCTTTTATCATAAGCATATTAACTGCATCATTTGAAGAACCAATAACTGATGGAGAAGAATTGGTATTGGGGACAAATGGAAACCTATAGTAGAGGCCTATTCGGTAGTGGACATCCCTCAGCTGATAATGATATTGAAACAATTTTAATATTGGCAAATTTCTAAAGACACCAATAAATCTATAAGAAGACCTTGTTTGACGACCACAGCGAATTTCCGTGCGTTCCGGTATTTCTGCCTTGAATGCTATTAGAAACAAATAAAGAGCTCGCGCGTTAGGTCCATGTTATTTAACAGATGATTATTTCCGCCTAGGCAGTCAGTCACCTGACTTACCTGACCTCTCATTTAAGGCTAAATAGTCTACAATTGAAAGTATTGAAGAGAAGTGATCACTTTGATGCTAATTGTAGATGATCTAACGCTATAAGAAGAAGAATATCTAAAGTATTCTACTATAGAGAGAAAGTTTTGTAACAACGCCCAAACATGTCAATGTCATTTGCAATACATACAGTAACTATTACACGAAGATTCGACATTATAGTGTGAATTTGAAGATGTGGCTCAAGGTCTAATCAAAGAACAAATGCTAATAAAAATAATATTTGTGCTTGAGAAATTATCAAAATATTGATACGACATCTGCAAAGTTTAATTATGTTTGTACACGTTATTATGAGTGGTGACCGTGTATTTTTAATGGATGAATGGAGTGAGCATGTAAGGTTACTGCATAGGTATATAATTTTGGCAAGAATGCTAGGTCATTCTTCAAGTTTATCTAGATAAATGGACTAGGCTGGCTCAGTAGCGCCCTCAAACTTATTTTACTCCCTTAGGGAGTACGGGAACTTGTGTGTAAATTTTTCTAGAAACTTTTGTTTAAACTATGGGTTTATATGTCAGTCAGTGAATTTCTCCTGTTACATATACAAATGAGAATGCAGTTTTGATTACTTCACTTTTGCCCTTTTCAGTGATGGAAAACTTGAAGGAATTTTGATCCTCAAAAGTCAAATTCAAACGTAAATGAAGTCTGCCAACCCCTACTTGGTCAATTCCTCTCGTTGTTTTGGGTGACTCATGCTTCTGTAATGACGTAGATAGACTTTGATGCACAAGACTGTCTTCTTCAGAGCTGAAGAACTGGAAGAAGACAGTCTTGTTGTTAAGAAGAAGTAAGTGTTATAATTCCCTAAATTGTAACCGAGCTCGTAGTATCTAAAGCTGATTATATACCCTTTATACAGCTTATACAAATATCCAGTGTAATACGTACCTTAGCGCCAATTGCAAAAAATGACCCAGTTACAGCGCCAATGTAAACTGTGAGGTCACCGACCTGCTGGTCACTGAATAATAATTTGATCTGGACAAGTGCTTATATCCTGGTTAAAGAACACTGAAAAAAACTAGGCAATCTATGGTCAATGGTCATTGGTTATTTACAGTAGGTACTTATTAGCATTTTCAATCCGAAATATGCATATGTCAATGAGAATTCAATGAAAATTTAGTGTTTATAATAAAACTCTAGCCAATTCATTATTTTGCTTTGTATAGGCTTGTATTTGACCACAATCTCACCATTGTAAGTGATGATATGGACCGAAGATGATAAGCATACAAATCCTAGAAGGATAGAGGCTCCTCAGTTTTCTGTTATGAGAGCGAAACTCAGTCTCAGAGCTTATCAAAAGAAGTTTTAGTAGCCTGCTGATAACCTCCGAGTCAAGGTTGCCTTGGCTATTATTTTACTCCTACTTACTTTTGGACGATTCCACCAAGTTGTAGATAAAACAGCAAAAGCATCCTTGGGAATCGGTGTTAAAGTTAGCCAATTCATAAATGTGATAGCCTATTTCAATGAAAAATCAAAAAGAAGTTAACTCTATCCAAATTGACATTCTACAATGTAGTCAATACTTAAGGCAGTCAAGACATTTCTCGTAACAATTTAAGACAAAATGTCGAGTAAAACACAGTAGTCTTACATACTCTCTAATTAAAATATGAAAAAGTCCATGTTCATAATGTAGATGTACCGTTGTTTCTGTGGGCGAACGCCATATTGGTGTTATTTTATGTTCCAGTTTCCGTCATTATTCCATTTAAGTAACATTTAGCAAGTCACTGGCGTTCATATAGTCACACGGAGAAATGATTGCGATCTTACGTTGATGATTACTTATAAGTAAAAACAAAACATTATAATATACCTATATAATACTAGTATTTCTCCCCGCAGTTCCACCCCTGTAGGGTTTGAATTTGAAGTCTTATCCTAAGTGGATGCCTAAATTATTCAAGGATTTCAAAGTTTCTAACACCAGCGGCTTAGGCTGCATGCAGATCAATAAGTCAGTTGGGACAAGTCATCAAGTGCATAGCAGATGACGTGTGTGGACAGTATGGACAGAAGATGACCAAATCAGCCTATAGTACCAAGTACTTGGATATATAGATCAATCGTAACTGAGCATGATAAAGAAATTCTAAAGAAATGTGACTCAGTGAGTAGCGATGAAAAAAAAGATATAGCGAAGAATAAGATCTATTTGCAAGTGTTAAAGAGGATTTAAAAGAAATGTCAAGGAGATGGTAAGTCTACAACTAAAACTATCAAAATCTCGCTGCAAAGTTTAACCGAGGACTTTGAACTAGCTAACGGTGGAAGTCTCATAGAAATACATCAAGCCATTCTGCGTTATTAAAGATAAACAGTTTTAGTTGTATATGTTGAGTAATACAGTTTAATGTAGTCAAAGATAACGATATGTTGTATTGTGATATCTTGTTTTGTTTGATGTACGAAAAATTTCGCTATTGAACACACGTAAGTATATACAAGGTCGTTTATTATCAAAGATTTTAAATATGAAGAGATTTTATTTAAATTATTACTTTCATTGGCATCGTATTTTTTACTTACAACTACTTCAGTAGCTGGATAATCGATATTATTATATAATGAAACTGAGGAGTTTTTGTTTGTTTGTTTGAAAGCGCTAATCTTTCGAACTATCAATCGGATTTGAAAAATTATTTTTGCATTTGATAGCCCAATTCTTGAGTTATAGACTAGTTTATATCCCGGGAATGCGGGTGAAACCACAATGAACAGCCAGTATCTTATATACAGATACGAAGGAGATAGAAATTTTGTACATTATGTAAAAGCATTTGTATCAACTGGTATTTCAAATGACAAAATCACACGGAAGTCTCTATTTGAAAACTATTGAAGATTATACGACGGGCCGGTTCGAGTGGAAGTTAATATACATTATGGCCCTGGTCATGGGTTCGATTCATACACAGAAAAAATGTTATGCATGAAAATGTCTGTTCTGAGTTTATGTGTAAATATATAATGTAGTATATCGGTTATCTGGTGTCCATTGTACAATTTAGGCTTAGTTTTGAATTAGATTGTCGTGTATGAAAAACGTCCCAGGAATTTTATTAATTTTAGATCGTCTTTTAATGTTTTCAATTTCGACAAATTAAAATTGTAATAAGTCTGACAGCTGTGTTTATAATTTTAACATGATATGTAATTAAAAATATGTGATGAACTGCTGGCCTTATTGGTGATGATTGTAACCTAACCTGTTCACATTTAGTCGTCTACTTTTGGGTCTATCTAGTTTGCCATGACTGCTTCTGTAAGTCAAATGTAAATGAAGATTTACGAAATTGCAATCAACTGTAATGCTGCATCGTTATCAGATACAAGATTAATCATTTCAAATTGTATGTTATGTGCTATTTAATTATTATGTTTTGATTTTATGGCTCGTTTCATATAGAGCTTTGGAAAGGTTATATTATGAAATGTATTGAATACAAACGGACGGTAGCTCACGTATGCTATAGATGTTTTGTTTAAATGAGCTAATGCATGAAAACGTTTGAAATTTTGCACTAAGAGAATAAAAGGATAACTTGTTACTTTTTGAATAGAATCTTAATCTATACCTACCTATACTAATATTATAAAGCTGAAGAGTTTGTTTGTTTATTTGAACGCGCTAATCTAAGGAACTACTGGTTCGATTTGAAAAATTCTTTCAGTGTTGGATTGCCCATTTATCGAGGAAGGCTATAGACTACCATCACCTACATCATCACCTACCATAGTGAGATTGTGGTCAAACACAAGCCTATTCAGAGTTAAAAAAAAAGTTAAAATACAGTTTTTCATCTATTTTGTCTTACATAACTCAATATGATATCCATAAAAAATTAAAAAATAAACTAGTGTTCCTCATTGTATAGGTGAGGCTTAAGTTTACGACCCTTGGCTGAATATGGTCATTACGATGACCATAAATGAAAAAAAAAAAAACAATAACGCGGACAACCATTTTAAGTCTCCTAAAAAACATTTTATGTCAAATTCATAACCATTTTACTCCTTTATATTTGCAATATGAACCCGGCAGTAAGTTAGACCTTGATAAAATTACTTTACCCGAGGGTAATGTAATTTTAAAGATTGCACATTGTCGAATAAAATCACCTTACATTCTCGTCAGAATTACACTTCAGTGTCTGTCAAAAATGAGGCCACATATTAATCGCAGCAACGTGCATACAGTTTCTACAACGTTAACAAAATATTAATTTTGCACTAATCATTTCAATGCTATGCATTATATATTAACAGAGGTGCCAAATTTATGAATGTTACCTACTCAGTGGGAGTTTCTAAGATGCAATTTAAATTAAAAACTGAAAAGGTAAACTGTAAGGTTCTATTTAAAAAAAAAGTGAAATATTGACTATGAATAATAATGTAAGGCGATGATAGCTCAGTGGTAGTGACGTCGGCCGCCGCGGCGAAGATCGTGGGTTCGAATCCTACTATGAGCATAAGCTTTCGGTGAAGGAAAACCACCCTCAAGTTGAAAATCTGTCGCTAAACACCTATTGGTGTGTTCCGGCAGCCGCACTTGAGCCAGATCCTTCTAGGCTTTGTGTGCTTACCACCTTCGGCCAAAGCATCACCTACCATAATGAGATTTTGGTCAAACACAAGCCTATACAAAGTAAAAAAAAAAAAGTGATTTGTGTAAAAAGTTAAATAACTAGATTAAAAGTGTCGCTCTGAGGAAGTCCCATGAAAAACACATTTAAAATAGACAAATTGATAACAAAACAACACAAGACTCTTAAATCAAATGATATTAGTTTTATGTATCGTAATGGATCGGTTTACATTATTTATGTTTAAATTACAATAAAATTAATATCGTTTTATGAATGATCATTTGGTTCTGTTAATAAATGTATATATATATATATATAATGTTTTTAGGGTTCTCTATTTTTTTTAAAATTTATTCTGGATGTGATTCATCTAGTTTTAGGGCCGGTATTTACCGGAATTTACGACCGTCTTTTGTTTGTCGAAATCAACTTCCACTAACAAAATGTCCACCTAGTCAGATAAACTGTGTTCAAAGTCAAAGTCAAAGCCATTTATTCAGTTTAGGCCCTAGGAATTTACTGAAGCTACCACCGATTCGGAAATCAGCCTTCAACTGAGAAGAACCGGCAAGAAACTCAGCAAGGTTACATTTTTTATATATATTTTTCTTTCTTTTTTTTATAATCTGACTATTGGCTTTATTTTTTGTTCAAAAATGTTACACACTTACTTGCGCCTGCGATGTTACTCGCATTCTCCGAAGGATTTATTGTTATCTAGGCATACCCTATCTATGTGTCAAATCTCACAAAAAAAAACAGCTATTACAGCATGATTGTATTACAAACACTCACACAAACTTAAAATAGCATAAAAATTATTAACCGCTACGGAATCCTCATTATAAAATAACAACCCTAGATCCACCTTCAATATGTTAAATAGTAAAACGTTATCATAAATATAACGTACGTTCGTATAATTGTTTAATCAATTAGAACTTGTTTATTATAATTCTTTCATACGATAACATGTTAATGTTTTTATATAAACATAATAGTATTATTATACCGTACATAGATTGCTATGTACATACAGGATGATTTATTAGTCACTGGCAATACTCTCAGGGGTGGAAGTACTCATCAATATGAACAACTTTTACTATGGGATAAACTGTGAAATCACGAAAAAATTATCAGCTGTTCCATACAAAAGTTCAATACCTACTCGACCAAAATGTATGAAGCAAGCGTTTTATTTTACGCGATATCAGAGCTGGTCCCATAATAAAAGTTGTTCATATTGATGAGAATTTCCACCCCTGCAAGTATTGCCAGTGACAAAAAAATCACCCTGTATAATAATGAACATAGGACATTCATTTTGTATTGAGAAATCCTGCCAAAAATGTACACTACTCAAAACAAATGGCCTTGCGCGCCTCCAAGTCAAGGAGTTTCCAACTGTGGACGTTCAGGTTGTGGAATGAGCTTCCTGCCGTGGGTTTCCCAAGGGAGTATGTGGTTCTTCAAGAAGAGATACTTTTGCTTGTACCCCTGATGCAAGCGTAAATTGGCTACGGTAACCGCTTACCATCAGGCATGCTTGTTTGTATAAAAATCATATGTGCAGTACTGGGTAAGCGTGCTGGACTAAAATTCTAATTTTCCTTATAGAATTTAAATGATCTTCTCTGTTGATGGTTGATTTCAGATAGGTTACTTTATTAATTTAGACTAAATGCTTATGAATTGGATCTTTTTATCTCTTTCTAATTACTATTATCTAAATTTTCCCTAAATTGCTCAATGGATGACATACTGGTGTTACTTTTTAGATATATGGATATCATTACCAAATTCAGCTTTGCAAAGTTCATTGACAGACAGCTGCTCCGTTATTTAGTTATCATCGATTGACTCATTTGAATATTATGTTATAGTTTGACTGTTTTTGGTTATTTTTTTATACCACGTTGTCGACAAACGAGAATACGGCCCGCCTGATGGTTACCGTAGCCTATGAACGCTTGCAACACCAGGGGTATCACGCTTTGCCGACCCTTCCCCCCCACCCCGATGAGCTCTGGCGACCTTACTCACGCGCAGGAACACAAGTAGTTCTGTAAGGTGGAAGTACTTCTCCAGTCGAGCTGCTCTTTGAGCGACATATCGCTATGCTCCACCTCTCTTAAAATTAATTAATTCAAGTAACAGAATCATTTTGATTACAAAATAAGGAATTATACAAATTATGAAAAATAGCTGAGATGATCAGGAAACTGAAAGTGATGTAGGTAGTAAATATGTTGCACATAGATAGATAATCATAATATCTTGATATAACATAATATATTATACTTTTTACCCCGGGAAAATATAAGATTTCTTGGGAAATCGGGTAAAACCGAGAGGCGGAAGCTAAAAACTACTGATTAAAAAAGACTTTTTACAAAAAAAAACCTTTTATATATGATGTATTTTGTAAACAAACGTAAAAATATATATACCTAAACACTTATTTCAAAGTAAAAAAAATAAGGAAACTAGAGTCCGCGCCACCACTGAAGTCCGATAAGTCCACCTCTATTATAAAAGAAATAAGATCCATTTTCATGAATTCCATCGGACTTCAGTGGTGGCGCGGACTCTAAACCGCGAATTAACAAAAATGACGCCAAAGAAACGGAAATTTAAAAACGCAAACAAATTCCAAAGCTATGTCACATCTGTACATTAAGCCGATGATTGTTCCCAACTGAATTTAGTCGGATTAATTTAACGTATGAGTAATTCTGATCATGTATGAGGAATTGTATTGGGACTCTTTATCCAATGTAGTTTAAGTGTTACATTGAGTTAAAGAGTTTCGGAGAAGGTTTCTATATTATATTTTTATACTGTTTATAGGTATGTGTTTGACCACAATCGCACTATGGTAAGTGATGATGTGGCCGAAGGTGGTAAGCACACAAAGCCTAGAAGGAACTGTCTGTCATGTACAGCTGACAGAACACACCGTTGCTTGGCGACAGATTTTCAACTTGAGGGTGGTAGCCAGCCAGGCCAATCCTAACTAATATTAATATTATAAAAGAGTTTTTTTGTTACCACGTCTCTTTGTTCCACGCCTTAACCGCTGAACCGATCGCAATGAAATTTGGTACGCAGATAGCCTATGGCATGGAGAAGGACATGGTTCTTTTTTTTCTCGGATACGCGGGACAACAACAGCTATCCTATAGAATATAATATTAAGTAAAATTTTGTGGTGAACATCTGCAGTTTTTTCAATGCTTCATGTTGGCCACACAGTTCGTCGAACTCGCGATGGATGAGCATGATTTGATCAAACATTTGTATACAAATAGGCCGCGCTCTATTGAGGCTATTACAAGTGGCGGACAATTTTGCCACTCAATTGGTCTTACTGCATCTTTGCTTATCTTATTACCTACTGTATGCTTTGTAAAATTACTCAATTGCTGCGAAAGTCTTTTGCATTAGGTTATATTGCGTAGGTACTCCTGTAAAATTCACAAAATCTATTGCGTAGTTTAAAAGAATTAACCGCAAAAACTTTAGTGCTTTAGTTTATTGCAGTGTTACTTTATGCTAAGAAAGAATTTCAAATTATGATGTAGAAAAACATCATAATTTGAAATTCTTAACTAAACTTACATAGACGCATAAACCAAACACTGAAAGTCCGAATAGACTAAATTATAATAGATAACAAATCGTTATATCAACAAAGAATGTTGGAAGGTCGTCTGTTATCAGTAACAACTTTAATCATGTCGTCACAGCATCAGATAAGAACTTGAATATGGACAGTGATCACGTAGCTGTAGCAACAACTGTTTTTTGACAAGAGGGTATCTCTCTTTCCTTCATTGTTTGTCTCTTTTTGGTAAATGGATAGGTGCATAAGCGCTGACAATTGGCTTGTAATTATTAGTCTGTAATTTAGGAAAGTATATGCTTTTTACTAAGTATAGCCCTGTGTTTGACCTGATTTTTTCCTTGGTATGGAGTGATGTGGTGGAAAGGTACTAAGAACACAAAGCCCAGGAGAAATTGGTTGTCAAGTGTAGTTATCAGAAGCGACATTTAGGATTTACAAAAGATTTTCAACATCATCTTCTTGCCCTGTTCCTAATCATTTAGGGACGTATTCTCCTTCCGTTTCTTCTATCCGTTATATCTGCATTCACTCCATTCTAACCCATATCATCTTTTACACAAACCATACATTTCTTTAAAGTTTTTCAACATGTCTACAGCTTTGACAGTCACAAACAGGTACCCTTCTAAAGTCTATTAATTTCCTACTTTATTTTATACAACGTTTGTCTGCAAACAAACATACGCAACACCAGGGATATCACTCGCGCGTTGCAGACCCTTCCCCCCTCCCTGACCAGCTCTGGCGACCTTACTAACGCGCAGAACACAACTATAAGTTATTTGGCTGCGGTATTCTGTAAGGTGGAGGTACTTCCCCAGTCGAGCTGCTTTTTGAGCGACATATCGCTATGCTCTACCTCTCTCAACACAGTCTCTCTCTACTACAGTTAGAGACAAATAAATAGCGTACAAATTGTATTAGATACCTTCTAATATTTTATCATCACCTACTTTTGCGTCCTAATCGAGGTTAGCACTTGCAAAAACGAAAATATTATTACGAATTTCATTAGTCATTATAAGAATAACATTTCTAGTAATAACAGTCTTTATTGATATCGATATCGATAAAGGCATTGACTCATAATATATTTTTATTCAAATAGGCCTTCACAGGCACTTATGAATAGTCTGACTCTAACGCACGGTTTGGGTGGTTGGTTTTGCAGAGAACACCAACACAGACACTGACAATATTTGCGTGTTATGGCGGAAAAAAAAGAACAAACAACAACAAGATTATTCGTTGTTGAAACCCAAGTGAAAGACTTATATTCCCAGACGATGAGAATGATAATTATGAATTTAGGATGCGCTAGACTATGACCCTTATGCTTCTGTTATAAGAATACCTTTTCCATAAACTCTCAGATGGTTTGTAAAGAGTTTTTTCCAAAGAGTTTGTATCAGTAATTTTAACTGTGTCTCAACAAAAGTCGGTCAATAGCGTTATAGCATAGTTTGTTTTACCTAACCTAAGATACCAAGTATGTTGTTGCAATCGACAGTAAGCAGGAAAAGTCAGTGAAAATCCTTGTTAAATAACAAATATTACAGACAATATGCGAAGAGAAGCCAGGAAGGTACATTATACCGTCCGAGTCGTGACATCGTGACTGTTTTACTAAACCATGTGAATTGCATACATTATATAATTGTAAACTAACAAAAATATCATGACCCCTATTCCTAATACATTTGTATCAAGCCCAAGTTATAACGCAGCTCTTATTTAACTGGCCGCAGAACTTCCAGTTTAAAATGAGCCCGCAGTTTCTGCGGTCATGTTTGGAAATGAATAAGGGACGGAGTTCTATGTCAGCTGGTCGCCGTTAACGTCTTTTAAATTATGTGCATACTTTATAATAATAACAAATGAATATTAAGGTGTTTCACACTGTTAGCGATAAGATGCAGAACTATCTTAATGATAATATTTATTAATAAAATGACAAACTTTTTATGTTATGTAAACCAATACCTAACCTGGAGGTTATTCAAAGTCAAAGCCATTTACCAATTTCGGCCCTAGGAAGGCACTTATGAACGCCGAAGCTACTGAAGTTACCACCGGTTTGGAAGGAGTAGCCATAATTCTCAGAATGTTCCAAAAATATTAAAAATATCTTTGCTGAATTTCTTGCCGGTTCTTTTCTGTTGAAAACTGACTACCGAATCGATGGAAACTTCAGTAGCTACCTATCACAAGGATTTAAAATTATTAAATAACTATGACTTTGCGGATAGTACGAATGAAAGCTTTTTATTGCTGATTTTGTTACTTAAATTTTTTTTTATACAAAAACGTTAATTGCGGATGGATTTTTGTTTTCTATGTATTACAATGTGACATACTAATGTAAGTAAAACGACATTACCATTACCCAGAAAATGTATCAAATTATTTTTGACCACAAAAACCACAACAGCACCACTTAAATTTAATTTAAAATTTCGATTAAATTAAAAAGTATGTTAAAGTGAATCAGGGTCCAAATCTATGTATATAATTACACATTTAATGATACATTATCAAATATATCATTAATTTACTTTCGAAGCCATATTCGGCACAATCAATGTCATCGCTCGTCTATATTAATCGCTACTGCGGCGGATGTTCAGTGTGAGGTGCCCTTATAGGATACCACTTACATAGAATTATTGAGCAATAGGAAAGTTTGTTTAATTATTTATTTTTTGAAGGTTATGGTTGATTTGTGGCGAGTGTCGTTTATAAGTATGTATTAAAAAAAAAGTAATAAGTACCTATATGTAGTATATGAGCAATCTGGTGTCCATGTAGTACGTCTACTTTTTATCATTGATTCAAAATAGATATTATAGTTTGGTGGCAACATTAGTGTATTTTTTTTTTCACTGGATAACTCTATTTATTATAGACTAGCTATTCTCCGCGGTTTCACCCGCACTCCCGGGATAAAAAGTAGCCTATAAACTTCCTCAATAATTGGGCTATCAAATTCAAAAATATTTCAAGATATTAGCATCTTTAAACAAACAAAAAAACTCTTCTCCTTTATGATATTAGTATTAGATTTTTCAATGACAACAACAACAAACTAACAGACCTAATAATGGCGGCAATTATTTTTCTTAATTTAAATTGAGCTATATTCCAAGCAGGCAGCCAGTACGTTCAGCACGTTTCATTTATTTTTTGAACTTATTTAATAGGGAAGAGATGCCTGTATTCAAAATAAATTATCAAACACTAACCAATGTATAAAACATCTAAAAAAAGTGGGGAACCACGATTATTTTATAAAAAATATCCTCTTTATGATTTTTAATGACCAATCTAACCATAAAAAGTAAAACTTTTGATGCTATATAATTATGACGACACAGTATTTAATACAAAATTCCATTTAAACCTATCGTTTTGAAATTTCATAAAAAGAAGCTGATTTGATATGTCAGTCATCATACCAATTCGTATTCGCGCTTGTTCCAAATTCAAAATGTTTTTTTATTAGTTTAAAAAACGTTGTCTCGGTTATCGATGAACCAAATGCCTCTTTTCGAGTGGAAATAGTAAAAAAATATATTTTACTTACAAATGTGATACTTATTTTTTTTTATCCTGGGACATTCCTCACTACGGCCATCTAATCTAACTACAACTTTTTCTAATTTTTACATTCACATAATATTAATTAGCAAAATTACACCCAGACTCGAAACAAACAAACATAATTATACCCACGCAATATTACTCGAGACGTAGCGCATTTAAAAACAGGACCGAAACTAGTTATCAAAAATTGATTTTGAATTCTAACTGTTTTTTTTTTTGTTACAGATGAAGCAAATCACCAATTCAGGTATGTATGTACCTACCTAATAAATTGTAATTTATAATGTAGGCCTGGACCTCAAGTGCAGCTGCTGGAACACACCAGTAGGTGTTTGGTGACAGATTGCCATCTTGAAGGTGGTAGCCATCCAGACGGGTACTACAAAGTACCCTACCACCGTGCTATGGTTTCCTCTCAATGTTTTCCTTCACCGAAAGCTCAAGCTCATTGTAGGATTCGAACGGAATTCGATGTCACTACCACTGAGCTATCATCGCCAAAAACAACAAAGCAAAAGCAACCGTCCGAACTTTGCGTTAGAGTCTCAATTCATAATAGTTTAGGTCGTAACTGGCAAGCCACCCTCAAGTTAACCTTCTAGGCTTTGTGTGCTTACCACCGTCGGCCACATTATCGCATACCATGAGATTGTGGTCAAACACAAGCTTATCCATTGTATTTTTAATCTAGCTGTTCCCGCGGTTTCACCCTTGTTCTCGGTATAATAATTAGTTTATAACTAATAAAAGTAGCATAAGTTACTCCTTATAACATCAGCTATCTGCCAGTGAAAGTGCCGTCAAAATCGGTCCAGCAATTTCGGAGATTAGTCGGAACAAACAGATTGACTTTTTTTTAAACTTATTTTGACATTACAAACAGATACTTCAATGTTATTTATTTATATAGATTGGAAGCTGCCATCAGTTTGTATATTTTTAATCTTGAGATGTCTATAGGCGAGATGTAGGCACAAGTAATAGCCGCAACAGCCTTCTGAGGTAGCGTTGCAATGTCTACATAATTATTATATTACTCAATGTTTGCAGATGTGCCGATTTTATATTCTCACGATTCCAGCCGTGGGCGGCCATTTGTGTAACTTACTTATTATTGGTTTTTGAGAAAGAATTTTTGCACTCAAGTGTATGTACTTAAATTTTCAAAGTGTTTTCTTTGAAAGTGAAAGTGTATTTGTAATGTTTGTTTGTTTGTATCGTTTGAATATGTGATAGCGAAATGTTGAAGTGGTCGTTTTGAAAAAAATATTAATTAGTTACATAATTTGAGTAGATATTAGATAACTTTTTTGGAAAAAGTATTTATAATATCACTTGCTTCTGCTCACTTGCCCCGCGGTTCCTTCTCCATACCATAGGCTATCTGCATACCTTTCATCGCAATTGGTTCAGCGGCTTAAGCGTGAAAAGGTAAGAAACAAACAAACTCACATTTGCATTTATAATATTAGTTAGGATGTTTGAAAAAGAAGTTTATGTTAAACTATGATATTATAATAAAAAAAGGCACATATGTTTCTAGCGCGCGCATAGTGAAGACCCGAAAACTTCCCAATTGGGACGTTTTTCTTTAGTCATCGGATTTTAAACATCGGTTACTATGGACGTAACATATCTTGAGAACAATATCATTGATTTAAATAAATATTACAGCGTAATTACATACAGTGGCCTATCGCGTTTGAAGTCAAGCGAGTGTATGGCAGCTTGGGCTCGCTACCGCCCCTCTCTCACCCCGCAAGCTCCGCACGATTGCTCTGTCTAGACGTGTCCGTTAGACGACTGTAAGAGTTACGTAGACTGTGTAAATATCCTGAGATATTCCTCACACGAGGCCATCTGATTCCAAACTAAGCAGAGATAACTGATTATACTATATATTTATTTGTTCCAAATATGTACTTAGTTAAGTATTTACTATATAATGTAGTATATCAGTTATCTGGCTACCATGACACAAGCTCTGCTGCTAGTTTGGGGTCAGATGGCCGTATTTGAGGAATGTCCCAGAAATACACCTATAGTTTGTATTGTGGTAGGTAAACAAGGAATGATTCTTTGAAACAAGTATTTACAATCAATGTATAAAATACAAACTATGATATATAGAAAACATCCTCAAAGCTGTCGCTGCTGTCGATAGGCAAGGTTCCCAACAGGCTGGCAGCGTTACCTTATTGGATGGCCAAGCTTATGCGTTGGCGGAAAAAGCTCCCAGCCCGTCGGTCTCCCGAAGCCTCGATGAGCTTGGATGATAAAATCCGAGCAAATCTGCGAGCCTCGAACCCCCACGGACCTAAGGTTTCTACCGCGAATGGCATGAACAAAAAATTAGGACCAAGACAAGCGTATTTTTTAAATTTGGATTTTTCAGCACCGGTCGCAGCCGCCCCAGCGACTTTACAAGTCGCCAGTATGTGGCGCAAGTGTAGGTATCAACACATTCTTTTAGCTATATTTTTTGTAAAATATCAATACAATCGTCAATATCGAACAGGTGTTACATATTTTAGGAGATGACTCGTAACATGTCATGTCACAGTCGAAACAATTCGACAGGCATGTGACAACATCACGTGTTAGTATTTTAGGACACTGGCAGCGAAGCTATAGCTATCATTTATTAATTGCTGAAGATTTATTTTTGATAATTATTTGGGTAACGCCAGTGGCTATGGGTTGACGAAATTACCAAATAATGGGTTAAAATTGACACTAAAATCATTCAATGGATCTGAAAACAAAAATTCTAGGCAGTAAAAATTTACAATTTATATATTATCAGGCTCACAAACGAAAGCTGTAAAGCACAATTTTAAGTCAATGCTGATGAGGTCGGTTAGATGGTAGTAACAGGAGATACCGACTTTCTGGGTCAGAAATTATCGTTTTTATAACATAGCATTGTATTTTACATTCCTATATTTATAAAAGACTTGCTTCTGCCACGCGGTTTCACCCGCGTTCCCGAGGGATATTATGTTTTCCCGGGATAAAAACTATCACATATATGTTAATCCAAAATATATTCTACATGTAAAAAATTTCATCCAAATCCGTTCAATAGTTTTCAGACATCCAAAAAAAAGAAAAAACAAAAAAAACTCCACATTTATAAATATTAATAGTGAGATGGTCAACAAGATTGTTCGATTTTACCAAGTTTATCGCGTACCATCGCCTCGCTTGTTTCCGAGTCGTACAATCGAGTGGAAGTCATTTGCAATGTTTACTATCTGCTAAGCTATGCGCGTAGTGTTACAAAATAATGTGTGAGTGTACGTGCAGTTAGAAGCGCCTACTGTATTTCGGTAGGTATAAAGCTACTAGCTGTCCCACGTGCCTTCACCCGCGTCGCCCGTATTTATATACGGAAAAGGAAATAATCGGGATAAAAACTATCCTATCTTTTATGTTGGAACAAATCACACATATTGAAAAAAAAAAACGTTAGATCGGATAAATAGTTTCAGAGTTCATCGCGGACCAACATCGTGACACGGGAATTTTATATAATAATAGCTTCCGCCCCGCGGTTTCACCCGCGGTCCCGAGTGCTCCGATCGCCACCAAACCTTACAGGATTACCCGCGGGGCTAATATGAAAATTTTCTGAAAATTACATCGCGATCGGTTCAGCGGTTTCGGAGTCTATAAGGAACATACATACATACGTTCTCTTTTATATATACAGGGTGATATTGTGATCACTGGCAATACTTGCAGGGGTGGAAGTACTCATCAATGTGAACAACTTTTATTATAGGGCTAACTCTGATATCGCGTAAAATAATACGGTTGCTTCATACATTTTGGTCGAGTAGGTATTGAACTTTTGTATGGAACAGCTGATAATTTTTTCATGATTTCACAGTTAGTCCCATTATAAAAGTTGTTCATATTGATGAGTACTTCCACCCTTGCAAGTATTGCCAGTGATAACAAAATCACCCAGTATAGATTAAGATTTGTAACTAGCTGTCCCTGCGGTTTCACTCGCGTCCTCATGTGCTAAAGTATCAAGATTATCAACGTGATCTAAGCAACAAGCAAATCTCAGGGACGGAAATGAGAAATACGGTTGTATAAAAAAACTATTATGTTTCCCTTATTATAGATCTTTCTGCTAAATTAATTTAAGGCAGATATGACAGCTCAGTGGTTGTGTTGTGATGTCGAATGCCGTGCAAAGTCGTGGGTTCAAATTATACAATGAGCTTGAGTGTTTTTTTTTTATACTACATTGTCGGCAAACAAGCATACGGCCCGCCTGATGGTAAGCGGTTACCGTAGCCTATGAACGCTTGCAACACCAGGGGTATCACTCACGCGTTGCCGACCCTTCCCCCCTCCCCGATGATCTCTGGCGACCTTACTCACGCGCAGGAACACAACTATAAGTTATTTGGCTGCGGTATTCTGTATGGTGGAGGTACTTCCCCAGTCGAGCTGCTCTTTGAGCGACATATCGCTATGCTCTACCTCTCTTATAATTCCCGGTGATAACATCGTGAGGAACTAAAGCACGGTGGTGGTACTTTGTAGTACCCACTTGACTGACTACCACCCTCAAGTTGAATATCTGTCGCCAAGCATCTAGGTACTGGTTCTGACAGTTATACTTGAGCGCTAGTTTGCCTTCTAGGCTTTATGAAGGTTGACAGCGCATTGGCAATCCCTCTGGTATTGCTAATGTCTATAGGCGACGGTAGCCACTTACCATCAAGTGGACCGCCTGCCTACTTGTCATTCATCTGACATCTGAAAAAAAAAACCGAACGCGGGTGAAGCCATGGAGGACAGCTAGTAGTTCCATAAATACGAGTGAAACCGGTAAGCGAAAGTTCTGTACCGAAATGTTAAAAATTAGGTCTGAAAGTGATAGCGAAGTAACAGACCCAAAGTTATGAAGATTATTTACCTTCCGATTCTGGCACTTGACATCGAAAGGTTTATAGTGGTCAAATATTGGTGTGTCAATTGGGGTCGAGCTAGATTGAAATATGTCAAAAGGTCAAACGCTTTTGTTTTTTCAAAATGGTCAAAAAAAGATACAGTTGTAGTTAAATCTGAGAGTTTGTTTGTTTAGTTGAACGCGCTAAAACGGGATTTAGATTGTAATTAGTTTTTCTTTTACTGTATAATATAGGTACATCATTCATTCAATCAAATATAATTCCACAGCATAAAAATAACAGCTCCCATATATCACAGCGTAATGACTCCAGCTCCCGCACTACTAACATTAATTTCACAAGAAGCACGACTATAAACAGAGGTCATCGAGGTCACGGGGTCAACGTACATGTCACCGGCTCTATGGCATATGTCTATGGGCAAAACAAATAGACAAGACAATTCGCTTTCACATCACTTCCGATGTACAGTGTGTTTGTTTGAAATGAGAGAAATTGTGTTGGAAATAATGTTTAAGAATGTTCAAGGTCATTTTATGTTGATCGTAAAATGGAGGTAACTAATTAAATCTATATACTAATATAATAGATCTGATTTTTTTTTGTTTGTTTGTTTGAAAGCACTAATCTCTGGAACTTTTAGTCGGATTTGAAAAATGATTTTTTTCCATTTGATAGCCCAGTTCTTTAGGAAACCGCGGGGGACAACTAATCTATGCTAATATGATAAAGCTGAAGAGTTTGTTTGTTTGAACGCGCTAATCTTAGGAACTTCTGGTTCAATTTGAAAAATTCTTTCAGTGTTGGATAGCCCATTTATCGAGGAAGGCTATAGGCTTTTTATTCCGGAAAACACAAGATCCCTCGGGAACGCGGGTGAAATCGCGCGGAAAAGCTAAGTGTAGGTATAAAGTTGATACGCCATTTTCTGAGTTAGATCATTTTTATTTGATGCAATGCAATCATCAAATATATATTTATTTTAATGTAAAGAATAAATGTTATTATTAGAAAACAATCCTAACTAATATTATAAATGTGAAAGTGAGTTTGTTTGTTTGTTACCTTTTCACGCCTAAGCCGCTGAACCGATCGCGATGACATTTGGTGTGCAGATAGCCTATGGTATGGAGAAAAACATAGGATACATTTTATCCCGGGAAAACCTAAGAACCCTGGGAAACGCGCGTGAAACCGCGGGGCGGAATCTAGTTAATAATAAAAGAACGGTTCGTTATTAGGTCACGAACGTGGCATTGCGGTTATTATGAAATTATTAATAATTAACATATAAATAAATAAATCGTGCCAATAATATTTTACCCATGTAATAATTGTTAAACAAGTTATAAACGAGCTACCGTTTTATTGACTGTAGTGTTACTGGTTAAAAACCGATAATTGAAGCGATTAGTCGGTAAAACAATCGGCTAAATTGATAGATTCGTTATTTGCTAACCTAGACCTTATAATAATGACAATAAGATATATATTATATTATCTAATATTACGAGTGTTTCATAAAGTAGTTTGATTTATACATAGCTAGCTCCTGTCTCGCGGTTTCACCTGCGTTCCCGAGGGATCTTATGTTTTCCCATATGCCAAGTTTCATCCAAATCTATTCAGCCGTTTATGTGTGATTGAGTCACAAATATTGAAATACAAAGGAAAATGGAAGAAAGTAGTCCAAGAGCCTTCACTGATGGGAATAGTGCGAAACGAGAGTACATCCTTGTCATATGTCATTGATCCAGGCAAAAATCTATTAAATTCTGTCCCGGGGTTATCTCGTTGTGGCTATGTATGTTCCAAATAAAATAACTAGCTGTTCTCCGCGGTTTCACCCGCATTCCCGGGAAATAAAATAGCCTATAACCTTCCTCAAGAATAAAATTGAGCTATTAAATGCAAAAAGATTTTTTCAAATCCCACTGGTAGTTCCAGAGATTAGCGCCTTTAAACAAACAAAAAACTCTTCTGCTTTATTATATGTATTAGTATAGATATGATTATTTGCTCAACTTGGTTATACTTTTTTTTTTTACTATTAAGGTGGCAAACATAAGGCGATGTTAGCTCAGAGCTAGTGACGTCGGATGCCGCGGCGAAGGTCGTGGGTTCGATTCCTACAATGAGCTTGAGTTTTACCAATATAATGTTTTACAAATACCAAGTGTAATGCAAAATCATACTATTTATGGTTGGAACATATACATATGACCATAGCGAGATAACCCCGGGATAGAATTTGATGGGCTTAAGCGAGAATCGTACCATAGTAACTAGGCTTTTTGATTTCACGCAAATCTCATTAGTGGAGGCTCTTGGACCAAGTGCCTAAGACTTTTGCCCATTGTTCTTTTCAGGTTTATAATATCAGTATAGTAAGGCATGATTTAAAGTTACAGATAAAACTGAGCTATCACAACCTGAATAAGGAAACAACTCAAAAATGACGTCAAACATTGTGACGTCACGAAACCACAAAGGATGTTTCGGTTAGGGATGTCAGAATAACAATAACATGTAGTATTGAATTACATCGAACACCGATCGGTCCCATTATTGTCGTCGGATTGATTTGAGTGAAGCGAAGTGGCGCGTGATGTGCGCAGGATACCGCCTGTCAGTTGACCGACACGCCTTATGGTGTAGGGTTGCCACACTTGAGTTACGTTATAGTTTTTTTTTTTAAATGTACAGCTGTTCGTGTGAAACTGTTGTCTTTATGTATGTACATTTTTGATCTACGTTTGTGTGAATATGTTTATGTAGCCAAGGAAAATTTGGGAACATACATCAATCCCCGAGGTGGAAACTAGTAAAGAAATCAAATTTATATAGCATCGATCGCATTTAACAATGTGATGCCTTAGGATTAATGCAAAAAGATAGAGAACTAGAAAGTAAATATCACCAGTACCGCTACCATCTATTACTGGGTATTTTTCTATATGATAGCAATCATGAAATCACGTGAGAGTCAGTTACAGTCTAGGCTTTTTGTGTTTACCACCTTCGACCACATTATCCCTACTACAGATAAACATATAACATAGTGGATAAACATAAGCCAAACGTAAAAACTTACATCTACTTATAATTAGAAACTATTAGGTTTAATAAAACAAATCGCCAACCCTAAATTACATAAAGGTACTATCACACCGACGACGTAATATTAAAAACGCATAGTCGATGACGCGTGATGCATCAAGCATTGAAAAGTGACGGCACTCCCTGTCAATTGTCATTGCCCCGCTTTCTATAGATTAGCCATAAACAGTGTACGGAATTATAAATCAGACGACAAAATTTATGAATGTCAGACACGTGTGAGACTTGGAATCATCGCCTGAGTTATTGATATACTATTATATTGAGCTCTGACACGATATCCTGTCTGAAGCCACACGTAACGAAAAGAGCTGTTTGTGGAAATCAATAGTCTAGGTAGGTAAATCTATTCGAAGAAACTTCTTTTGTAAAAAAATAACTATATTTAAACTTCGTAACAGGTTTAATTCCATTCAGGGGTTCCGTCAAAATTACAGAGAAAGGAAAGAAATAAGGGTACAGGGCATCAGAGACCATCAACGGCAGGTCTTGCCGGCATAATATTGTTATGGTTTGCGAGTAGCTCGTAATTTACCCCACTTCCATTTTCAGAATGGTACCGGAGCTGTTATACCTAGATGCTAATTGCAATCGGATTAAATCCTCGCAATCAGGGTTTACAGTGACACTTAAAATTTTAATTTAAAGCATGGGATAATTTTCGTAGCCAAATGCATGAAGTATTGCGACGAGCTGGAGAAGAGTGGCCCTGGTTCATCAGTGGATTGTTTCCATAAAGTACAGTAGGGTTTACAGTAAGTAAATTACAGTAATATTGATAACAAAATGATATGGATACCATTTTTAATAACTGATTTGTTGGCTGAGCTCCATTAGATAAAAAAATATAGTAAAAGCCTAGTCTACATTTTTTGTAGTAATATACTCTCGTATGTTTATACCAATAAGCTTTATTCGAATGCTAATAGAGTCTTAAATTGAGAGCTAAAGCCTAGTTTTTATTCAACACCTATATATAAAAATATCCTGTTTGTAAAAAAAAAAGAAATCTAAATACTGGTATAGTACCTAAGCTATGCATGTTATTAAAATTAATTAAATTTGCCAAATATCTTATTATTTAATAATTTTAGTGCCTTGAATACATTTATAATAAACGCTAGCAACACCAGGGGTTCACTCGCGCGTTGTCGATCCTTCCCCCCTCCCCGATGAGCTCTGGCTACCTTACTCATTTTTTTTTTTTTTTTTCGGCAGGAACAGAAGGTGGTGGGTCCAGGGGACCTTCTTCCACCCTTACGCGGACTTTGCGGCGAGCGCTGAGGGCTCTATCTACCTTACTCACGCGCAGGAACACAACTATAAGTTATTTTGCTGCGGTATTCTATAAGGTGGAGGTACTTCCCCAGTCGAGCTGCTCTTTGAGCGACATATCGCTTTGCTCTACCTCTCATAATATGAGATAATTTGGGATGATCTTATAAGAACTTTACTGGGCACTTTATGTTTAGATCCCTAATCTGCAACACTTTTGGAGTAGGTATTTGTCAAAACGAAGAACGGACTTTTGTTTTTTCGGAGTAGACCCCTAGATCAGTAGTACAAGAGAACTGCTTTGCTATTATACCTCGCAGCAGCAAGTATACAGAGTTGAATATCGTGTGTGTCGTTTGAACTTAATTTGGCAAAGGTTATTTTTTCTAATTTCGTTTTTAATTAGAGTAATATTTTGTCTCTGGCATTTTTTTCTTGGCAGTATAGAATAGACTAGGTATTTTATCTCGTAATGAGACAAGATAATATGAGACAATATATATGAGACAATATATATTTATTTATTTATTTTATTTTATTAATTTTTAGTGATTTATAGTCATAAATAATCTATAGTAGGTACAAAGAATGGTATACCGAATCAATTTTCAAAGTTTAACTGCGGAAAAACCAGTGACAAACAAACAAACCTTACTAGCAAAAACAATTCGATGAATCTAGACCCACAGTGAAGAAAGAAGCCTTTAATATTTAGATCCCAAAAGAGGGACAGAGGGCATCACATCGCCAAAATGGTTCCCAGAAAGCGGCGCGTGTGCAACCCAATCAATATGCGATAAATAATTTATTACTTACGACAATGTAACAGTGTCTGTTTGTATGTTTGGGCTGCCGAGCAATTGTGTGCTAATATCGTTTGTATGACGAAGGTTTCTTAATTGCGGTAGGTGGTTTTGAGGGTTACATTATTATTAACTAACTGTAGACCGCGGCTTTACCCGCGGAAATTAATTTTTCAACGTAACTTAAACAGTAACACCTAAGTGCAAGTGTACTTCACTTAATGATATTTGACTTGTGTAACAGCGGTTAAGTTAACAGGAAGTTAAGGTAGATGTAGAGATAGTACAATTTATAATAGAGCTCATTGTTCATAATGTTTGTCTCGAGGCGACTCGTTGCCTCCACCTTGTTTACTTATTAGTTAACTGTTGTTAATATTTAAAGCAAATCCAGTTAAATGATGTTGGAAATTAACAGGTTTCTTTAACAAGGAAATACTGTTTTAAAGCATGTATTGTGAATATCTATCTATCTATATAAAAGAAGAAGTCCTGAATAATTGACTGATTGTATGACAGCTGATAATCAACTCAGAGTCTAAACCGCTGGTCCTAGAAATACAAAATTTCAAGTCTTCTATATAAAAAAGTGTAAGAATGTGTGTGAATAAATATTATATTATTTAGTTTAATTTTATTTTATATCAAAGGTAGTAAACCATATTTCAAGCAAATAAATAAACTTAATTTTATTCCATTGCAAGGGTAGGAACCTTTTTCCTGCACCCATATTTCGTCTTCCTTGCTATAATAAATAGTGTCAGGAGGAGTCAGGGTATACCTGACTATATATATTATAATACATGGTTGTGTATTTATGGGCTTACCAACTTCCAGCCACATCGGATGATAAGATTGTGGTTAAAATCAAGCCTATATAAAGAAAAAAAAAATCTCATAATATCCTCATTACACAATACAGTGAGCTGCGTTCACCAAAAATCATTTACGTGGTCCAATTTTCACCTTATCTTATTTGACCCAATATGACTTGAAAAACTTGTCATATAATATTATTACGAAAGTATATTTTAATATTATCGATATATTAGTTTATCGTTATTTAACCTCACTGATCTTAGGGGTCACTACGTGGCTCATTGACAATTCTAACACTTAATTTACCCCAATTAATATTCTTCCTTATTCACATCAAACCTGTTTTCTATTTATCATGTTTATCATTTCCCTCCCCATAATAACTGCATCCACAGCCTCCTCTTTATTGTCTCCGGGTCTTTCGGGACCTCTGAGTCCTCTGTCAGGTCTACCTAGTATTATTTTCTCCACTCTTGGCTACTTCACTGATTTATTCTCATCCTCCGTGATTTAACCCATAATACATTCACCTACATCTACTTTTTTCTCTTCTGGCACACTATTTTTAAATTCGCTTCATAAAAAAAGTGTTATAGGCTCGTTTACATTGTTTGTTTCTCTTTTGGTAGCACTAATGGTAGATAAAACTCTACTAGTAGGTTAAAACAATTTGGTAACTAATTTAGTTAGGTAGTGAAACTTTTTGTGTGGGCGTCAGTCGGACGGTGTGTCACTAAATCTGACTATCATGTACTTACGAGTATTAGAACTTAAATTATGTCTCAAGAATAGATTCTGTTAGTCGAAAATAAACGTTGTATCATCGATTTAAGATCCAAATTCAATATTCAATCTTGACTTACAACTTGACGCACCTATATGGTTCAATCAGACGATTTATAAAATGGACCTTAGAGTTGGCTTGTAGATTGAAATAACGATTTTATAAATACCGTGGTCAATTATATGGGCTTATTAATAAATAGTTAAATATCAATGATTAATTACTACTTAGGTATAGAATTTTAAGAGATCCAAGATTAAGTAACATAAATAAAATAAATAATAACAGTAAAGGTTATGATTTTTAAAAATATATTTATTTATTCAATTTACAACTTTTTACATTGTGTCTGAATGTCAATGAGAAAATTTGAAAATAACTAGCTGCACACAAGAAAAATGTCAATGAAAATAATAAAACAGTCAATATCATTACAAATTCAAACAATCACTGCTAAAACATCCGTCAAACAAAATCCTCGATGGAATAGCAACACTTTTCCAATAGGAAGGCCCTCAGTTTTGCTTTGAATAGGCTAGACTTGTCAATAATACTTTTTAGTTCAGGTGGCAACTTATTGAACACTTGTACTGCTTGATATCGCGGAGAATGTTTAACGACGTTGAGTTTAGGTACAATCTTAATTTTGAAGTCCTTTCTACGAGTGTTTTCCCTCTCAGTTTTTTCGCCTTTCGTTTCGTATTCAGACAAGTGCTTAACGAAAATGGACATAATAGTCAATATATATAGGTATCTAAAGGGAATTTTTAATTATTTTCAAAACAAACATATTTGATGACACATGGGTCTATCCCCACATCATTATCATCATCTCAGCCGCAAGACGACCACTGCTGGACATAGGCCTCCCCTAAGGATCTCTAATAGGACCGGTCTTGGGCGACCTGCATCCAGCGTTTTCCGACGACCTTTACAATGTCGTCTGTCCACCTTGTAAGCGGACGTCCTACGCTGCACTAGCCGGTCCGTGGTCTCCACTCCAGAACTCTTCGGCCCCATCGGCCATCCGTTCTGCGCACTATGTGGCCTGCCCATTGCCACTTCAACTCGCCAATCCGCTGGGCTATGTCGGTGACCCGTAGTTCGTCTACGGATCTCCTCATTCCTGAATCGATCGCGTAGAGAAACCCCGAGCATAGCCCTCTCCATGGCTCGTTGAGCGACATTGAGCTTTTGGTCTATTCTCTACCTAATAGTTTTGCTGGATTGCCAAGATAAAAACAGTTTTTTATTACTTTTACGGTAGAGAAGTGAAGTCATAGTGAAAGATAGTATATTTAACAACGACTTCAAAACAATCTTCCTATTGCGTCACAGGGCGGTCGTTGACCCGATTTTTTACGGTTTTTATCATAATTACACAGTACTTATACTGATAATATTAGATAACGCCACAAGAGGGTCAGGATTAATTGAGTTTAGTTTATTTTGTAATTGAATTATAGTGGAGTAAACAATTATGAAATTATCATATCAAAGACTGTAGAAAATTTATGTTGGGTCTGTATGTAAATACTTATTAGGTAGAAATTTTATTCGATCTTTGCTCAATCAACAACAAAGAAAAAAAATTAAGGCAGAATTTTCTATTGTTTCACATTTTTTCGTTTAGCCCTTGACTTGCTCATAGAGGATGAAGACGAAGCTGTCCACAAAAAACTGTCCAATATCACTCCCTCCTCGTAATATCCCATATTTAATGTAACTTTCATTCGTTTGTAATATCTATGCTACCTCTACTTTTTATAAGTATTAATTAGATAGGCTCTAACTATCAAATAATCTTGATATATTAAATTCCTGTGTCACAATGTTGGTTCGCGTTATACTTCGAAACTACTTATCCGATTTTGTTCTAAATTAATAGATAGAAAAGTTTTAATCCCGTCTAGTTGTTTTCAAAAAAACCATAATATAAAACAGACAAAGTCACAGGCACATCCTAGTGTTACCCAATCATAACGATCACGTTGACCGTGAGACACGCTTTTGACCTACTTGCCCACATGTTAGTTCTCGAGACTACGACCACAGACGTACATACATTGTGCGCTATGATTAATGTACCCTAATGTGAAGTCTTAGTGTCCTCCTTATTTAACAATATCACTTGATTTAGTGAAGAGCACACTATCGATGTTATCTATGTGAGTAAATAGAACAATTGATTCAAGTTCGTTATTTTCTTAATATATAATTTATGTGTTATTGATATAAGGTTGATAGTCTTTTTGTTAAAAAATATTGCTGGGACACGAAGGACTACCTAAGTAAGATGATGAGAAAATGAGAAGATGTCACCTAAGTTGCGTAGTACCTACACAAAGTCTAAAGTAAATATATCTCTTAAAAGCCTAGAGTGAAAGATTAAAGATATCTGGAAGCAGTTGTACTCTGCTTTGATAATTTACTTGTTGAAAGTAGAACATGTTCAGGTTGTTATTTATTATTTAATTTTTGTGTCTTTATATGTTTTAAAATTGTTAAACATTTTAAAGAAAAAATTGCCTACGTTATACAGGGTGATTTTGTTATCACTGGCAATACTTGCAAGGGTGGAAGTACTCATCAAAATGAACAACTTTTATAATGGGACTAACTGTGAAATCATGAAAAAATTATCAGCTGTTCCATACAAAAGTTCAATACCTACTAGACCAAAATGTATGAAGAAACCGTATTATTTTACGCGATATCAGAGTTAGCCCTATAATAAAAGTTGTTCACATTGATGAGTACTTCCACCCCTGCAAGTGTTGCCATTGATAACAAAATCACCCTGTATAAAGAATCTGTGTGAAAAATTTCTAGTTTCTAGATCCAGGAGTTGTGGGTTGATACATCAGTCAATCAGTCAGTTTCTTTCATATAAACAGACTAGCTAAACCCGGCTTTGCTGTGGCTCAATTTAAACCTCATGAAACGCCTAGAATTTCCTATCCCCATGAGAATTTAGGGATAAAAGTTACTATTAGAAATGCAACGTTGTGTAAAATTTTCAATTTAATCCAACAAACACTTTTTGAGTTTTGTGAACAGTAACATACGGAAGCTGAATATTTATATTATATAAACAGATGATATAAGTCTTAACGTAAATAACGTGAAACTAGATAAACAAACAAACAAAACCATTAAACTACTAACCACAGTTCTACCATATGGTACTTTACTTAGCAAACGACATTGGTATCTCAAACATTCTGTCACGATATGCAAAACTGAGCTAACCTTCAAGACTGCGTTTAGGAGGTCGCCAACGAACAAACATACTGAGGAAAACACATTTCCGTCTTGTATGTACCTCTAATTGAGATAAAGTAGGGTAAATTACGGTTTTTACTTCCGCGTGGTTCTTTATCAGTTACTTACTGATGCCTTGTGGCTTTGAATGTTAGGTGTGGATTCTGTAAAAATACTTTAGAAGTCTTCAGTCAAAACAGTTTTTTTGTATCTATCAAGGTTAAGGCTTCTGAATAATCAGCCATCTATCGCTTAACATAGACCACAACGAACGTTTCTAAGCCACTCTTATCCAGCAGCTTCCAGCAACTGGTTAAATTCACCAGTTTCAGGCAATCGAAGACTATTCTTGCTTGTCGTAGATTAGTTCTCCAAATGCCACTTCAGCTTTATGGCCCTACGGTTGTCTTTTAAAAACAACTTTTTGAACCTAAATAGAGTGAGTCCCATAAGGACTTATAAACTTTTGAACCATCTTCTTCCATCACTTTGTTTATATCACAAGGTAGCGTCATTGTTTCTAAAATCATATCTTGCTAAGAGCTCAGTCCTTAGATCAGTGACGTCACATTATAATCAGGGACTTGAACCCACTACCGACTACCGGACTTCCATACATGGCACCGCCCTCCGTTTGATAATGCCGACTTTACCATAAAGCGCAATGGTGGTTTTATGCGATAATTTTGACGTGGCATTTTGCCGGCCGTTTTAAATGTAATAACGGTTTAGCTCACAGTAGGTGGTAGAAAATGCGTAATGTGTAAGCAGTAATAGTTATCTACCAGTAATAAAAGTGGTTTTCATTGAAAATCAGTATCTGCTCTCGAATTGATGGCTGAACTCAACTCTGAAGCTGAAGACTTGAAGTTTTCAAGAAAGACAGAGCTATTGGCAACGTTAAAACTATGAGACTAACAGTTGTCACCATTTTACCGAACCATTGACCTGTGAAAACTCCTTGAGAATCCGTTATAATTTGCTATGTAATCTAACAGTAAATATAAATAGATTAATTTAATATGAATAAGAATTCATTATTATAATGAAACCTTTTCCAAAAATAATTTACTACTTTGGACTCAGAAGACAAGGACCTCACGCAGGTTTACATCACGCTAAAAGTGGTACGAAGACAAGGAATGTTTGACCTCGTGTTAGGCGACCAATAGTCAATCTTCGTGTCTTTGCATTGGCATTAGACAATTTAGTTGGCGGTTGGCCCTAAAACTAAAATATTTTTATCAATCTATTTTCGATAGGCATTTTCTAAGTAGGTACTAGATTTAGTCTAGCTAGAAAATAAGTATTTTCTCAGTAATCGCGGTCGTTTTTTTCAAATTCCCATTTGAAGTAGCAAAAACGTATTATAAAAGATTCGAAGACTTTACAAAGAAACCTACTGAATAAGTAAATGTATCATGTACCTACATGAAAAGATAGATTCACAAAAGAATAATGTTTTGCTGAATTTCTTACTTTCTACATCTTCTTAGTTTCAAAATCGGTGGTAGAATCAATTGTGATGTTCATAAGTGCCTTAACAGGGCTTTTACTATTAAAATCATTAATTTAATGTATTTTTGTTTTGTCACCATGATTTATCACAACTAATTATTATTTTTATTCTGTTTCAGATATCCTCATGCTGTTCTGCGTTAGATAATTGTAAGTATATTTATGTTATGCAATCTTCAAAAACATCAAAATAAGTAAATTAATATTTTTGCAGACTTGCTAATAAGTTTAACTCAATATTTTTAGCATCGACCATTCCATCGATAACTGAATTTGAAAAACCAATCTCCCTGGTCTAAATACCCCATAGACGGCTGTGGCCACTTATCATCTCGTGGAGAAATCTCTTATCTGCTTGTCAGCTTTTTGATACAAATAATGAAATTCGGTTATGGTTGCTGGGAGCAGTTCATTTGTTTTTAAGTGTTCGTGTTTGAGGATAGTTTTGGTAATAAAGGATTAACAATCACTAAGTGTAAGAAAGACTATTTTTACGCAAATTGTTTTATAAAAAATGCCAATTTGAGAATGGGCTATAATCTCAATAGCGTTTGACCATGGTAAGTGCCGAAGGTGGTAAGGAGAAACTTTGCCTCCTTATGTGTGTTCTACCGCACAGTGCTCAGAGGAATTGTTTGACTTGATGCCCAGACTACCTTCTACCATAGCAACTCTCATCGCTTGTCCTCATACATTCAAACCAAATTGATTGATTACCGCGGATGTTCAGGTTGTGGAACGAGATCCTCGCCGTGATTTTCCCAAGGGTTGTATTTTAGGGAAGAGATTTTTGTGCGAGTGATACCCCTAGTGTTGCAAGCGTAAATAGACCACGGTAACTGTTTACTATCAGCCGAGCTATATCCTTGTTTGTCACCATAGTGGTATATAAAAAAAAAACAGAGAGAATTGGAACTCGCAAGTTTATTTATTGCAACAAAACAGGACGCTTGGTTACGGATTTATAAACTCCGTTTCAATGTCAGATGGTATCCACAATAAGTGCATCATACCCCAAAATACATAATTTTTCATCACGGATCCGTTTCGTGATTTGTCCCGCCAGATGGCGTATAAAAAGCTGTAATTAATCTCCGCCTCAAAGGACAAATATGCCTTTTGTTTCCACGATATGACATACAATCTTGGATCTAGGAAGCATATGGTGGCCATATATGAGTAGTTAATGTACCATATATGGCATATAAACGTAAACTTTGTCGTTTAATCGGGAGTTATTTGCCGGAGCGCCTTATATGCGATAAAGTACGATAGATATTTATTTACAATGTTGTTTTATAAATAACTTGGATAAGGTTTAATTGAATGTGATAACTTGTGTTTAGTCCTTGTTAATAGGTTTTAATCGTTCAACATCCTTTGTGAGATTTTTATGTGAGAACTAGTTTTGGCCCGCGATTTTATCCGCGTTCCGGATGGGAAATTAACTCTTTTTAGGCCTATGCTAGACTTCATTTTCAGCATGGTAATTAACAAAGACTGGGGACTGATTTAAGTACAACTGCCAGAGTACACCGGTAGGTGCTTACTTGCTTGAACTACAATGTATCCTACCACCGTGCTATGGTATCCACTGGATATTTTCCTTCACCGAATGTAGTATTAGAAGCGACGATCTTCGTCTATGAAGTCGCTAGCACTGAGCAATTGCCTCATTTACTTATTATACATTGGTAAAATATACAAACATTTTTTGATGAACATTTCTATTGATACACGATGTGGGCCTGTAATTAACCTGCAGGAGTTTCTGACAGTTGCACTTGAGAGCCAGTTCTCTTCAATGCTTTGTTTTTACCACCATTGACAAACACACTTAATATGGGGTCAAATACAAGCCAAGCCTTTCTAGCATTCAAATGACACTACTTCGAAGAAAATACACGATTTACTTAAAAAGAATCTAAGAAAAAACCAAGAAAATTATTTTTAATTTCATCTAAAAAAAAGAACGCCTTGATTTTTTGTAAGTAAGTATAGTTAACTTAGGTATCTAACTTTATATTCGATTTTTTATTGATATGTTTTTTTCTAATATCCAATTAGTTTGATCAAGTTTAGAAAAAACACATCCCTATTTCCCTTGGTCACGCCATAACTTAAGAAGGACTTTACCGTTTTCATTCATATTTTTTTTAGTAAATAAATAGGTACTAATAGATAAGGCGATGATAGCTCAGTGGTAGTGACGTCGGACGCCGCGGCGAAGGTCGTGGGTTCGAATCCTACAATGAGCTTGAGCTTTCGGTGAAGGAAAACATCGTGAGGAAACCATAGCACGGTGGTAGGGTACTTTGTAGTACCCGCCTGGCTGGCTACAGCCCTCAAGTTGAAAATCTGTCACCAAACACCTATTGGTGTGTTCCGGCACATGCACTTGAAAGCCAGTTCCTTCTAGGCTTTGTGTGTTTACCACCTTCGGCCACATCATTACCATAGTGAAATACAAGCCTTAACAAAGTAAAAAAAATAAGGGATCGCAGGTGAAACCGGAGTATACAGAAGTGTTTTTACAGTATTTTAAAATACATTTTCTTCACTTATAGTCAGTTGTTATCACAATAACAACAAAAACCCTATCATTGTTTAATATTTTTTACACATATTGTGGTGTTTGCGTGGGTATGGCGGAGCGTCGGTGCGAGCTCACTTATCGCTGAGTCGTTGAGGCGTGCAGACGTGCCGGGGTGCAGACGTAGAACCACAGCTTTCAATATAAAACATGTTGTTTTATTTATCACTTAGTAGTGGACATCACATTGGCGACGAGGATGAAATCAAGGTCAGAGAGTCAGTGCAATTTATTTGAAAAAAATGAGCGTATAAAATATACGATCGAGGACATTTTAGTAGAATAATATTAACAGCAGATACTTAACAAGAAAAAGGCAAATGACCGGGGTTATGGAATGTAGAAGGGATGTAGAAATAAAAATATATTGTTCAGTAAAATAAGAAATACTTATTTTAAGTGTGAGCAGGTGTCAATAAAATTGATATCTTCGGTCAAATAGCCGTTAAGTGCCTGCTAATACTTACCAATAAAATGTTGTTGTGTAGCTGGTGTGCACATTCCATTATAACAATAAATCCACATTGTATAAATACCGCAGAACTATCACTACCAAAAACGAAGTGAGGTATTCTCTGTGTCATTCTCGACTTACCCACATTACATTTAATTATAACTATTTACATTTCGTATGCAACCGACTACACAGCAACAACCAATCGTGCCTGTAAGTATTAGCCAAGCCAAGTAGAAAGAGAATGGCAAAATACATACTGTACACTATTCCAATGGGTAAATACCCATCAAGTTCCACATATACTGGTGTAAAACTGTGTGCACTAGTGTGTATATGCAATTCCACAAAATTATATTTATTCTAATGGGTAAATACCCATCAAGTTCCACATATACTGGTATAAAACAGTGGGTATAATAGATATGCAATTCCACAATAGGAAATGATTCATGTTCCAGTCCAAACGTTCAGTCTTGAATTATAAAAACTCAAATGCTATTACTATTGGGAATTAGAGTAGATACCTACCTACTTCATGCCGATGTCATTGTGTGGTCTCTAACTTCTGGCGAATGGTGTGAATCGGTTTTTGAATATGGCCGAGCACTGGTAAACAGTTATTTTAAATGAAATAGTGAGATTTCAAACGATACCTTGCTCAGTCAAGTCTGCTGACTGCAGGGCAAATATATATAATAGCTTGGGCGAGTCAAAGTCAAAGCCATTTATTCAGTTAGGCCCTAGGAGGGCACTTATGAAGGTCGAATTTACTGAAGCTACCGCCGAGGTTAGAGATATGCATAGTGATGATTGGTTTGAGACGATATTAGCCATATTTAGTGTATGGTTTCCCTATCCGTGTCCGTTAAAGAGTGTAGGTGCACATATTTAACCTACCCACATTTATTCTTTTACATTCCAAAGTAGGTATTAATGCTTTAAATCGAGAGCTAAAAATTATTATAATCTATCTATATTGGGTCCAGCATGCAAAGTTTACACAATAGTTTTGAGGCCATGTAATGGGTCTTTAATATCGATAGATGTTTATAAAACATCGAAGTACCTACAATTGACTATAGAAAACATTTTAATGTTTCTATACTTAAACAAGAACAGACATACGCGGGTGGGAATAGAATTCCAGGAAAGTCAAGTTATTAAACGACGGACTCAGTCAAACAAATAATATTCCATAGACCAAGGTGCGTTCAGAAATGAACGTCTACCTATTTTCCTATTGAACTAGATACCTAACAATGGTCGAAATTATAATTTATTTAATGATTGACTTTTCGATGGTCATAAATATTACCTACACTCATAAAACGTGATAAATTATTAACTACATTGTATAATTGTCATACGTGTGGTAGGTGCATATAACTGTTCTATGGCCATTCTGCCACAGAGACAGGACTTCAAATTATGATCGTTGGAGGATCGCTCCTGTAAAACAACGCTCACGGTGCAGTGAAAGTGCGCGTGTATAATATGTATAATACACAATTATATAGATATAGATATCAAGGGTTGGAGATTGCCCTGCCGCGTTTCTGGGTTTTGTGCAAGACATGTGCCTATTAGGTACATAATAAACAAATAAATACTTATGCAATACAACAAAATAAAATATTTTGGGTGACACAAAAATACCAAGCATTCAATTTGGTTTTTGTCTGTGACCACATAAAATCTTGAAAATAATGTTTGATCACTTTGGGTAGCAAAAAATGTGGCCGTGACAAATCGACAATATAAGATCATTGAAGTGATTTTTGATCACTTGAAGGACATAAAAACAAAAATAGTGTCGGGTTGTGACACTTGTTACCACGAGTCATTAAAATGATGTTTGATCTCTGGCAGAGTTGTCGGTGGCACGATGGAGTCATAAACAATAAATTGGAATTGAATGTTTAATCTAATATGAAAAATAAAACACTAGAAATCATTATTTTCCCATTGGTTTGAAATAATTCGAAACCAATAAATAAAAATTTGAAATAAATCAGTTATAACTGTGATATTTCTGATTAAGTAATTCTGAAAACCAGTAATTCGTCAGTAACTTTTACCTTAATTTTATAGATGCTGCGAGACTTAACGATTCTGTCATTGCTGTGTTGGAATTGACAATGATAAACAACCTATATAATTAGATAATGGTTTATAAATCTTTATTACTCAAAAGGAAACTTAACAATATTCCTTAAACTAAGTGAAATGAAATGAGCATACTCAGAAATACAAGAAAATAACTTACTTATAGAATAGAGCAAGAGTATTAAAATATCGAACATATTGTGGGTAGTATTTTGATGCACATCTAATACCTTTAAACGAGCAATTTCTGAATCTCGGAAACAACTCCAACGATTTTCATGAAATTTTGTATGCAGAGGGTTTTGGGGGCGATAAATCGATCTAGCTAGGTTTCATTTTTAGAAAGCGTCGTTAAAGAAAAATAAAAAATACCGATTCATCCAGGTAACAAGAAAAGGACAAAAATATATATATCATAAAATGGTAAATTTCCATTTGGAAAAACTATTTAAATTATAACTTTATATCGTAGAGTAGACAATAGCATTCAAACTTGAGTCTAAGAACATTGATAAGGCATTTCAACAAGGCTCAGTAAGTATTGTCACAATATCAAGTTACATTAGACTAAACCGATGTCACTAATTGTTGCCCACACAACAAAAAATGATTGTGGTACACTTACGAATACAGTAGAATATTGTTCCTATGTTTTAGTAAAGCTAAACATTTTACGAACAACCTATCATTGGGTAGTGTTTCAAAGGACGACCTGCTCTCACATAATACTTATACAAATAATATACTAAATGAAATTAAAAACAATCAAATAATATAACTTAATAACTTTGAGTATACTTATCTAATTATTTAAGCACCTGATTATTAATCTGTGTATAATATCAATCTATATATGTATAATAAAATATGCCTAAATATATATTTGTTTGGCTATGAAGTCCCGTTAGCCATTAAACATTTATAAACTAATTGTTTAATGTAATTTTAAAATCAAAATGTAAAATTAGCGTTTCGAAATCGAACACTTCACACATTGGTACGTACTTATACTATTTTGCGATAATTAAGATATTATCGACAATTAAAAAATTATTGTGCCAAAATATAAATTTTTAAAGATTATTGAAATGCAGATTCTGTAGTGGGGCAGATGTAACACCAATACACATGTGTGACCATATAATATACTGTATTGAACTATAAATAAAAACATTTACTTATATAGATGCCACGTAAAATATCAAATGCAACGAAAGGTGTCTGAATCTTATTGGAAAAATAAAAGTACCCGACATCGAAACAAAAGTATCCGTGGCAGCTATGTATCGATTCTGTTATCGTGTCCCTATATAATTAAATTTTCTATTATCATGAAATTTCCGGAATATAAATCTAATGGTTATTTGAGACACAGAGCTCTAAAACAAAACAACGCACTTACTTATTGACGCATAAACGAGCTAAAGCGATTTTTCTGGAAACACACACTAATGTTCATGCTTAGTTTCAGCTTTTCAAACAGGTTCATATTTACATCGGAATCTATGAATGGATTTAAATGTAATTGCCACTCAAAGCACAACAAACGTTATTTAAATAAAATACAAACAAAAATGAGGAAAGAAGAGATGAAGGAAAGATAAGTGACTAGATAATGGAATACAACTGGGTATTGTATGAAGTGTTGGAATACTAACAAGTACTATAACTATAGGTACTAAATAACATCAAATGAGAATTAGCAGATAAATTGTATGTATAGATTTATTAGTTAGTCAAATTTATCAATTTAAACAGTTGTGTGTGGAGTTACCTAACGTCAATTTATTTATTTTATATAAAATGTTGTAAGTTGTATCTTGCTATCATATTTACAGTCAACAGTAGCTTATGTTTTATAAGACAAACATTGTATACTAAATAATATGTTTAAGATTGTTTCAAACGAGTAATTGTTGAGTTTCTTGCCGGTTCTTCTCAGCAAAAGCAACTTTCCGAATCGGTGTTAGATTCAAACTGTATGTGGCGCCTGCAAAGGCCTATTGAAATATAATTCCGTATGTGGAAGTACAATTAAAATAAAATTATTAATAAAGGAGGGATGTGGTGTTTGCGTGGGTATGGCGGAGCGTCGGTGCGAGCTCACTTATCGCTGAGTCGTTGAGGCGTGCAGACGTGCCGGGGTGCAGACGTAGAACCACAGCTTTCAATATAAAACATGTTGTTTTATTTATCACTTAGTAGTGGACATCACACATATTAAACGTAATTATGTAGTGAAATGCTTGTTAACCCTTAATTATAATTGCGGTTTTAAAATTAAAATTGACTAGAATGCATATGTGTGCAATTTTATCTACGTATCTAGTTTTAAAACGCTATTGAAATGGTCATGTATTTATCGACCATCTTCTTGCCATCGCCAAGAGATGTGTCAAATTTAAAAGATAAATTCAATAAAGCCAGTATTGTATTAAAAAAATATAATTTCATTAGTAGGGATGTATAAAATGTGGGAAAAGGGTGCATACGCCACCACCCATTGTCTTCAATTTATACTTTTGAGGTAATTTTCTAATCATTTCCAGGGTGCAGTTTCACAGTAGACTATAATATTGTCACCGGGGTTTCCATGTCGACACGAAATTATCAAAGATGTAAACAAGCAAGATAATGGGTCAATAAAAATCAATAAAAAAATATTTAAATTGATTTTCTATAAAATCCTTATTCTCATAAAAAACGACCAAAAATCATACAATTTTGATAAAATCAATTTTTTCTTCATAAACAATTCTAATATCATAAATTAAAGTATCGTAAGCAAAAATGGAAACAAACCTGCATGCCATTCGTTATGGTAATACAACAGCGTCGCATGTTATCTGCGATATTAGCTGCGCGTACGCAACATTAATTAATTTATTGTTGAGCGCTTTGTTCAGAGCGCACTGCAGTAGGTAGGTACTTAGTTATGCTTTCCGTTTTATTTTACACTTTTAAGATGGTGACATGGCAACTGATGATATTTTATTTAATTTAGTTATGTATTCTCGTCGAGGTAGTTGATTTTAATAATATTTTCATTCGATTTTTTTTTTGAGTCATTTTCAGTAGGTATACTTCTTATAACTTCTTTGTATGTATGACTGACTGTTGAACGCACAGCCCAAACCGCTGGACGTAGTCTTGAGAATTTGCACATAGATACCTTATGCAGTTTAGGTATCCACTAAGCAAGAATTCATCCCCTAAGGGGTAAAATAGATGACATAAAACAGGAAAAATCATTAGGTGAATCTTTTATACATATTTCTTTGCTATCATTTGAGACAAGATTCTCTCCTAATATTATATTATCTTAATTCATAATCGGTCCATACCTATCAAAGTTTTGCTCGTTTTCTTTTCGTAAAAATAATATACCTACTGTTAACACAATGTACATTACCAAGTCTCACTTCCTCAAAACTAACTAATTATTACCTATCAAAACGGAACCGTAAGGCTAACAGGTGCGATATCAGTTCCTCGGAAGTGCCCAATAAACCGGTAAAGGCAAGGTAGTGTTGTGACCCAGAATAAAGAAACAATGTTTATGTATTATATCGATATAATAGTGTAGGTCGACGCGTCCGTCCGGTCCATGACGCGACGTCTGCCCGTACAAGTGCCTGCTTCCTGTGATGAACAGGGTTGCTGCAAATTAAAAGGCTTTAGAAAGAATTTCTATCCTATTTTATTATCTGCTAGAGATTCAACAAGAGTTTGGATTACATAATATTGTAAAATAAAGTCCCCCTCCGCGTCTGTCTATGTGTCTGAACGCAATAAACTTAAAAACTACATAACAGATTTTCATAACAATTTCACCAATGGACGGAGTGATTCATGTGGAAGGTTTAAGTTTATTCATAAAGGTTTTGTGTGAATTGGCTGATTGTTGAAGATGTTTGAAAATATCATGCCGACTGGGAGCTTTTATGGCGTGCGCCGCGTAAGCAAATATAGTGATAGTTTATTCAATCGTGGCAGCCCTGTAAATGTTCAAGTGCCAAGTCATAACATAGATATCTAACAATACGTCATTGTGCCCATGTATAGACACTATAACTTCACCATAATCTATCACCGAATACTTTGCAATTACAGTGCGTCATATTATTGCTAATTCTACGTCACTGTTGAATGTGGGCTACTTGATAGTAGGTAGAGCCTCAATGTCAACTCTTGTAACTTCATCATCATCATCTACGTCATTACCATCATGAATCAGCTGAGTAAGGTCTTCATTAACCAGTTTTTTAATATCTCCCATAAATATTTCACAAAAGTTCTATGATAAAAAAAATATCAAATTCCGACACTATTGGTTTGTGCACAGTAAATTCATCAATCAAAACTTAATACGTGATAAATGATCTACAAACAACTGGACTAGCTGTCAATATATAAAATAATCGCGGCGTGTGTCTGTTGCATAACGGACCGGTCTCTTTCAAGGTCTGTGTCGGAGCGATGCGCGGGCGCACGCGGTATGTTCAGACGCTGGTAATGAAAATTATTGCCTCATTTTTTGTTCGGTTGACTTACGGAAGATGTCAGTTTTATGATGCCTTTTATATTTTAAGTATCATGATAGATTTTATATTTCCCAATACATTTCAAATTCAAGCTATACGGGAGATTTATCAATTTTTAAGGTCCTTTGGTGCGGTCGTGAAATATATTCAAACTGACTTTCTTAGGGCTTATAATCATTAAAATAAAGCTAAAAATATGAGCGTGAGTCTCAAAGCTTATTTAAGAAGAAATAGCTGAATTAGAGAGAGATGGATGATATGATTAGGAAAGGAGTGATGATGGCAAGAAGTGATGAATGGACGAATGAAGTGGCACATGCATAATGCTAACCCCAAACAATCGGGGAAAAATGCAGGAAAGAATGATCCTTATAGTTCTTTAATAATTAGAGCTAAATTTGTTTCTAGCGTAAAACCTAAAGTGGACCAAACATTTTATTAAGATGCTCCAAAGTAAGAAAAGATTTATGAAAAAAGAGCTGGAAAAATCTCGATAAACATTTATATGATCAATATAGTGCAACTTAAAACTTGGTTAGTGCAACTAAAATCTAAATATTTACCGAGATAATCTATTTGACCGGTAAAGTCCATAGATAGCCTATTTTCTGTGTGTATTTAAAGGATGGTTTAGCATGACTCATCGTAGTTTGGTTCAAGATAATTATTTGCTTTTTTGCTTGTACTATTGCTTTGCTCATTGTTTGATTTTTGTTACAAGTTTGTTTTCTCTTTTTTAACCGCTTTCTTTTGCAAAACTTCATCCAAAATGCATTAATATGACCAGAGATTTATTTCTATTGACCTGATAGAAATAGTTCATAACTTATTAATTACAAAATTCAAAGTTATCCATCATCTAGAATACTTTTATCACCTACAACATGTCTATCATCAAACTGTATTTTATACTTAATATGTTTATCACCTTCAGCCAGAACATCATTTACTTCAGTAATATTGTAGTCAGCTGCAAGCTAATTATATGGTAAATATATTCCTCATCAATATTCATGCATAATGAATGAACTAACGTAATAACTATACAAATTATGCATATTTTTTTAACCTTTCACCCCCTAGAAGCTTACGTCGGAAGTCATTCATGTACTTTTGAAAACATTGCGAAATCCATTGTCAGATATCTCTTATCCCCATGCAAGGCTATTAGACATGCGCAGGCGCAGTGAAAGTGACCTGCGTGACCCGCTCGCGATTTGGCTCCGCAGGGTTCAGTTCAGATCTAAGTGGTTTATGAACTTTGCTTTACTATTTTATGGTGTGCAGCTGTGTGCTGAACTGGATTCAATTTGATTTTACATATTTGGTTGGATCATAATTCTTTAGTGAATCAATTTCATATTTTTCATAAAGATTAATTTATTATTGTTCATATACCTAGTGTTGAAATTTTGGCTTTCTTTGCTTAAACTGGTCACCGTATTAGCATTTTTTTTTATTTAATAAAGTATTCCCTTTTTTACTATGTATAGGCGTGTGTTTGACCACAATCTTTCTATGATAAGTGATGATGTGACCAAAGGTGGAAGCACAAGAAGCTTAGAAGGTAGTGGAAATGCCGGAACACACAGGATGGTGCTTAGCGGCTGATTTTCAACACGAGTGTGGTAGCTAGTCAGGCGGGTATTACAAAGTACCCAACGTGCTATGGTTTCATTACGATGTTGTCCTTTATCGAAAGCTCATTGTAGGATTTGAACCCCCAAAATTCATCGAGGCCATCTCTACAGTTACTACTGAATTATCGTCGCCTGATTTGAGTTTTATCAACTCAACTCATAATTCCCTCTGTGCTTTTAATCAACTGTCCTCACAAAATCATTGTGACAAATAAGAGAAAGCAATTGTAAAAGCATTTAATTCGGCCATTTTGTCTCAACGAACCATTTCCTAAGTTCGACGACCGACATATTAGTGTTACCCGATACGTCTGCTATATAGCTGTGCACTGGACATCTGTGGGTAGATGGAAATTGATACAGCTTCATACGCTCATTGACTTTGGAAGAAACAGTTGAGTGCTTGTGTAGATTCGGTGTGAAATTGGTGATCCATCGGTACATGCAAGTACCTATGGTTTGTATTAGTAAACTGTACTACCTCAGCGTTAACTAGTCCTAAGATATATAACGATAAGGTCGCCTTAATTGTTTTCACTTTGATGTCTTAATAATTTGTAACTTCTGTGTTGTAAAGTAGTGTCAGCAATAAAGTATATTTGTATTGTATTGTATACAGGGTATGGTCGAATAGATAAAGATTTACTATCAGAAAAATAATCAACTCTCATTTTAGAAGCTCTTTAAGGCTCTAAATCACGTAATAAACTTGAATATATTCGAATTGAAAAGTTTTATTTTTGCACTAGTTTCCGCCCCGCGGTTTCACCCGCGTTCCCGATGGATCTTATGTTTTCCAGGGATCAAAAGTAGCCTATAGCCTTCTTCGATAAATGGGCTATCCAATTTTGATTAGCGCGTTCAACGAAACAAGCAAACTCTTCAGTTTGATAATATTAGTATAGATATTTGGTGAATTCACAGATTATTACATTATTATTAATATAAATTCAATAACTAGTCGTCACATAACAGCATGCTTCGTATCCAGCACAGCACAGTTCAATGCCAATGTAAATTAATAAGGGCAGTTGCCGGTCCAGTTGACCTGACCAAATCCGGGAGGCCTTGCCACGAGGCCGGCCACGCAAATACCGAGTAATTTAGGGTTAATTCTCAAAAAGGTCGGGTAATAAGCACTTTTGTTGATATGAGTTGTTTTCCTTTGACGCGACATTGGCCGAGAAATGGTTTATTTGTACTAGTTTTTCGCCCACGGTTTCGCTCGTGCAGGCTTTAAAAATATCTAGACATATTTTTTTGTTTCATCTGATGTCGATAAAATAAAGCCATAAAAATGTTTTTAGTGGTTTCGAAGATTTGCATTTTTTAACAGACAGACAGACAGACATAAAATTGTATGAGAAAAACTATAGTACCTAAATTGTTTTTGGGACGATTAAGTGTATTTTTGATAAATTGAAAAAGAATTTGAATTAAACAAGATTAATTTTACTAGCAGGTAAATTAAGCCAATTATAAAAAAAACTTTGATCGTAAGAACATCCAGTTTTAATCAAAACATGTTTAGCCTGTATTTTAGGACATGATAGAAATGTAATACATTTTGAATGATCAAGTTTTGAATTTCAATTAGGTTCTAACTAGTTTTGGCTACTTTAAGGTATCGTAAGAATATTTCTTGCATTTTAATTTATTACATCACTTTCAAACGTCTATGAGAGCTTTGCGCCTATAGCGTATGGTATATTATACTTTTAGTCACTGGCAATACTTGCAGGGGTTGAAGTACTCATCAATATGAACAACTTTTATCATAACTAACTCATGACTAACTCTGAGATCACAAAAAACTGATTGATTTTTTGGAATAATAACAAAATAGTTCCCATTGTATTACGTCTTAGAATGTCTGTTAATACTTTCAAGCTAATATATTTGGATGTGTTAAATAGGAGAAAAATATATTTTTTTATTTTAAAAAGACACATCTTGATTTTTTCTGACGTTATCATAAAAATTAAAAACATAGTTGCCTGGCATAAATTCTTAGCTTAAGCTTAACGTATATTTTTACTAATCTCTTGCATTAAAGAATACTGAGAAAAACTTAGTTTAGAATCATCATTTTGCGTATATCGTCGCTTTAAATTTGATATAGTAATGTGAATAGGTATTTTCTGGGCAAGCGTGTTACATCCGTCCGAGATGAGACGACGATGAGACTTCAGACGAGTCCGAAGACTCGTCTTGACTCCTCCTGGGGTCAGTCGATGGCCATTAAAAAAATATTAAAACGCGACAAAAATCCGTTAAAAATTCAAAATGGGGTCCACCAAGCAGGTTTAATAATAATATTCAGCAAGCAAGATCACCCACACTTCGTCCTTGCTTGAAGCACTCATTGTTAGAATTTAATGTTGATTAATATACATAGGTTTGTGTCTGTCTGTCTGTACCTTCGATTCAACAGGTTCTATTGATCATTATTTGAATTGCAGACGGCAATCATTTCTGTGTTTAAATTAATTTGCTACTTTGGTTGGTATATGAATGAAAACTGTTCGATTTAGTATTTTAATCGAATTATAAAACTGTTTTATTTATCTATCAATAAGAATGACACCTACCTACTATTGATTTCATCCTGCAGTTTGGATTATGATTGAATAATTATATTTAAGACAGGTACCAAGGTTTGTTGTTTCTTTTATATAATATGTTTCATAATTTAAAATTAAACATTTATTTGGTTAATACTAAGATTTAGGTACATATTGCAGTTTAATTTCACTGAATATTATCAGTTTAATAATGCTCATCCACCTAATTGCTAAACTAGCATGTAAATTACGGACCAGAACATACCTTCAACATTTGTGCTGTTACATCTTTACTGTACATACAGCTACTGCAAAACTAAAAGTAAATATCGTTAAATCAACTGCTTTAGCTATTACTGAGCTGACCTGCTAAAGAATCAGCAAAAGTATTGCTAATATTTAGAATTAATTCAAGAAGCACTGGCGTACCTATGTCTTTTCTAAGATTTCATTTGTATCTCAATGATGGATTCTATCAAATTTAAAACCATGATATTATGTAGGCGTAGTAATGCCAAGGTCACACCATTGCGCAATTGTTTATAATGGTTAATTTATTTGGTGATGCGATCTTTGTGTCTTTGATTTATATCAAACGTGGAACTGTACGTGCATTGAAAAGAAATATGTAGGTGGTGGCAGGTGTAATCAAGTGGTAAGTTGTATTTGAATTGATGTTGAAGGCTTCGGTGTCATCTTTTCAATCATTGTTGACTATCATTTTTATCGTTTAGAACTTTAAATCTTCGAAAGGAATTGTAGTATGAGAATTAACTGAATTGCACCTTATGGTCGAAGCTTTTTTAGATCAAGAATGAATTTGTTAATGTCCACTCAATTTTGTTGCTGATTTTTGTACTATAGATCTGTGTTGGATTACAATCTCACATGCTAAGTGATGATGTAGCCGAAGGTCTAGAGTCTAGAAGGATTTGGCTCCCAAATACAGTTGCCGCAGCAGCAGATTTTCAATTTGAAGGTCTTAGCTGGCAGGCGGGTACTACAAAGCCTACCACCATGCTATGGCTTCCTCACGATGTAGGGTTCGAACCCTCGACATTCGCCGCGGTATCTGACGTCACTACCACTGAGCTAAAGCACTAATGAACGTTACAATTGATTTTACCACCACTGCTGCTTACTTACTTCCAGACTCTATTAAAGTGGAAGATAAATTCTTATTAAATTGAAATCTTCTCGATCCAGATGTTTATGCGTCATACATTATATACTTTTGCAGTCGTTTCAGGGCCTTTATAAATCTTGTACCTACTTTTGTTAACGGATTATTGTGTAGTTAGTACAGTAAAGCACATTCCTTCGTTAGCTCCTTAGCAATATCTGTCATCTGGTACAATAGTATATCTCCTTTAGATAATTGTTTTCATTCAACATGTAGTCTTCAATTTGCATTCCAACATGTCTGCCATATTCATAAACACCGCATCTGTTTGTATGCATTTGTCAAGAGTTCTCAGAAACAAATCTCTATGGAATATCTCGTCAGGGTTCTGTGTATTGAATAACAATTGACCACCTGTTGGTTTTAAACTTGGTTGATGTTTATTTAACTTTATCTTGAGATATGATCTGGATTCTTCGACGGGCCAGTTGGCGTGGTTGGTAAGATACCCTATCTATCACGCCGCAGGGTTCGATTCTCACTCGGGACAAACATTTGTGTGCAATGAACATGTCTGTTTGTCCTATGTCTGAGTGTAATTATCTATACAGGGTTTTTTTTTTAGTCACTGGCAATACTTGCAGGGGTGGAAGTACTCATCAATATGAACAACTTTTACTATGGAACCAACTCTTATATCGCGTAAAATAAAATGTTTGCTTCATACATTTTGGTCGAGAAGGTATTGAACTTTTCCCATAATAAAAGTTGTTCATATTGATGAGTACTTCCACCCCAGCAAGTATTGCCAGAGACTAAAAAACCACCCAGTATAATACGAATGTGTTGGTTGGTTAGTAGTAAAAATTGTATATCAATGATCTGGCTTCCATAGTACAAGCTTTGCTTAGTTTGGGTCAGTCAGATTGCCGTGTGTGTGGAATAACGTCCCAGAATATTTATTCATTATTTATTCTGAGATGGAAGTTCCAATCCGTAAATTTTTGCTATAACTTTGCCATGGAAGCTTTGCCTTTTTTTTATGTCGGAGTATGGTGTCACCGCCACTTGTGGACATTTGCAATACCAGGAAGATTTTCAATATTTTGCCGGCCTTTTTGCTTTGATTATTACAGACATTTGTCAGTAATAAGTATAATTTTGCCTTTATCATAAGCAATCTCCTTTAGATATTAAATTTATGACCCGGCATATCCATATATTTTTTCTCTCATAAAAATCTTACTGAGAGACGAGTGTTGACAGCTGCAATGACGTCTTAATCTATCAATTTATTTATTCAATAAATGTACGTAAGTAGTTCATCGATCTATGACTTATTATTAAACTCATATATCTTCTGAAAACTTTATGAAAAATCTCTCTTATCTATAGAGAATTAATGTCCTTTCTCAGCCTCATAGATAACAATGTTTATAACTTTAGTAGAAGAACGAACTATAACTGCGTGGGTTGGCACCTAGCGTTACCTTACCTTCGCAAGTTATTGTGTGGTTTAAGTAATGAACTCTATTACTTAATCTATACTCTATACTAATATTATAAAGCTGAAGAGTTTGTTTGTTTTGTTGAACGCGTTAATCTCAAGAACTACTGATTCGAATTGAAAAATTAATTTTAGTGTTGGATAGCCCATTTATCGAGTAAGGCTATATGCTACTTTTTATCCCGGGGAAACACAAGATTGCTCGGGAACGCGGGTGAAACCGCGGGGCGGAAGTTAGTAATTTAATAACCTTCTAGACTTACTTCATGGTCTTTCTACCTTAGACTTCAGTATAACTTTCCATGTTAACAAAGTAGGATATTATTTCATTTTTCTTGTTTAATATTAGGATTTCTATTAATATTATTAGAGATCTACATATTTTTTTTATGAAATCATTTTATATATAGGTACTAAATTATATTGATTACATAACCTTTTTTTTAAATGTTTTCCACTCTCATACCTTCCACCACACACAATCTGCATACCAGCTCCGCAGCGCGACTGAGTTAAGGACGCCTGTCGACCGATAAAAGCATTATGGATGAAATCTATGGAATTCTGTCCCTGCGGTGTAGCTGTGGCGCAAGCGCATACCGAATTACTTGCTTTGTAACTTTGAATTCGGACAGGCGGGAAAATGCGGTTGTTTGGCTGAAGAGTTGATTTGGAATTGGATCAATATTTGTGGCATAATTTTGCTACTGTACAAGGTTTCGACGCTTAGTCGATGGTCACAAATACATTTTTTTTTTCACTTTTTTATATGGATTCTTTACGTTCAGTACCCCTCTAGGAAAGTAATAACAAAGTCATGGATAAACGCTTCTTAAGGACCCTATTCACTATTAAGTATCTTGAGCTTATCATCATTTGTTCCATATGAGTAAATACGAGTCCTTACTCTTTCAAATGTCTGATTATAGATCAATAAGGTATCAGATTCAATTACAGAGTTAATAAATTCTGACGTGCTGACAATAAATACGACAGTATGTAATCATTCGCCTGGTAATAATTGTCTTTGATTCTGGAGGTTAGGCTTTGTCTGGACTAAATTCTAAATTGTTAACTTATGGTTCAAAGTTACCTCCACTTTAATATGTTCCCTGCAACTTTCCACCTCTTTAAACGATACTTTGTCTACTTTTGCTTTCTTTTGTTCTATATAGCTTATCTTTGTTCATCGTCTTCCTCGCTTTCCTTTTATCTTTTCTTCTTTGATATCTTTGATGTCCAAATATCTTTCCTTTCCTATTTAGTTATAAGTTATTTTATAAATCTTGCATTTAACAGTCTTCTTAATAATGCTAGATGAAGATATACTTAAGAACTCATTTGTGGAATAACAGCTTATCTAAGGTATTCAAATATGAGTGAATGGAATTTCTTAGCATTTCTTTTGTAGCATTTAATAATATCTAGTATGTATGTAATTACTTGTATTGTCTGTCCGTCACATTGGCAGTAAGAATGCAACAAGAAGAGAACAGTTTTCATGATGATAACCCACTTTTATTTCAAGCCCTTTAATTCATATTCTCTCAACTACTCTCTCACTCTCTCATGTGTGTGATGCGACAAAAGGTGTATACCTAAGCATTAATTAATGTATCGAATGTAGATTGCCCATGGATCACGCGTGGTCGCGCAACTCATTCACGGATCAAAGCTTTATGACTATTTTGAGGACCGCCTTGGCATAGAAAACAGCATTAAACAATGGTTCACGAACTAAACTCACTTTTATTACTGGCTAGCTTCCAAGTTTTTTTTACTTTGTATAGGCTTGTGTTGGACCACACACAAAGCCTAGAAGGAACTGACTCTCAAGTGCAACTGCCGGAACACACCAATAGGTATTTAGCGACAGATTTTCAACTTGTAGGTGGTAGCCAGCCAGGCAGTTACTACAAAGTACCCTACCACCCTTATGGTTTCCTCACGATGATTTCCTTCACCGAAAGCTCAAGCTCATTGTAGGATTCGAACCCACACTCTCCGCGGTATCGGACATCACTACCATAGCTGTCATATCCTATTGAGTAATAACCATAGAGTATATGATTCGAAAACATGTAGTAGTATTTTTCATTCATAGAACACGATTTAGTGTATTATTAAGGGTTCAGTACCTTGACTTTATTGTATAAGTGCCTATTGTTTTCCTTTAAGAGCTTAACGGCCGTGTGAGAAGTAGCTCAAGAGTCGCATTTGGTAAATAATTATGTAATACAAACTTTTATTACCGTAGTAATTATTTTTTACCTTACTTTTTGTAATTTGTATAATTATGATATCTCTTAAATAACCATGGAAAATAGTATGGGCTCGTATCTACAATATTTAAGAATGAATTAATTCTGTGTGAGTTTTGGAAATGTACCTATACAGTGGCTTCCAATATCTCACCAATGATATTATATTTATTATGGACCGGGTGGCCAAAGAAAAAGAAAAAAAAGAAAATGTTTGTAATAGTCTGAATAAGGTTTTTTGGAATGAAAAGTTGAAAGTGTTGCCTGGATAATTAGAAAAATCGGGAAAAAATGATAGTGTTTTTTCTTTATGGGTTTTTTGCATCAATCGAGCTCAGGACAACGTCTGTTGGATCATAGTTATAAAATAAAAAATATATGTCTTTAAATATTATCCTTATATTATTGATGTTACCTGTTTTACGATTAACATAAACAAATTTACAAACTGGTCGGAATACATTTTCATTTACATTATAATTTAAGAGTTTTATTTTCAATAGTAGTTTTTACTGTTCATTTTATTTATTCATGATTAGCCAATGCCTGATATTTACAAAATGATATGTTAGGCATTTACAATTATTTATTTTTAATTCAATAAGTACTATCAGTAACATCAAGAAGGGTGTGAAGAGATTTTGCAGGGTTAGAAACGCGCGACGTGATTCTCCTGGTCTTGCAAGCGTCAATTAGTTACGGTAACCGCTTACCATCAGCCGGGACGTATGCTTGTTTGTCACCTTAGTGGTATAAAGTTAGTTAGTGGTGTAATTTATATTATTATTATGCCAAATAATTGGCGAAACCCTAAAACTCTGCTACTCTACGGTACAACGATTCGAAAGAGATTTTCGGATATCGAATTTCTCTTTCGAATTGTTTTTCGAATAATAAACTATATTATAGTTTAAACATTCTGCAATATAAAATGTCGCCATCTTAATTTATCTTTTTGATATTTTATTGTTTAACAAAACCGGTTTTGATTGAACCGCGAATGATGAATGGTTTATCGATTGTATCGTTACTTTGACAAATCGATTCCACTTTGAATCGCAGGTGCTATTTATGATATTTGTCAATACAATGTGATACTGTAACTACATTATATTATAACATTCATAAATTACGAGTAATTGAGTATTAGTTGTGAAATTGATAGATACTATTACATACTTTTGTTCATCATTATTTAAAAATGTATATAATAAAAATATACAAAATTAAAATTTTTGAAAAAACCCACGACGGCTGTAAAAATTGTAATCGAAAAAGGATGAAATAAAATTTCAGCAGACCCCCGACAGCAATTATCTAATATAGAGGTACTACTGCACATATTCACCCACATATTAACATAATGATAAATTTAAGAAAATCCGTCGGGTGCTGCCATTACCATATCTGTTCTCGATTTCAATTAATATATAGCCGTATAGAAAAGTTATAATGTGTCGTAAAGATACAGCAATTTACATCAACTAGAGACTACATTTATTTACATACCCAACGCAATTTCAATTAGTCACAAACTCATAAAATAGCAAAATTTTAGTTCATTTTGGGGCAGGGAATGGCAGCCCCCCGACGAATTGTCTTAAATTTATCATTATGTTAATATGTAGGTGAATATGTGCAGTAGTACCTCTATATTAGATAATTGCTGTACCTACTGGTGTGTTCCGGCAATTGCACATAAGAGTCAGTTACCTTCTAGGCTTCATAAAGGTTCGCAACACATTGACAATCCCCCTGGTATTAGCGATACCATCTATAGTCAACGGAAGCCTCAGCCGCATCATCATCAGATACCTTACCGGCCGCATACCTGCTAATCAGTTTTCTAAAGAAAAAAAATGTTGATCCAAAATATAGTTTTTTTTTTTTTTTTTTTTTTTTTTTTTTTTTTTTTTTTTTTTTTTTTTTTTTTTTTAAGAATTCACTTAGATTATAATACCCTTGATAAATAAAAGCATCGCTGCCTGTTACCTTCTTGGAATAATTTGCATAAGTTAATGACATCTAAAATCGCCACATTATACGAATTTACATTCCTACTCCATTTTTTTTCTCTTAATCTAGCTAGTTATGATTCTCGGAGTGTTTCTCTCAACTGTTACATTATTTCTTGCTTATATTATTATTAATGGACATATTTGGTTGTGTCGCATAAACTACGGAACTGATATTTAAAAACTAGTCTGTAAGTCGTATTTTTTGTATTCATTTATAGATTTTCTGGTTCTTTCTGATAACTTTAACGTTTTATTATGTTCGAGAATATTCAAGACTGTCGAATGAATAATCATTTAATACCTGAACTATACTAGACTAAGTTTGTCACCTTTAGCTACCTCATTAGTAGTCTTATCATGGTGTAATGTGGTCTATCTAACAGTAGCCAATCCCAATATAAAGTAAAAAAGTCAAAGCCATTGCTTCACTTTAGGTTCTAGGTAGGCACTTATGAAGGTTGAAGCTACTGAAGTTACCAAAAGTTCGGAAGTCAGTCTTCAACATTAGTAATTTACCTCTTAAAAGATTTAAATTGCTTTGTATTGCAAGCATAAGTTAAAAATATTTCTTAGTATAGATAATTCTTAGGAAAAATGACCATGATGCATTAGATAGTATTTTGCAAGTTAAATTATATTACTGAGAATTTGTTTTGCATAAATTAACGGGATGTTCTCACAGTTTGATATATGAGTTTACATTTTTAACAAGAAGTATGATAGAGATATCAATCTAATCAGTTCACATAATATCTGGCTAGATATTACATCGTTTCTATTATCGTTAGATGGAAGCGGCCCAAAACCGTTCGTTTTGGGAATCAATGGGGGAGGCCTATGTTCAGTAGTGGACATCCTCGGGCTCATGATGATGATTGCATCTTTCCTGTTCTATGGACATTATCAATCAGGTCAGGAGTTGTGAAGTTACCTTATTCGATGTATTTATTTTTACTGGTTTGTTATAATCTTATTAATTGAGACAAATTTAAGTCTAGAACTCCATCGCGTCTCCATTCTTGTATATGTAATTAATAATCCAACTAAACTAACAATATAATTTGCTAAATACTAGCTATCCCCTACCGTTAAACTTGCATTTCCGAGATAAAAAACATACAAAACTACTAAAAATAAAATACGTGTGGCACTCAGGGGCTGCCGCGGTAAAGCTATTGCATAGCATTTTTTTATCAACTTATGCAATTATAATAATTTATTTATTTAGGCATTTTTTTTCTTTGATATTAATAGATACCTATACACCTATATACCTTCTCACAAACAGCAAGCGTTCGCTTAACGTGTATGTATGTGTGTGTGGGAGGTGTTAAGTTTTTTCGTTACGGTTTTTTTATTTTTTATCAAAATTTCTTGATTCGGTCTCAAACCCCGAAGCCCGCGATAAAAGCTATATAATAGCTACTACTACTAAAAGTATCCTATGTGCTATTCCAGGACCTAATGTAACTAATATAACAAAAATCTTGAAAACCTGTTCAGCCATAACGGAGCTGAGTGTACAAACATACGCATAATCTTTCGTATAGATAATACTAGTAGGATATCACTTACCTACATAATTCTGAGGGTCCGATTTTTAGATCACCTTGCTAGATAGCTACAGATATGACATATAGAGCTCTTAATCTACGGTGGTAATACAAATTTAATGAGTACATGTAACTGCACGAGATTTCAAAACTATAACATGATATTCCCCTTGTCCCCAGGGTCGGCATGGAGAGCCGTGTGGGTCTCGATTACATAGTAGAACATGCGGAGTATGCAGGCAAGCTCGCGGCGGCGCTCACCTCGCCCGCTGCGCCTGTCAAGAAACAGGTGGGTCCAACAATATTCTAACCAAGATATATCTCCCCATTAGGTGGACTAGCAAATTGATGGATCTTTGGAAGATGCTGAAATTAAATTTTACTCTGCTGATAATGTTAACGAAGAGATACATAGAGAATTTATCAAGCCAACAGTGAAGTGCAGTTGTGATAAAATTATTTTGAATATTCTAACTATGGCATTTAAATGTGTAATGACGTTGGATGCCGTTTCGAATCCTACAATAAGCTTGAGCTTTCGGTGAAGGAAAACATTGTTAGGAAACCATAGACCATCGTGATTTGCAGTACCCGCCTGGCTAGCACCACCCTCAAGTTGAAAATCTGTCGCGAGCTACCAGTATATTCCGGCACTTGCACTTGACAATCAGTTCCTTCTAGGCTTTGTGTGGTTACTTTCGGTCTCATCATCACTTACCATAGTGATACTGTGGCCTTTATTATCTTATTTGACAAACTTGGTGAAAAACAGGTATTGGATTTTTAAGGTGTAATCCATTTATTCACTCATTTCACTCATTGATTCTCTTGTATCTATGTAATATGGTATTACATTTGCAGGTATTCGAGCTACTATCAGCTCTCTGCGTGTACAACGCTGATGGGTACGCCAGAGCTGTTGACACTCTTGATCGGTATAAGGTACGTTTATCTCATCTCACTTGATGATTCAACACCCACAAGAAGCCTCTTAAAGTCTAAACAGTGGTTTTGTATTCGTTTATTAAAATTATGTATTTTTGTAACAGTAATTTCGTCTTTTATAAATTGGGAAAGCCAAAGTTTTGAAGGTAAACCTAGAAGCATTCCAAGAATCGGTGAATTTCTCTACTATTATAAATGTGAATGTTTTTGTTGGTTTGTCCTTCTTTCACACAGTAATGGAGCAACGGATCGATGTAATTTTTTCATAGACGTAGTTTATGGGCTGGAGAGTAGGAGTAGAGCGTAAGCTATTGTTCATCCCGGTAATGTAGGTAAAATCGAGTGAAAGCTAGTTTATAATAGTTATGCTAAAAACAGAGAAATATCGAACTTATTACTTTCAGATCCAAGAGTCCAAATTATAACATATTTATCAAAGAAATTGTTCTATGCATGTTGCAAAAAAAAAAACAAAAATAAGACTTCATTTTCAATTTTCAGACCTTAAAAGGCGAAAGATACCGTCTCAACGTGGTAGTCGAGGAGCTGAAGAATGCTGTCACGACGGACTACAAGACCGCGCTGGTGGCTTTCATCAACTGCCTCATCATCTCAGCACCAAGACTCCCTGACAGGATCAGAGTCAGGAATGAGTTTATAGGTAAGCATTTCTCTTTCGCCTTTAGTAGATCAGGTAATCCTTGAAACATTTTTAATTTTACATCGTACCTTTGAAAATAAGGCTGTAAGGTTAAAGAATAGAACCAATAATTTGACCACAATGGAAGTAGAAGTTGTAATTTAAACAGGAAGGAAAAATTGTGTATAAGGGAAAAATATATATATACCTATACTATAGAATACAAGATAGAGGCGTACGGGAACACTCGGCATTGGCAATAGGTATGATGTGATAATGATGTTACATAGATTTCAATTGAAATTGAAGATGGATGGATGAAGGAAAAAAATACGTATGAGGTCGGAGTATCCCCGTTAGAAATGAAGGAGACAGTAAATACATGTATCAAGATACACAATTCACATACACATTCGTATATAATAGAAAGAGACAGAGGTAGAGAGATAAAATCGCATGGAGAGGGCGTAACCGAAAACCGCGTTAAAGAATATTGTTCCAATAAGTTATTAACTGACTTTTTGTTTTTTTTTTTCAGGATTGGGACTTCTGCCAACACTGAACAATCTAAGGTGAGTCATTATTTAATTCCGCTGTCAAAATAAAGCCCATCTTACTAACCATAATATTATTACGGACGATGTATTTGAAATTATTAATTCGTATAATCTCTCAACATAACATTTTCAAAACAATAAACGTGAATCATTACAACTCAGTTTGACATTTGGAGTAATAAAACGTCTCCCTTGATCGCTTGGTAACTGCAATAAAACAAAATAAAAGAGTTCACACCAAGTGGCGAATCAGAAAAACAAAAGACGGTAGAAGTTCATACGTTTTTTTTGCCAGCTTATTGTTCGATAAAAAATTATGATACATCCATAAATTTTGTATTATAAAAGCCGGTGGGTGTCTTGCACCATAAATTAGGTACCTATCAGTTTCGTTGAGAATCAATGTGGTCTTTATATACTTTTGCTTTTGACTTTGGATTTTAATCACTCGATGAAAGTTCATCTAAAAGTCAGTTACTTATTTTTTAATTTAATGGCTATAACATTGGTGAGGCATCTAGAAGTAATTCTTTAATCTGTGTTTTTGGTTGATATAAGATAGTATTTCTACTAAACGTAAATTTGATCTTATCAAGGCGATGATAGCTCAGTGGTAGTGATGTCGGACGCCGCGGCGAAGGTCGTGGGTTCGAATCCTACAATGAGCTTCAGCTTTCGGTGAAGGAAAACATCGTGAGGCAACCATAGCACGGTGGTAGGGTACTTTGTAGTACCCGCCTGGCTGGAAAGTGTTATTATAGAGACAAATAAATAAAACAAAATAATGAGATTAGTTCTTAATATAACTACTGATAATAATAGATTAATTACATAATTAAAATGCTCCTAAAACGTTTGTAAATACTTGTAACCATAGGATTAACAAAATAATCAAGCTATAAATTATATTTGTACCTAATACAGTAACATTGATTTGAATTTATATTGGTCTCTTTTTTGTCATCCATCGATACATTTTTTTTTGCGGAGTTAAGTTTTTGTTTGACACGCTCCAATGCAAAGTCACGGTAATTTAATAGTTTATCATTTTAGAGCAAAAAATTGGATGATAGACGTGTGAATATGGACCCAAAATTGATATTTCGCTTGATGTATCGTTTTTTTAATCGATAAAATGTTACAAGCGATGTAAATTTGAAAATTAAATAATAAAATATTTTTTGCAAAAACTACCTTTTTTATACTTTATAGCCATATTATAAATGTGAAACTAACTCTGTTTGTTACCTTTTCAATCCTAAACCGCTATACCCATTGAAAGGTACAGATAGTCTATGTTATGGAAAAGGACTGGCTACTTTTTTTTTCGGGAACGCGGGTGAAACCGCGTTGGACCGCTAGTTTATTATAATATTTGAGATACAAGTCTTTGATAAATTGAAAATCTTAATACCATATAAGATTACCCAAATAGCGATATATTATATTATTCTTACTAAATCTGCAATGAATCAACAAATAATACCGCCAAGCCATGTTTAAAAATAGCATCGAGTGCCGTGTGCACAAGTTTTTGTTCCTGTTTTAAGAGTTAATTGTCTTGTCATGAAATTACTACCTACAAATCATCGTCACCACCACATTGAAACTAATCACAAGCCCGTAACCGAACTATTAATTACCATAAAATTAATCATGGAGTCGAGTTAGAATTAACCTGTAAATACAAACTGTCGCTGCAACACTGAAATGCTGTGTTGACATTTTGAGAAATTTGTAAGAATAACGTTTAAGATATGATAATGAAATGAAAATATTTTTTTATTCAAATAGGCCTTTTCATGCTTTTCTGAATAGTCTGACTCTAACGCTCGGTTCCGAAGGTTGCTTTTACTGAGAAGAGCCGGCAAGAAACTCAGCAATTACTCTTTTCAAAACCAACTAAGAATATAAGACATTATTACCTAGGATGGACAAAATGCAGTGAAGTTTCTTTATTTATACACAAGATCTACTCCCGCGGTTTCACCCGCGATCCCCTATTTACCCCCTTAAGGGTTGAATATAGAAAAATCCGGTATTATATCTTGTCTACGTACATCGTAAAGGTAGTTGATGAGTTAGTCATGACATTTCTTTTGATTTATATTAATCTAAAGCCTAAGATGGGTAATGTACTTGAAAGATTTTTCTATATTTTTAAGCTATTGTATAGCTTTTATCGCGGGCTTTGAGCGCGGCGACCGAATCAAGAAATTCCGTAACGAAAAAAAAACCTAAGACGAGCTGCTCCGAAATCGGACGAATACGTAAGGAGCTGTTTGTGAGAAAGTATATAGGTGTATAGGTATCTATTAATATCAAAGAAAAAACTTGAATTAATATCAAAGAAAAAAAAATACTGCATAAATAAAAATAAATAAATAATTATAATTGCATAAGTTGATAAAAAATGCTTTATTTTTTAATTACTGGAGGGCCATTGACGATAGCATGAACCACGACAAAGCACGCAAAAACTGGCAGAGAATGACAGATTAAGACAGCGCTTTATTCGTGCTTAGAAGCAAACTATCTTTGTTTATCAGTGGCTTAGAGTAGGTACATTCTGCTGGATACCACCGGCTATAATTTTAAAAGTTCAAACTTTTAATCTCGAATATCTACGAATCTTTGTATGTTTACTACTGGAATACAAGTAAAACAAGTCGTTATATGCGTGGGCGCATCCATCCGACCGCACGCCAAATATGGCACCAAATAAACCGATCGGGCGTCGGTGAATAATCTTATGGCTTGTTTAGTACCTATCGGTTGAAAGGGAACTCTGTCGAGGAAACTTCCATTTAATATGTCTAAGCACATGTAAAAAGAGAATTGCAGAATATTGTGAAATGTCCATAACATTTTATGTTCGTTTAGGTTATAAATTGAATTTTGTAATGCCAAATTCGTAAATATGTATTTCGTTTCTACTTACCTACTTATTTTATCATTTCAATAAGTCGAACAAAGGACATAAATAAACCTAGTTTTTTTTTACTTTGTATAGGCTTGTGTTTGATCACAATCTCACTATGGTTAGTGATAATGTGGCCGAAGGTGGTAAGCACACAAAGCCTAGGAGGAACTGGCTCTCAAGTGCAGCTGTCCAAACACACCAGGTGGTGTTTGGCGATATATTTTCAACTTGAGGGTGGTATCCAACCAAGCGGGTACTACAAAGTACCCTAACACCGTGCTATGGTCTCCTCATCATGATTTCCTTCACCAAAAGCTCAATCTCATTGTAAGATTTGAACCCACGACCTTCGCCGTGGCATCCGACGATAGATACCTCTTGTCGAAAAACATTCTTGTCGGGAAAAATATAACACCAGTTTTTTAAATAGAGAATATTTTCTATCGTAACCATCAGACATGAAGCGGCCAGCCATCCAGACCTGGGCGTGCAGTTGGACGTGTTCGAAGAGCAACGAGAGAGCGACGAGGCACAAGGTCCTGGGGGGATCAATCTCAACTCCCACCTGGACGTCTTCTATGCTATACTTAAACAGGTAACAATATTATACCAAGCAAAGGTTTCAGGTTTTATGTTGAGAGAGTTTATTAGTTTGAGTACTGACATTAGCGAACCAAAAATTTTTTTTGCTAACCAAATGCATTGTTTCATCAGGTCACAGATACCCCCCAAGAAATTCCCTTCCTTAGCATCCTGCAGCATCTCTTACGCATAGACCCTAAAGAACCAGTGAGTGACATCGTATGGGACATGGCGGAGACCCTGGTTCATCGAGCCACTCTGCTTGAGTCCAGGGAAGATGCTGCCAAGCTGCTTAGAGCTCCTAGTGTACAGGCAAAAGTTGGCTGCACATGTCAGCACAGAGACTTGTCGGGGGGAGGCAGGAAACAGAGTCTGCAGCGAGCTCTGTCACCTCCACCACCACCGCCTCCTGCACCTGCACCTTGTGAGTTTTACATTACCTAAGATGGCTTAATTTATTTTTTGATGATATTCTATTACTTCTTGAGCACATAAGATTCATTTGCCAAACTGATAATTACCAGACAAAAAAATCTTGTAAATAATTTATTAATTTTTCTTTTTTATACCCAGGTGCTCCTCCACCGCCAGCCCCTATGCCACCTCCCCCTCCGTGTGGCCCCCCGCCGCCCCCGGTGCCCCCGCCCCCATCAGCCCCTACTGCACTAGCGCCGCCTGCGCCGGTCTCAGACGTGAAACTGCCGCAACAAGAAACACCTATACCCAAAACTAAAATGAAGACTATCAATTGGAATAAGATTCCTAACAATAAAGTGAGTACAGAAAAAATACACATTTATTGTTAATGAATATTACAATGATGATAGTCAAAGTCAAAGCCATTTATTCAATTTAGGCTTTAAGGAACTTATGAACGTCAAAGCTACTGACGTTACCACCGTTTTGGAAGTTGATCTTCAACTAATATAAACCGGTAAGAAACTCAGCAAGGTTATCGATAAAGATGGTAAATTTTATTCTTTTATCAAAATCAAAGATGCATCAAATAATAGGTACGAAAGTGTGAACTTAAAAAGATTTAATTTTCATATAAATTTCCAGGTAATTGGTCGTAACAACATTTGGTCGTTAGTAGCGACAAACCACAAAAACTCACCGAAGACTGAATTAGACTGGAACGAAATTGAAGGACTCTTCTGTCAACAGGTACTAACTTTTTATTTCTAATCAACCGTCCGCGTCATCAAAAAGTTAAATTTTTACAACAGTATGTTTTATTTCATCTTCAAGGTTAAAGCAAAAACTGTTGATAAAGACTATGTATATGTCTGTTTCCTTAGTGAAAGAGATGTAGTTGAAATCAGCCGAGAGTTGTCTTTGTATTATCACCGTTAAGTATATCACCATAAGATTGAGCTTTGTTCAATTTCCAGATCCAGCCAACAGGCTCCGCAGGCTCATCACCACGTCTTGGCCGAAGCCCCATCTGCGACAGTTCCGGGGAAAGGAAACCAAGGAAAGAGTCCTCGGAGATCACACTCTTGGATGGAAAGAGGAGCTTAAATGTTAATATATTCTTGAAGCAATTCCGAAGGTAAAGTAGAACTTAATAAAATGATTCGACAAAATTATTCATCAAAACAAAGGTTTTTATTTTTATTTCGTTCTTCCCAGTTCGAATGAAGACATCATTCAATTAATCCGCGAGGGCTCTCATGATGATATTGGAACTGAAAAACTTAGAGGACTACTCAAGATTCTTCCTGAAATAGACGAGTGTGAGATGCTAAAAGCCTTTTCTGGTGACGTCACAAAGCTGGGCAACGCTGAGAAGTTCTTATTACAGCTAATCCAGCTGCCGAAGTGAGTGTTCTACTTGGTCTACTCGCTGGTCTTTTTGGTCTACTCAGTAGACCATATAAAATATAATTTAAGAGGTTTCATTTTGTTTAAAAAGGCCTTTTAAATGTCATAATGTTGTTAATTTCAGCTATAAATTAAGAATAGAATGCATGCTTTTGAAGGAAGAGTGGGCATCAACAGCTGGGTACTTGGAGAGTGCTATCAATGCTATTCTAGTGGCTGGTGATGATCTGATGTCTTCTGGTGCATTACAGGTAAATTAATTATATTAGATATGACGTCATTATTGTGATGACCTTGACCTACTTTACAGTAGAAATGCCTGATATTGTTACAGATTATACAACATTTAAAGAAAAAAAGAAACAAAGAAAAACATTTATTTCGACATACAAACATTTTGTTATATTCACTGTAAAACTTATAAAAGAACTTTAAATACTACTTTAGCAACGTTTAGCAACATATCTCAAATTATATTCTATGAAGTTTTCTTTTTATTCTAGGAGGTTCTATACATAGCTCTAATCTCGGGTAACTTCCTGAACGCGGGCGGGTATGCGGGCGGTGCCGCGGGCGTCAAGCTGTCCTCGCTACAGAAGCTGCCCGACATCAGGGCCAACAAACCCGGAATGAATCTTATGCACTATGTTGCTTTGGTAAGCTATACTCAGTTATAATAAACTATTTTAAGCAGATATTGACTTAAATGAAGAATTGAAAATTAAATTAATAGGTTTCAAGATAATTCATTATTTTTTTATAACAAAATTTAATACTCTTTAGCAAAACGTGAAAATAATTGACTATTGTCATTGCTCATTGATCTCAAATAAAATATGATTTCCACAGCAAGCAGAACGCAAGAACAAAGACTTGATTCACTTCGCAGACGACACAAGAGTCCTGGAGGAGGCTGCTAAAGCCAGTGTGGAGCAACTGTACAACGAGATCAAGACCCTGGAAAATAGGATCAGCTTGTTGAAGAAGGAGATCCAACTGCCGGCCACACAGCAGGATATTAAGGGTCAGATGGGGAATTTCTTGCAGGTTAGTCTTTGAAAATTTGTAAGTGTGCAATTTGAATTCGTGAGATAAAGTTTCGCTACAGTTAATTCGGGTCATAAACAATTACTATGATAAAGATACTTGTATGTGCTTATTTCATTTATATACATAAAAAACTGCATCTATGGTATAATAAGGGTAGTGATTATTAATTGGCAATATCGGAAAAAAGTTTTGCTATATGCAAGCTGTTCAGGATTATTAAAATCAAAGTGTTTCATCAGAACTATGTTCAGAAGTGAATATATCCAAAATTATATTAACGTTTACTCATTTACGACCTATCTAAGAGTTAAAATATTTTGTATGAGAAAAGTTGATTAAAAATCACATCAACATACTATTTAACTCATAATCTTCGTATTGTTTCAGGTGGCAGAACAAGAAGTATCAGCGCTGAACAAAGACATGGAGGAGGTAGAGAGCATACGTAAGCAGCTTGCAGACTTCTTTTGTGAAGATTCTGTCTCATTCAAGCTGGAGGAGTGCTTTAAGGTTTATTATATTCTAGAAACTTACTTAATAATTTTTGTTACAGTTTATCCAACAAAGAAATTGATAGATCATCTAATTTAATTAGTAAGATGAAGTACTTCGGCCACATCTATCGAAGGATGGAGGACCCGAGTTAGGCTAATATTTAGAGATAAGAATTAAGCTTGGACTGATATTCGAGAGATATATGACAATAAACCCATCTCGTGGATCTTTGAATACGACCCTAAGGCTGCCTTTCCACTAGAGATGTGCTATGCTGTTGTATATTCATTCAGCTTAGCATCAGTGGAAACGGTCACATAGTTTCGTGCATAGCACATTTCTGGTGGAAAACCAGCCTTACAGTGAAGACCACGTGTAAAATCATCAAAAATCTGTTTTTATTATTGCCGCGCTAGAGTGACTACTTCGTGTCAATTTGCTTAGCGAATTTTACTGGAATTGTAATTTAAATAGTGGTTTTTCTTCATGAAATTTTACGCATTTTTATTGCTCTTAGAGTATCTAGTCTGAAAGTGTTAATTTTATCAAATTCCACGCAGTATTTTTCAAGTTATTGATGAAAACAGTTCAAAATTTTAATTAACGGCGTTGAATCCTGACCTACGACAACCCGCAGAGCGCTCGCTTCGTTCGCAGTGAGTCATCCCTACATACCTGCAGCAGCGAAGAGAAGCGACGCACTTACCAGTGCCAATACTACGCTTTAAGCGCTTTACCGCAGTGTACTTTTGGTTAGACGATCACATCCATTTAAAAAGTTTTTTTTTTTTTTTTACCTAATGTCTCTAACATGTTTGTGTTGCATGAATGCAATAAAGGATAAAAATTTTATCAAATATGCAAATTGCAAGCAAGCTTGCCACAATCTATGTGCTAATATTGCTCCCAAAAAAGCTGTTTCTGATATAAAGGCAACCTGGATTTGTCCTCAATGCATATGTAAAAGACCTAAAGGAGATAATTCAGATACACCAGTACGACAAACTGATAGAAATAATCAGTCCTCACCAACCTGGATCACTCAACGAACTCGATGCCCAGGCAATGTCAGTACGTCTCCTACATTAAGCGAACCCGAAACCTTACATCGATGCCTCACTAAGGAAGATATCAGAGACATTATAAGAACAGAGATTAATAATGCTTTAACCAACGACGTGACTAACTTGATAAAGAAATGTATAACCCCACAATTGCAAGAAATCAAGTCAGATATAGCCTACCTGAAGACAGAAATAACTACATATAAAGAATCAATGGATTTTATCAATTCTCAATATGAGGAAATTAAACCAGAAGTTAACAAGAAATTCGAGATGAGTAGTGTTTTACAAAAAGATTTGGCAGTTTTGAGTGCAGCAAACAAGGGCCTCGCTGATCGTATAGCACAAATAGAACAACATGCCCGTGCCACCAATATTGAATTACAGTGTGTGCCTGAATATAAGTCCGAAAATCTTATTACTCTTACCAAACAACTAGCCAAAACTGTTTCATACGAACTTAAAGATAGTGAAATTCATTTATGTACAAGAGTGGCTAAAAACAATCCCACAACAACTCGACCAAGGTCTATAATTGTTAAGTTTCAGAGTCCTCTAGTACGCGATGGGTTTCTTGCAGCAACCATAATGTTTAATAAAACTCATCCATTAGACAAGCTCAACTCGAGTCATTTGGGCATAGGCGGAGACAAGAAAGCTATATATGTGACAGAGCATCTTTCAGCATACAACAAGGAACTGCACAGGGCTACGAGAATCAAGGCTAAAGAGAAGGAATATAAGTTTGTTTGGATTAAGAGCGGCCGCATTTTTGTCAGAAAATCGGATACCACCCAAGCAATCGTAATCAAGGACGTGAGCTCATTACAAAATCTTTAACTATTATATATATATCTTTTGTTAGTAACCATTTCTGCATGACTTTATTGTAACAACGAATTAAAATTCACTCATATAAACTTTTATTATCAAAATTGTAGAGGCTTAAATACTAAAATTAATGATTTTTACTCTAATGTATCTCTTAATGATTATGACATTATTATAATAACTGAAACATGGCTTCAAAATAATGTTAACAACTCAGAGTTGTTTGATAATCGTTATAATGTGTTTAGATGTGATCGTAATATTAAACGGCCGCTGTCTAAAAAAACAGGTGGCGGGGTCTTAATTGCAGTTAACAAAAAAAATAATTGTTATAGAATTCATGAAAATGAAAGCAATAATAAGATTGAAGATCTATGGATCGTTATTGATTTGAAACATGGTAATGATACTGTCAAGCTGTGCATATGCGCCGTTTACATGCCGCCCCCTGTCAGCCTTGTGGAATTCGAACAGTTTGTCGATACTGCTAGCATTAATCTGTCAAAGTACGCACATTCTTTAATTGTTGGAGATTTTAATCTTTCTAATCTGAGCTGGTCAAGGATTGAATGTGAGTTTCCGGTTTCTCTTACACAGTCTACATGCCCATTTTATCATCTCATTTCTGAATTTATGGCCCTTAATGACTTAAAACAATTTAACTTTGTTAAAAATATAAAATCTAGAATTTTAGACCTAGTTCTTTCATCAGAGACTAATGTGTCCCTTGTGGAAGCGGATGAGTCGCTTAGCGTAGTTGATAACTATCACCCTCCGATAGAATTTGTCTTTAATCTGGACACTGACAACAATCTCAGATCGTGTCAAACTGCTAGACCTAACTTTTTCAAAGCAGACTATGATAAGATTATATATGAGTTGGACAACACTGACTGGCCTGACATTTTCACTACTTGTATTAATGTTAATGATATGGTCGAGCAGTTTTACGACATTCTACAGAATACAATCATTAAATTTGTACCAATGACCAAACCTAAAAATAGTAAATATCCTGTCTGGTTTTCTAAGAGTCTTATTAGAAGCCTACAGGAGAAAAATAGTGTTAGATTGCGCTTCAAAAAATATAAAAATCCTATGGACAAAGTCACCTTGCAAATCTTAAAACATCGTACTACGAAATTGATGCAACAATGCTTTCAAAACTACAGTGACCGTCTTGAATATAGTATAAGTCGCAATCCTAAATACTTTTGGACATTTATAAAGCAAAAGCGCCAACAAAGTAGCAATATACCCTCTAGCATGCAACTAGATAGCGAAACAGCGACAGACGCAACTAAAATATGTAATTTATTTGCAAGAAATTTCTCATCTATCTACAATATTATAAGCCCTCACATCTCTGATCTGAGTAACAATGTTGTCTTATCTGCTTACCCTAATTCGCTCAATACTATAACTCTGTCAGAATCTGCAGTGCTCAATAAATTAGAAACACTTGATTTAGATAAGGGCCCTGGGCCAGACGGCTTTCCACCTATATTTTTAACTCGCTGTGCTAAACAAATGTCCTTACCTTTAACCTATATTTTTAATGAGTCCCTCCGCACTGGCCTCTTTCCTAGTCTTTGGAAAGAGGCTAAAATTGTCCCCATATACAAAGAAGGGAATAAAAGTAACATAAAAAATTATAGACCTATTTCTATTTTATCTATTTTTCCCAAGATTTTTGAAACTCTAGTTTACCCATATCTTAATAGTTTAGTTAAAGCGCAACTTACAGAAAGACAACATGGCTTTATTCAGAATAGGTCTACTACTACCAACCTTGTGGCATTCACAAATTTAATATCAAACCATCTAGATCAACGCTCTCAAGTAGATGCCGTCTACACTGATTTCAGTAAGGCGTTCGACAAAGTCGATCATCGTATACTTTTATCACGACTAGAGGATTTTGGTGTTGGGCATTCCTTGTTGGATTGGTTTCATTCATATTTAACGAAGCGTAAATCTTATGTAGTTTTAAATGGAGCCCAATCTAATAACTTTATTGCGACTTCTGGCGTTCCACAAGGATCTCACTTAGGTCCCCTCTTATTCTTAATTTTTATTAACTCTGTTACTGAGTGCTTTCATAATACACAGGCTTACTTATTCGCTGATGATCTAAAAATTGTAATGCCTGTAAACTCTTTGGATGACTGTAAATTGATTGATTCTTAATAGGCTCAGCGACTGGTGTAAATTTAATAATATGATTTTAAATGCGGATAAGTGTCACCACATATCTTTTACTCGAAGTAAAAGCCCCGTAGAATCAAATTACACAATCTACAATAAGCAGCTTAAAAGAGTTGATTGCATACGTGACCTAGGAGTATTTATAGATTGCAAACTATCTTTTAATAAACATCTGGATAGCATTTTAAATAGAGCTTCTAAAATGAGTGGTTTCATCTCAAGAAATTCAAAAACATTTAATCACGCAAAAACTAGACTTCTTCTTTACAGCTCCCTAGTTCGTAGTATTCTTGAATATGGTTCCCAGGTTTGGTCTCCTTTTTACGAAGTCCATAAAAACAGGATTGAAAGAGTACAGAAACGATTCCTAAGTATTCTTGCGTATGATTTGAAGCTTTATCATTCATTGAAATCTTATTCGGACCGACTTAGGTTTTTCAAGATTCTTTCACTCAGTGATAGACGTAAGCTTCTGGATCTATCATTTCTTCACAAGCTTTATAACAACAAAATCGACTGTCCGGAACTTCTATCGAGTATAAACATATCGGTTCCAAATAGATTGCCACGTTTCAGTGTCAACAAACTGTTCAACGTCCGGCCATATAAAACTAATATAGGTCTTAATTCCCCGTTGACTAGAATGGTCAGATTATATAACGACCTTTCTCGGCCTTTAGACTATGATATTTTTTGTGATAGTTTACATATCTTACAAAGAAATGTCCGTAATCAATTCCTTTCTAGGAAATGTTAAGCTATGTTTATATATATATATATTTTTTTTTATTTTTTTTTCTATCTTATTTTTCACTTTCAATTTTTATTTTACTTGCCATAATATTGTTATAGTATGTTTATATTATAAGTACTCATTCTGTTAAGAACGCATGCTGTGATCTCCTGTAACTGAAAATGCACAGAGTCTGTAAACTATTTGTAATATTTTTAATAGTGTAATGTGTATTTTTGTTGGAGTTCCTAAATAAATAAATAAAAAATAAAATATTGATACATTAAAATAATAATACGTGCCGATAATCACAGACATCCTCCCAATCAGGTGTTCGTGACATTCTGCACTAAGTTCCGATCGGCTGTGAGTGACAACGAGAGACGTCGCGCTAACGAGGAACAAGCAGCCGCCAGGAGACGAGCCCGGGATGTCGCTGCTGCCAGGACTAAGACTGGTAATCATCTTCTACATAATTACCACTTGAATGACAACAAAGGACCAATATTATATAATGGTGGGAAAATTCAATAGGTAATAAAATATCAGGGATGATTCAGGAAAGAGTTACTGATTCAATAACTACATTGACTTTTCATTGGAGATATTTATGTTATTACGTGATGTAGTTAGCATCACTTTTGGGGCACGTTTTCAATTCCGAGCTACGGAGAAATATTTCTAAACATAGAATTATCAGAAAATTTTAAGGCGTAAAACTTTATGCGTCTAAATTCTTGCAGACAGCTTTATGACCTCCATATTTAAGTATTACCGGGTATTTAATACTCTGAAAAATTACAGTATCATCCCCATATATATTTTTACAAGACTATTCAAGATCTACTTTTATTTATTCAGCAGGTGGCAGCGTTTGTAGTACACCAGTATCAGAGTGTGAGTCGCTGATGGAATCTTTATTGCTGGACATCAGGAACGGACTTGGAAGACGGTCATTGAGACGTCCTCATGACCCATCGCCTTCACCTGGTAAGTTTAATTACTTGCTGTCAATTCGATCATGAACAACTTTATTAGATAAGTCATTAGATTTTGAGAACTTTGAATCAATATTATGACTAATCATCCGAACAACTTGCTTAAGTTACTTCTATTGCAAGATTTATGGGAAAATTATTTTCCAAGCGTGTTTTCTTCACCTTTCTATTTATCATCAACATTTCGCTTAGTAATGACCTCAGCTAAATTTTCTGGGCCTCCTTCACCGTCTGCTCCTAAGCCGAACAAAGCGATGCCATAAATATATCGGTTTCCAATGCCGGGACGTGTATGGATGACACACAATAAACATACTCATTCACAAAGCTATTGAGAATCATTTTAGGGGCCACACTTAACCAACCGAAAAATAATTCAGCAGGGCACACTATCCCTAGCACTCTGGACAGATTACGAAGAACCATCTGCGGTAGGTCTCATCTTGAGTAAAAAGCGGAACAATAAACAGACCCTTCCAAAACTAATGAGATTTATTTCATCGGGCATACCTACCAACCGTCAGGTTATAACAGCGGGGCACACTATTCCTAGCAATCTGGACAGATTATCAGGGACCATCTCTTAAACAGAAGAGTAACGAATGTGATGTGTGATGTGTGATGTGTTGCAGACGTGACCCCGACGGGCAGCCTGCGGCGCGTGCGGCGCGCGAGCCCGGCCGCGCCCGCCGCCGACGAGGAGGGGCTGCTCGAGCTGCTGCGGCACCACGCCGGGCCCGACCGAGCGCTCAGGGAGCGCAGCGCCTGGGGCAGTCTCGGTATACAGATACACTCCATCATTACTAACTACTAACTAGGGGCATGCAATGCCGAAGTCTATTGGTTTCTTCTGGACGAGCGTATTCCATCTTAGATTTCGTTTTCGTTCCATTTCTTCCGAGTATGGTAAGGCTTGAAAAAATATCCAAAAATTTGCCACGACGTCTCAAGTCAAGTCAAAGTCAAAATCAACATTTTCACAGCTAAACTATTTTTTATTCTGGTGACATAGAGACAGATTATACAATTAGTATTGTATGATTAACAGATCGGTCCTGGTCCCGACGCGGGCCGGTGCGCGCTAAGTTGGAAATCCCCGAGCGAGAGAGAGAGAGGCCCGCATCCCCGCGCTCCCTCGCACCCGCCCAAACACACACGCCCGCCACCACCCCCGCCCACACCCCCACCCTGGAAACTGACAACACCACCGCGAAACCTAAGTAAGTACCTATTTTATACTTTGTTTTTCTAGCTATCTTGAAGGTTTTTTTTTAAGCAAAAAACTTAAAGGAGGAGCAAGGTGGTAGTACTCATCCATTGAGATGGGACGATTTTCCGCCAGGCAAGATCATCGTCGCGAGACCGCGGTCCCCGTCCAACTGTAGTTGTTGGAAACTCGTATCTATTCAGATTGCTCGGAAAACTTTAATAGCGCGATGTAGAATCTTGTGATGCCATCTATCTCCGGGTAGCGGAAGTTTCTTTTGAAAAGTTGTGAATGATGAACTTAAAATAGGTTTCGAAAATAATGTCTGCTCGAAATATCCACCCAGTATTTGAAATGTAAAACTACTGATTTTTATTTAAAAAAATGTGAATACTTGATTACGGTTTCTCTTACACCCTATAAATTTTAAAAATCTAATTTGGTTTCTAGACTTTTTTTTTTTTACTTTGTATAGGCTTGTGTTTGACCACAATCTCACTATGGTAGGTGATGATGTGGCCGATGGTGGTAAGCACACAAAGCCTAGAAGGATCTTGCTCTCAAGTTTAGCTGCCGGAACACACCAATAGGTGTTTGGCGACAGATTTTCAAAAAGACTAGATTTCACTTACCTAATCCTGTTCAATAAGTGAACTAGATTTTTAAAAAAGTTACATTTCATCTCCAGGGAGTGGCGACAAAAGATTGAATCGTGGCTGCGTGCAAACAGTCAGGAAGAAAAACGAGACTTAGAGTTGCGAGAGAGAGCGAGACGGCTGCAAGCCAACCGGCGCTCCTTGGAAAACGACTCCGGTAAGTACTCTTTTGATAATTCATACTGTCACTTGAAAACTCCTTTCACATATATTTAGCTTTAAGTTATTATTTTAGTTTATAATTCTAGATAATTTTTGGTTAAACGTTTCAAAATAGTAATATGTATTGGCAAAATCATATAATGAAACCTATAACTTAGCTAAGGTTTTTTCACTTTTAGACTGATTTTTAAACTAAAGGAAGCTTTAGTAGTTTTGTCGAAGATCTAAGTATTATGCACTTAGATTCTATCCTTTATTTGATGTAAAAAAGGCGTCGGGGTGTCTCTAGGAGTGTAAACAGCCAAGGAGATAGCAGATTTGTTCCTGTTCAGTAATGCTATGTATTAGGGCTGTACCATTTAACCGGCCAAGCCGGCTAAAAAAGTTTGCTAAATTAATTAGCTAGCTAACCGATAGGCTTAGCTAATTTAACCGGTTAACTTAATTAGCTCAGCTAATTAGCCAACGGTTAACTGGCTAATTTTTTTTCAGCTATTCACTGATTCCTTACCTACAGACAGGTTCGAAAAATAAATTTACTTATTTAATATTTTATCAATAATTTAAATAATTATGTAAATATAAATATTAGCTTTTCGAAAATAATATAATTGAAAATGATAGTCTTTGATAAATACTAAAGCAAATTATTAGCATAAAATTTGTTTTAATAAAAGATTTAAATTGCGCGCGTTTTTTTATTTTTTAATGGTGACGTTAATTTGTAAAGTAGTAATTTAAGAGCCATTTTCATAAATAAAATATTGTTAAGTGTTAATTAATTAAATAAACTACTTTCGTTATTTTGATATTTACGTTATTTTTGTCATAAAAAATCAATAATATAATTTTTTGAACCTGTCTGCAGGTAAGTAATCAGTGAATAGGTGAAAAAAAGAATTAGCCGTTTAGCTCGTTAGCCGTTGGCTAATTAGCTGAGCTAATTAAGTTAACCGGTTAAATTAGCTAAGCCTATCGGTTAGCTAGCTAATTAATTCAGCTAACTTTTTTAGCCGGCTTGGCCGGTTAAATGGTACAGCCCTACTATGTATATGTACATATGTATGTTTTGTGTGTGTCGTAACAGAGAGCGAGCGAAGCGGGCCGCTGGAGCCGGTGGTGGAGGCGCGCGGTGAGTGGCGCCCCGCCGTGCTGCCCGACAGCGACGTCGTGCGGGCCATCGAGGCCGTCGAAGGTACAACCGCACCACGCCGCTCCACACCACACCACACTAAACCCACGACACCACACCACACCACACAACACACTACTCTACTTTATTCAAGACAATTTGTCGACAGCCGTCTTGTCTGGGGATGGTTTATCACCCGACTGGGGAAATTTACTGATTGTAAACTAATAACAGCATACTTAGCTGGACAATTGTTTTGAATTACTGCAATGTATTCTTATATTCACATTTTAATGTAATTACAGATGTTCAACCTCCAAGAAAAGATAGGGTACCATGGAGAAAAACAGAGGAAAACGAGGAGATGAGACGACTCAGAAGACAACGTTCTCGACAGCAGATAGAGTTACCGCAACCTCTAGTCTCCATCACGGAGGAAGAGAAACGAAAACTGCCCGATATCACGGTTACCAGTGGGAAAGAAAAAGTAAATAGAATTGCAGCGGACAGAGTTGAAATTGATTCAGAAAACATAGAAACACCACCAGTCCAAAGGAAACTCTTCAATCCCCCGCCAGAAAGAGAACCGTGTCGAAGATTCCAACCGTCCATACCCACCAGAGTCAACCACCATGAAAGAGCTTCAACGGAAATGAAAGACTTATGCCAAGAGATATTAGGTGATGGACAGTTCGATAGATTTTCAGCTGCCAGGAGAACGAGACGGTACAAAAGAAACACAGATTCCAGTTCCCCTGAAGATGAAAAGAAACCTGAAATACCTGCGGAGTTGGTAGCCGAAACACAAGTCATCAGACCTTCAAAGTTAGACGTGCAAGCTTCTTACCCTATGGAGGCACCCCAAGAAGTATCTAAGCCTGTTGAAATAGTCAAAGAAGAGAAAGAAAACAGACTAAAAAGATGGCAGGATAGACTAAAAAGCCAAAGCACAGACAAGACGCCTACCAAAGAACCTAAACCTTATTTGAGGATGAGGCGGCAGACTTCTATCAATCAAGAGGACGTACAGAAAGCAATTAGAGAACTAAAGTCTCCAACAGAAACGCCCACGGGAGTCTGGTCAAGAAACGCTTATAGGAAAACTGTTGGTGCTAAGAATGATAAGATTCCAGAAAGAACAACGTCCCCAAGGATACCAAAGGTCAAAAGCGAGCACGAACTAAACGATGAAGGTTTTGAAGAGACACAAAGTCTGAATTCAGAGAGCGCATCGCAAGGAGCGTCTTCTGGCTGCAATGTAGAATGCGACTCTCCAGTCCCGAAAGCAAAATCCCCTGTTGTCCCAAAGAAAAACTCAACCAAAGAGATGAAGCCTCCTCCACGGACCCCGATAGACCCTAAACGGGTCATACCTAAAAGAACCAGCTCTTTAAGAGTAGAACGATCAGCATCCAGAGCATCATTACGGAGCTCCAGGAGCTCTTTAAACAGTTCTGCTTCAGTAGCGACAGTGAAAAAGGCTCCAGTGCCTGTGAAACCAGTTCCCAAGCCAGTCCCAAAGCCAGTATCTAGGATGCCAGCATCTAGGTCTTCATCCAGTGGCAGCTCAGTTGGAGCAGCACGACCTCCTTTGAAGAACTCCAGAACTTCTGGCTTTATGAGACCAACTCAAGCCTCTAAAGGCAGAGGTGGTTTGACCACACAGCAAGTCTTGAGAGCCAGTGTTAAATAAATGGTGTAGAAGTTATTAAATCAAAAGTTACGTTTAACAAGACAGAGGTCTTTATATCTTTTGATCATCAATATTGTGCTAAGACCAATAGAATTTACGTGTATGTAAAATATATTAGCCTTCGTAAGTTTACCAGTGCTATTTTTATGTAATTTATCATGGGGATCTAGTGAAAAATGTTAATGAAAAATTTAAAAACTTAAATGGAATTGTTTCTTTCCAGAAATAATAAAAAAAAAAATCCATGGTAAAGTTACGACCTAGAAACGGTGCTATAAAATCATGTGCCTTATTTTATGACCGGACCCAGTTAGTATTATAAAAATATATATATTAACAATCAAATAAACAGCATTATTATTGGAAACTTCAGATGTAATTAGGCGCTAGAATCTCAACAAATATAATCTGAAGCTTTCAATGACTGATTATTACTATCTAAGTTACTTTAGATCTGTTTTATTTAAAGAAAAAATTATATCTACTCTAAATAAATATACGTAATGAATCCCGTACGTATTTTTTACGTTTTTATATTTAATTTAATAAAAAATGTATTTAAAAATCATTTGAATTTAATGTGCCACGATTGAGTACGGGTATTTTATTTAAATTACCGAGTTTTTTTATACAAATTGTAGGGAAAGACGGGATTTCCGTTTCTGAAATCAATTTTAATCTTACATTTCCAGAAACTGGAATAATTCTAATGAAATAAAAAATAGAGCACTTTGCTTTATTTAATTAAGGCTACCCTTATCCTACCTATTCATTCGGAATAGGTGCAAAAGGGAAAGCACATAATTCTTTCACGTAAAGAGAAAATTACGAAATATGTTACAGTTTCTGGAAAAGAAAATCCATTGCGACGTTTCTGAATTTAAAAATCCCGATCTAGAACCGAAAATGTATTGAAGTCATTATTTTTTTTATTGAATTAATTAACTAATTTTATAAGTATATTATGTAAATTAATGTGTATTTAGTTATATAATAGTAATACTTAGTTGAATGATCTGATTATACGTCACAGTTCAGTAAATAGATCTTGATCAAAAAATAAATATTCGTCACAAAGTAAATAGAAAAACTCGACATGTATGTATGATGGTTGTATAATTATTTTTAAGATTTTAACACCCAACGTTTTATTGTTTACTTGTTTAATTACTAAACGTAATGCAATAAATTTATATACCTACCGAAATTTAAGGGATGTTATTATTTTATTCATAAAAGGGATGATAGCTCGTCGAATGCCCCTACAGTGAGATTAAGCTTTAAACCACTTTGTAGTACTCCCCTGTCTGGGTACCACTCTCAAGTTGATGATCTGCCGCCAAACACCTACTGGTGTATTCCGGCGGTAGCACTTGAGAGTCAGTTCCTTCTAGGCTTTATATGCTACCTCCGGCCACATCATAACTTACATATTATAAAAAAAAAACAATTAAAACTATTCTCTTTCATCTTCAAGTCTTTGGGTACGTTTAATAAATTATTAAATTTTATACAGTCAAATACATTTACTTTAAATCTATGACAATAGTTTACAACATCCCTCCATCGACGAGCTCTTGTAATAGGTCTGTCATTTTCTTTCTGCAAGCTGCATTTGCTGTCCATACTGGTTTGATGTCGCTTAATGATTCGCTACCCTGAAATAACAAAAACATTATAACTATGGAGGAACGGGGTTAGGTCTTCATGCCTGAGAACCACGATCCTACTGTAGATGCTGTTAGAAACTTGTATATAATGCGGAGGGGTCAGGAAACTTTGTTAGTGCGATCTAGAATCTTGTAGCGCCATCTATCCATGGAAATGCAGGTCGCATATCTATTCCTGGATCTGTGTATGACCAAGCACCTGCTGTGCCTTTGATGTTAGGACTTTTATAGGGTGTAAACGATAAAAATCCTATCCTAACTAATATTACAAATGCGAATGTAATTTTGTTTGTTTGTTACCTTTCCACGCCTAAGCCGCTGAACCGATCGCAATGCAATTTGGTACGCAGATACCCTATGGTATGGAGAAAGACATGGGCAACATTTTTTCTCGGGAACGCGGGTGAAACCGCGGGGGACAGCTAGTCTAAAATAAATCTTAAATTCCCAGATAATAAAATCTTTTCCACTTTGCTTATCCTTCGGCAACAGACGCCTGAAGCTGGCCTGATCTGACCCAAGCGACGCCACAACTGTAGAGCCAAGATTAGTGATCACTAGTACCTTGATCACACATACCCATGTTTTAAAAACTTCTGTTTTATAAAAGATTAAAATGATTTATAACATCACTTGCCTCTGCTTGGTACAAGTTCGGGGCTTCGTTGCTATCACACGTCATGATTGGGTACATGTCCAGTGATATACCGAGACCAAAGCGACCACTCCTTTTGAATTCCTCTTGCAATCTGAAGACAGAAATATAAAATTGGTAACAACTTATTTAGAGAAAAAAAATATATTTTATTTCTCCTAAGTTTATTATCTAAATAATAGAGCATTTGAACAGTTTGAAATGTTTGTATCCCGAAGTAGAATCAAGGCATCTACTCAACATGAACACAGAAGCTGTGGGTTCGAATCCTGACAATGCAGCCCCGTTCCTCCAGAAATGCGTAGCGAGGGATGTCTTTTTATCCGCCAATAGGGTCGCTTTATTTTTACAGCTTAGCACGTCATTTGATCTAATGTAGCGATCCTATTGGCAGATAAAAACACATCCCTCGCTATGCATTAGATTAAATTATGCCCCAAATCTTATAACATCAAAAAACAAAGGACTCTCGGCGAGATTGTAAAGACAAACAAATAATATACATGTAGCGGCATGCAAGATACGCATGACCAAGATAGCCGACAGAAGATAATGATACCTAAGTACTGTTTATACCCGAGACAAGGACATAGATGTAATACAATTAATTAATTAAAATGGAATACACTTTTTTGTACATTCTTACTTCACAATTGTATAGAAACAGATAAAATAAAATGTAAATCAAACTTAATAATTTGTTTGTTAGTATAATTGTTATTTTATTCAAATAGGTTGTCTGACTTTATGATAAACAATTTTCCAGTTTATGGCCCTGGCAACTCACAATTCAAACAAAGCATCTTTATTCAAACTGCTATGGAATACTGAATCTTCTTCACTCATCTCCACCAGCCGTTTATGGAGCTCACTGGTGTAGTACTCCAGCAGAGAGGTCAGATGGTCAGCCCTCTGCTGTCTGTCCAGACATAGGTACATGACGTAGACCAGGTCCAGCGCGGGGGACGCGTAGCGGGCCAGCTGGAAGTCTACCATGAACATCTGGAAAATAATCCTCCTATACGTTTTTTTTGAATTTAGTGATATACCTTCGTACCTATAGTTTGAATTTTGCTGTGCTTATGTGTACTTAAGTTTACTTTTATTATTAACTAGCTGTTCCCAGCGGATTCACACGCGTTCCCGAGGGACCTTATGTTTTCCCGGGATAAAAAGTAGCCTATATGCCATTCCAGACTATAATCCATCTTTGTGCCAAATTTCATCCAAATCCTTTCACCCGTTCTGACGTGATTGAGTTACAAACATCTATCATCCAAACTTTCACATTGATCTTATATATGTATAGTAGGATTAGTAGGAAGTAGGATAGTAGTATTAATATTAAATTTATATTATATTATAACTAGCTGTACCCCGCGGTTTCACCCGCGTAGCGGTTTAAAAAATAGATAAGAACCTACAGACCTACCCGATATGTACACAAAATTTCATAAAAATCGGTCGAGCCGTTTCGGAGGAGTATGGTAACTAACATTGTGACACGAGGATTTTATATATAAGATTACCTATATAGTTAGGACAAATTCTTAAAAACCCTTACGAACCTCAGCAATATGAGCATCGACGTATCTAAATAAGAAGTTATTGGTCCAGCAATCTCCATGGCATATCACAGCGAGGGGTTCCTTAGGTGTGACCAGGTCCACCATGGTCTCAAAGAACGTGTCTTCACTGCAGAACTGCTGGAATTTATCCAGATACAGGTCTTTGTCTTCGCAGTCTTGGAGCTCCTCCTCCACCATAGTGATGGCATTGTTCATAGCTTCCTTGTAGTAACTTTTATAATAGTTTTTGTTTTCAGAATGGAAGAACACTGTGGAAGGTGAATTTTTATTATTAGATTAGATAGCTTTCACTGCAGCTTTGCCCGCGTTAAAATTAAAATACTATCTTTAAAGTGGTTTTCCCAGGGCCCAAAAACTTCTGGGTACTCAAGTCTACCTAAGGGTTTTGGAGGATCGGTAACGCGCGAGTGATACCCCTGGTGTTGCAATCGTCAATAGTCTTCGGTAACCGTTTACCATCAGGCCGTACGGGTGTTTGCCATCTTAGTGGTATAAAAAAAATATTAGGAATGATAGAAGGATACAGTTTCACTAAATAACTGTATTTTAGTAGAAATTGTATCATATGTTTATCAATTATATATAATATATGATGGGTGGTGGTGATGTAGAGAAACAACTAGCGATGCTGATCACATGTTTAATGAATGAATCCTCCAATACTTCCACTTATATTCCTTATATATAACTACATCTTAACTCCACCTTTATTAATGACAACATCGTTAAGCTTATATACTAATATATATTAAACTAAACGTGCCATTTAGAAGGTCTACCTGATCACTTCAGATATCAAAATAGCTAACGTATTGGAACGTCAATACGTGAGATTTGTTCTATATTACACCTCCCCTGAAATGATAGGCATTCCTCCCTTCAAAAAGAAAAAAAAAATAGAATTAACATATTTCTTAGTTCTATTTTTATGAATTATTCTTGACTTACAATTATCATTGATTATTCTAACATTTACTTCAAAGATTTAGTAGTAATAACCTTTACTTTAAATGGTCCTAAATATTTCTCTGATAGCTTACTACCACATTCATTTTTAACTAAAATTAATTACCTTTTCTATAACTTACACTATTAGAATTCACATCCAATTTCTCTTTCCTCTTTATTTTCCATTTTATTTAAAAAAAATCTTGCTTCTAATTGTGACTTCTGTAACCTACATTTTAACTCTAAAGGGTAATTATCATACACATATAATGGTTCTACTTTTTCACAAAGGTTATTTGGCAAGCAACATTTCTTACCGAAAACTAGTTCGTAAGGAGTATACTTGGTTGAAACAATAATAGATGTATTATAAGCGAAACACCAATATGGTATCCAAGTACTCCAATTCATAGATTGGTTTTTTGTTTGAATTCTTAAATAACTACCAAGATGTTTATGCCAATTCTCTAACGAACCAATACTCTCATGATGATAAGGAGTAGAATTAATTTTACTTATATTTAATAATTTACATACATTTTCTAAAGTTGAATTTATGAATTCTGTTCCACAATCAGTCGCAATTTCTTTCACTATTCCATATCTAAGAATGAAATTCTCTACAAAAGCTTTAGCTACTGACTCTGCTGTTTTGTTAAATAATGGATAAGCTTCTACAAACTTTGTTAATTCACATTGTAATGTCAATATATATTTATAACCTAATTGGTCTACATCCAAAGGTCCAACAATATCTAAATAAACTTTTTCAAAAGAAGTAGTGGCTGTCGTAGTTATCACCATTTTCTCTTTAGTATTCCTATTACTGTATTTCTGTTTCTGACAATCTTTACATTTAGATACATAATCAGCAATATCTTTATACATACCATTCCAATAGTACTTACTCTTAATATTGTTAGTCATTCTAGAAATACCTGCATGACCACTAGTAGGTAAAATATGATAATCATTTAGGATAACTATTCTTGTATCTTTATCATTTATTTTCTTTAAACCTTGTATTATACATAATCGCGGCAAATTTTCTATTTCCGAGATCTCACGTATGAATTTTTCTAGAAAAATCTTATTACTCTCTTTTTTAATAACTACAAGCTCTTTTATCTCAAATTGACCACAATTTTTTTCAAGTTCTTTTAACGCTACGTCTTTGCGTGCCTTCGTTAATAAAGAATCTTGATTTAAATATAATGTGTAGTCTGAAAAAAATAATATTTGAGAAAATCATTTTGGGAATGTATAGACTACAAATTTTTACAAGATCTTTTAACGCTACGTCTTTGCGTGCCTTCGTTAATAAAGAATCTTGATTTAAATATAATGCGTAGTCTGAAAAAATAACTACTACGTTATTTAGGGAATGATATTTGGGGAATGGCCATTCCTAAAGACTCTTTAGTCTTATTAAACTCGCTTGTACTACATAAAATTATTTCATTCCCTCCCAAGGGTTTTCTAATGATATCCTACAACTTTAGGCTGATCAGACCTAATTTGGGATTCATTATTATTATTGTTTTTTATCACAAAATTTTGTCAATAGACAACCCTCATTTATCACTTTGACTAAAACTACATACGTAATAATTCACCTTTGGTTCGAAACTATCTATTCCAACTTCTGTATTCTATTCAATAATCTAATCGGAATTTTTACGTATATTGATCTCACAGTAGCACTAGCTACAAAAACACCCTGACATATTTCTTCAGGTAATATGAAGCAATCACCTTTTATGTCAACATTTATATATTTAACTAATTCACAACGCTCTGGCAGTGAAATACAATTATCATAATGCCTAGACAAATTCCAAAATAATCGATTACTACTAATCAAATACGTAAAATTTATGTCTAATTATAACATTATTATACACGAGATCTAAATAAACATATCCTATCGCATCTAAATCACCACATATACCTTTTATTTTTAATGAACTATCGTAAATCTGAATATTCGAAAATTCTTTGATCCATTCATATTTTAAAATTGACAATGATGATCAGGGGCATATACTAATAGTAAAATATCGTTATTAAAACATCTTAATTTTACTTCATTTCTACTATTGCATGAAAAAATATCTATGAATTCTTTATTTTTAGGGACGAAAAAATTCTTTGCCTTGGTTCAATGGCCTAGCAATATCATCAGCATGTTTATTTTCAGCTGACGACGACAAAAATCGTACGTGATTGTTTTGACGACGTTTACTATAAAATTCCTTCTTACTATAATGACTGTTATGACTTGTAGGCACATTCTGCTTACGATAACCAAACGTATTGTAACCTTGTTGAGTCGGGTATTTTGGTTGACTATTTCTATGAAATGTTGAATCATATAATTTATTGCTATTGTTTTGCCTTCGATAATTATTTTATGATAATTTACTATTGACATTAAACACGACTGTGATGGCTTTGGACTAAACTCATCTTCATCAATTGCTAAACAAATTGCCTCTCTAATTGATTGATCCGCCATTATATCGATATTTCTTTTTGCTTAATAATTGAAATAATTTATCAAATTGTTATGCTATTAGTACAACTTGTGATACTACTGCAGCCTCTAATTCTTTCTTACGAGTACCTTGACACAAACTTTATAAACAACATTAAATTTTCCTTGTAACTTGACAAGCTAATAAAAATTCACTATGACCTTGACTCGACATATGTTTGTCTTTTGCTAACTTAATTATAAAATCCCTGATTATTTTTAATTCACCAAATAGCTCAACTAATGACTCCATTCAAATACAACAATACTATCTAATGAAAAATAAATAATTATACGCTGGACACATCAGCAGCCGCTCGACTCCTTATAGCTCTATTATTAATACGCCCATCTACTAGAGCTTCAAACCAACTCTTCGCATTACGCCAACACTTTGCAACGAACACAATTAGCATAATCACCAATATGGCTATAAGCAGTACTTCCGAAAGTTCGATTCCAACCGTTGCCCAATTTGCACTAGATGACTCTATATTCTTTACCGTGGGAATTTGCTCCACAATAATATTATCCTTTGTTTGTTGTCCTCCCATGATTTACAATGTAAAATAATTGACAATTTTAAACTCACATAGAACCTCATACCTCTTCTATGGCAGAGTATGTACAACTTCTATACCAGTGTTTTCTGTCCTTGTATGGTCTGGTCAATGAGCACCTCCAGTCCTTTCCACAGCCTTTGTTCTTTTTGGTCCATTTCACTCCTCAGGTTTCTTCGATGTCACGCATCTTTAGTTCTTTTCACAGCCTTTGTTCCTTTTGGTCCCTTTCACTCCTTCAGGTTTCTTCGATGTCACACTATATGTCACGGTCGCCATATAATATATGATGGGTGGTGGTGATGTAGAGAAACAACTAGCGATGCTGATCACATGTTTAATGAATGAATCCTCCAATACTTCCACTTATATTCCTTATATATAACTACATCTTAACTCCACCTTTATTAATGACAACATCGTTAAGCTTATATACTAATATATATTAAACTAAACGTGCCATTTAGAAGGTCTACCTGATCACTTCAGATATCAAAATAGCTAACGTATTGGAACGTCAATACGTGAGATTTGTTCTATATTACAGTGCGTTATTTTATAATAATTTTCAAGCGTTATTCTTCGATTATCACTAACATTGTTAATAATCGAACGCGCTTAGAGAGTATCCTAACTTCCCTTCATTTCCTTTTATCTTCCAATACCTAACCGGCAAGTTTAAAATTCGCGCCAAAATACCCACAAATAGAAAAGCAACGAGCAGTGTCGCCCTCACACGGCGAAAGAGTAAAACTGTGTGAGTGAACTGTCAGATTTTTTTTTAAATACCGAAGCGGCCGGTTTTTTATTCTCGCGAGTATTAGTGAAAATCTAATAAAAATAATAACTAAATACAATAAATAATATCATAGTGTTGTAGTGAAAGGCAAACTGTAAGTACCTAGCCTGTAATTAATTATCCTATACCTAATCTCCGTTTTCTGCCTTGTTTAATTTAAGTCTTTCGTATTAGGTAAATATAGGAAATTCAAGTACATAAAGCTATTTTGCCAATCTCAGGTTCAATATTTATCGAAAACTCTCAGAAATTGTTCTTATGCATTTCATTGTAAAAGTATAACCTTACCAAATTGTTTTGATTATACATTACAGTAATACTATTCGGATTCACGAGTCAACATAATTTTGTAGCATTACCTTCTAACCTTCTAACGAACTGGGTTTTATCAATTCTAGTTTAATTTTTAGTCTACCTACATACATTTTTATTATAATACCTTTTCAACTTTCTTCAAGACTACGCAATTTACTTATTACCAATCCTACATGTAACCTTAAATAAGTAATTGCCAGCAACAGCGGATCGAAACTAATATCTTATCTTACTAAATCTCAAACTATAAATCATCATGGATCTAGAAAAAAAGGCGGACAGATGGCCGCTAAGAAACTATTGAAGCACCAAAATGGTGGCGACGTAACTGTGTGTATGTGTGGTTCGGAGCGTAATGGCGGGCGGCCGGCTCAGTGTGGTGTGAATGTGTGCGTGCCGGCTGGCTTACTGTGGGTGCGTCAGTAATTATTTTATGAGGTGGCGTCCGCCTTTTTTTCTAGATCCATGTAAATCATACACTTTGTTCTTGTTGTAGAGAAGCGCATTCAATCTATAGATGCCCTACAATTTATGTTATATGTTACTATAATAGGTAATTTGATTAGTTGTTTACGGCACCGACACATTGCCACTTTCTATATGCCTGTAGGCATATTGCTATAGTTCCCAACTTGACGTAAAGTGATGTCACGTTTTGACGTAATTAGTTTGACGGTAGAAGAATCGAGACTAACATGGTTTTCAAAGCTACGTCTTTTGAGCTCGCAAGTGGCTACGCATTTCTGACTGCTACTCTAGTTTTTGTAAGCTCACTGGTTCCCTACCTTTCAATCTTAAGACTATTGTTATTTCATTTTATTTATTTAGAAAACCAACAGCATATTTACAAACAAGATAACAAAATTAGTATAAAAATTATCATAAGCCAATTATAGGTTTTCCTAAGTTAATTAAGAATAATAGGAGTGGTGTATTTCTAAAACACTATTTTTTTTTACTTGTGCAGTAAAAAAATAAAGAAAATCACTAGGTAGGTAAGTACAGACGATAATTAATGTGATACATTGGTTTGAAGTAAATAATATGTGTGTGTGTGTGTGTGTGTGAGTTGTGGTTGTGGTTGTTACAGAGTGAGAGTTAGACACACATAAGAGAGGTAGAGCATAGTGATATGTCGCTCAAAGAGCAGCTCGACTCGGGAAGTACCTACACCTTACAGAATACCGCAGCCAAATAACTAATAGTTGTGTTCCTGCGCGTGAGTAAGGTCGCCAGAGCTCATCGGGGAGGGGGGAAGGGTCGGCAACGCGCGAGTGATACTCCTGGTATTGCAAGCGTTCATAGGCTACGGTAACCCCTTACCATCAGGCGGGCCGTATGCTTGTTTGCCGACAATGTGGTATTCAAAAAAACACACACATTAATTAACAACAACAAAAAATGTGTAGAAACTGTTTACGTGCTAATCACGTCATAGTTAGATAAATGTAATTTTTTATTGTAAGTAGATAATTAAAAGTATTATAGTAATTGTAATTTAAAAAATATAAAATCCAAATTAATCAGACATAACCTTGCTGAGTTTCTTGCCGGTTCTTGCTTCTCAGTGTCAAAACTGAATAAATAGCTTTGACTTTGAATAAATCTGATTTACGATCTATATTAGTTGATACTATTTAGGTCTGTGTCATATCGAACGAGAATCAAAACGTTAATCAAGTTCGAAAATCAACCTTATTTCATAGTTGATTCGAATAAAATAAAAATCTCAATTCAAAATACTTATGACCTTACGTATACTACAAGTTTCTGAAAGCCCAATCAAAACCTATAATCAAAATTGCCGTCTTTGTCATATACACATATACATACGTCATCGACAGTGACAGTTATACTTTTAACAAGAAGCTTCTAGAAACTGGGTTAATTGGTTTATGCTCTCTCACGTTAGTGTGTGTAGTAAATGATTTAGGTACCTACCTTCAGATATTCCATCTTGAACGTTCAAGAGTTTATAGAAATCTTCAGGGTTATGACATTTCATTGCCAACGACAATGCATGGAACTGCGACAGATGCTTCAATACATAGTAACATTGCTCAATCGTCAACCCCTGCCGTCGATCAGGCATCACGAACCCCTGCTGCTTCAAATCTTTCAGCACAACACAGTCGTTCTGAGCTAAATAACACTTAGGAACATTTTTGAATGGGTACTTGGCTTTATCCCATTGCGACTGAAACTGATAAAGTGTCGGCCAAATCTTATTGTAAAATGCAACTTCATTACAAAATAATTCATCACTCTTATAAGCTTCCCGTCTTATTAAGGATTCTGGAAGGCATTTGTAGATAATGGAAGATTGCCACAGTTCTTCGCTCTCACTGGAACCGTCTGGCTCCATGTGTTTCTGGAACCCTTTCAGTGTTATTCGGTATACCATAGAGGTGTAATTGTCACCACGTTTTGAGCCTGGTGCACCCTGCAATTAATTTTATTTAGCCTAAATTATGTAGTTAAGGTACAGAAGGATTAAAGTCATTTGCTATGTTTTTAGGACTAATTAAACTACGGAAATGATTTACAATAATAAATTGTTCTGAGTCAGAATGTGAATACATACATAGTATGATGATAGGTGGTACATATTTACAAGTTGTATATAGTTTATAAGTTATTTAGTATCCATTGTACAAGCTCTGCTTCTTAAGGATCAGTTGTTCGTGTGTGAAGAATGTCAAGGAAATAAATAAATAATTATTTATTTATTTAGACGTAATAATTTGTCAGCATAAAAAATCACTTATATCACGTTTATTTCTTATTGCATTTAGTTAACTACGCAACAGGAACATTCTTATTAATGCTATTACGATAAATCTAATTTTGATTTAAATTGATCTAATGATGGGGACGGCGCGTACGCAGTCCCCACTACCATAAATAACGCGTCCGTAGAGTTATCCACATAAGGGATAATCACAGAGGTCAACCTATCCGCAGTGCAATGGTCAGGCCTCACACTGGAGAAACTATCTTTGTGATCACGGTGTCCCCTACGTCAGGTAAGAATGAATTAAAATTGTTGTTGTAAGGACGTGATAAAATCAAGAAGATTCTTAACATCGCGATTTAGAAATGAGACGTTGTTATACAACGCCATCTAGTTGTTTATGTTGAAGACATGAAAGGCGGTGATAGCTTAGTAGTAGTGAGTGACGAATCCTACAATGAGCTTGAGCTTTCGGTGAAGGAAAACATCGAGAGGAAACCACTAGCTGACTACTACACTACCTACTACTAATGTTGAAAATCTGTCGCCAAATACGACAGCCAGCTGCACTTGAGAGCCAAACTCTTCTAGGCTTTGTGTGCTTACCACGTTCGGCCACATCATCACTTACCATACTGAGATTGTGGTCAAACACAGACATAAAAGTAAAAAAGGAACGTTATTTTTTTTACATTGTCATAGTTTTGTTATTCTTATAAACCAGATCTATTGTGTGCAGTTTAATGACAAATTAACATAATTATGTAGTACTGTGTTTGATAAAAAAAATAAACTGAAAAATAACTAAAAAAAACTAATTTCATTGTTTATCCACTTTATCCTATTTACATAACCTGTTTTTAAAAAGTTTTAAACATTTTTTTCCAAAACAAGAAACCACCTACCTCAAAATTTTGAATCGTAACATCAGGAAAGTCATCCTTGAGCAGTTCCTGGAGGAACTCCAGTGTAATTTCAGTCATGATGCACCGGCTGCGAGCACAGGACTGGATACTTCCACCCTGGGACTTGGCCCACTGACACTCGGGAGTGACATGACTTTACTGTCATTATGTAATTTATATTGAAGTGGGTTTGAGTTCAACGATTTACGGATAGTCCTAAAGTTCTTTTTGATAAGCTGACTGAATATTTGTCGTCATAATGTCTGCAGCAGCTTTTAGATACGTAAAATACATTATATTATATAAATATGGAAAGACAAAATAGTTAAGTACCATTTTCTATTCTGTTTGTGAATTGTTTTTTCTTTATTTTTGTTTAGTAGCTATTGACCTTAAGGGCCATATTTCACTAGGACACCATGGCGGCGCAACCAGACGCCGCCACCAACAAAATGTACCTACGTATGGTTGCACAACCAAACGGGCACCAGGTGAGGCACTCTCTATAGAGCTGTATACATTTTGTAGGTAGCGGCGAATGGTTGCGCTAGTAAATATAAATATCCTATAAATATCCTGGAATATTCGTCACAAACGGTCATCTGACCGCAAATTAAACAACTTGTGCAATGGAAACTAAATACTTAATATACCTACTACATGTAAAACGTTTTTTTTTAATACATTATGTAGGTAGGTACTTATATATAGATACCTAAAACCACAGCATCACAATATAATTGGCCCGCTTTGACAGCCCATATGTTATTCTGAACAGTTTTTAATTAAATTTGACACATATAACTAGATATAAATATATTAGATCTTTCGGAAAAGCGAATAAAACCGAAGCGGAAGCTAGTAATGATCATATAGAAGACTTGGATCATAATGTTTCCTAACAAACTATACGGTATATGGTGTCCCTAGTACATACGGGAGATGTATTATTGAATTGCTACGCAACTGGGGTCGCTGTGATTGAATAATGCGCTTGCGTTCGTTTGATTTAAACCACGTCACTTATATTAGTACCTACCTATCGGTTAGCCACCCTAGCTTGCGCAAGAGTGTTCCGGTATCAATTAGGTACTTATTACATCTACATGGTTTGCTGACTACAAACCTACATCTATTAAGTTCACAGTTTGAATTTTTTAAAGGATATTTTTTTGCGTTTTAATGCATAACTATATTTCTATGAACCCTTGATGCTTCGAATAGGTTTTATTTCATTTGTAGGTTTCGAAAATTTACCATTTTGTAAAATCCACCCGATATAATAATATTAAATAATAAAAACAACAAATGTATGCAATGTTTCTTTATTGAGATCAAGGGAAGGTATCTAAATTATGGGAAGTTCACCTTTATGTTACACGCTGTAAGGCTTATATTACAGAAAGTTTAACTCGCACCGGTGACGAATCCTGGAAACATTTTAGAAATTTGAAAACGGTCTCAACAACATCACTACCGTTTTCTTCTACACATGTTTTCAAAACTTCTGTAACTTGTGAATTATTTTGGAAAAGTTTTATTTGTGAATCTAACTGCACACGGTTGTCTTCAGTTATGAATCCAGCCTTATCGAAGATGCAATGAAAGAATTCTTGGAATTGTCTTTCTTCTGCATAAGTTCCAGCCCTGATGAGTATCACAGCATCCTCAGATATACCAGTTTGAGCGACGCATATCTTTATAATCTTTTGGATTTTGGTCGATTCTGCCTCAGGGAATTGTACAGCAGGCTGAAATTAAAAATAGTAATAAGCTTAGTCATTCAAAAAGGAAACGCTGCCAGTCTGTTGGGAACATTGCCTATCGACAGCAACAAGAGCTTTGAGGATATTTTCTATATAGTACGGTGATTTTTTTGTCACCTTCAATACTTGCAGGGGTGGAATACTCATCTATATGAACAACTTTTATTATGGGATCAGCTCTGAATTCGCGTAAAATAAAACGGTTGCTTCATACATTTTGGTTGAGTAAGTATTGAACTTTTGTATGAAACAGCTGATAATTTTCTCGTAATTTCACAGTTAGACTTTTTAAAGTTCTTTCAAATACAATTCAAGAGTCACAAATTAATTATATACGATATAAATAATAATTGAAGTTATAACAAATAAGTATAAAAAATACCGCTTGAATAGGTACCTATATTTTTTTTAATTCTGTACCTAACAGGTTTTCATGTAACTTTAACATTTTAACTTTAATCAGTTTCATAATATAGTCGGTAAAGATGAAATTTATTCAATTAGTTGTGACGTCGACTTTTATAAATTTAAAGGGTATTTATAACAAAAAAAAAATGTGTGTCTGTTTGTTCCGGTTAATCTCCGATGTGGCTGGACCGATTTTGACGGTTTTGATGGAACTTATAGTATTATTGTACCATTAACGCGGGTGAAATCTCGGGGAAAAGCTAGTCATAAAATAAGATTATAAAAAAATCTTAATCTTAATGATTATATTATTATTTACATTAATATTAATTACTAGTTGTTCCCCGCGGTTTCACCCGTTCCCGGGATAAAAAGTAGCCTATAACTTCCTCAAGAATTGGTCTATCAAATGCAAAAATATTTTTTCAAATCCGACCGGTAGTTCCAATGATTAGCGCCTTTATACAAACAAACAAAAAACTCTTAGATTAACAAATTTCACATTTAAACAGTAGATATGTTAAATTCAATTAATTGAATAGTCAGATCTTACCCTTAAAGTTTTGGTATAACTTATTGTATATCCCAGGGTATAGACAGAACACAGAATTAAGAACATAAAATAATTCATTATTTAATATTAATTAATAAAATTATTTTCAGCACAGACCCAACTCTTATGAACAGAAAATATAATATGATGTAATGGATTATAATTACAAGATTTATATTTTTACCACCTTTGGTTACGTAACTCAATACTTTAGTCAAAACAATTAACATAATCAACGAATCATGGTTGCCTACTGATTGTTCGCTGATATAGTAGATTGTTATACAAGGAGCTATAATGGACCCATTATATACGAGGTAGTTTTACACAAAAATAAAAAATAAAAATACTTTTTCCCCTAGAGGAAGATTGCTATTATATCTTCGCTCTGGTACGCCACAATGACGGTCTTTTTGAGCAAGAGGAGTGAAATAGTAGATTGTTATACAAGGAGCTAAAATGACCCATATTGATTGTATGGATCTGTGTGCACTATTTCTTCATTTTCAAGTACCTACAACACGAACTAGACACACTCGCCTCTTCCAAACACAACTTTCCCGAACGAATTATGGTAGTAACTGTTTAGCTAACAGGATACATAAAACTTTTAATAAGAAGTTTAATGGCATAGACATTTTTAACACTACCGGCTACAGTTTTAAAAAAGAAGTACCTAACCAAAATTTTGAACTCTGGCTTGAATTAGTTGTTTTTGATAATATAATATATATACCTATATTTATTTATAAACGTCTATAAATAACAATTGATTCTCACACAACACATAACACTCGCGCACCCTCACATACTCACCCATACACACACATGCACACACACGCACACACACACTATTACTACTGACTGCTCCTATTTTTATCTCGTAATTACATTATTTTATTAAAACATAGATTAGCACGTACTGCAAAGGAGTAGCTACCTCACTAAACCAATCTCATACCTATAAAATAGTATTTAAAAATTGTAAATCCGTTATTGGCTGTAAATATTGTTTATATAAGTATATACCTAAGTTTAAACTTGTAAGAGCTGTGGATTTTGTAATAAAAATAAATAAATAAATAAATTATACAGGGTGATTTTGTTATCACTGGCAATACTTGCAGGGGTGGAAGTACTCATCAATGTGAACAACTTTTATTATAGGGCTAACTCTGATATCGCGTAAAATAATATGGTTGCTTCATACATTTTGGTCGAGTAGGTATTGAACTTTTGTATGGAACAGCTGATAATTTTTTCATGATTTCACAGGAATTCGCAAAAAAAATAGACTTTTGAATATTTAATAAATAAAAAATTAAATAAAAAATTCGTTCACTACAAACAACTACTAACCAAGCTCTTCAGGAATGCGCAAAAAAATAAACGATTTTTGATTAAATATTTTTTTTTTATTAAAAATTACATAAAAAAAAAACTAAATAACTACAAACGAAAATTCGTTCACTACAAACAACTACTAAGCAAGCTCTTCAGGAATGCGCAAAAAAAAATAGACTTTTGAATATTTAAAAAATAAAAAATTAAATAAAAAATTCGTTCACTACAAACAACTACTAACCAAGCTCTTCAGGAATGCGCAAAAAAATAGACGATTTTTGATTAAATATTTTTTTTTTTATTAAAAATTAAATAAAAAAAAAACTAAATAACTACAAACGAAAATTCGTTCACTACAAACAACTACTAACTAAGCTCTTCAGGAATGCGCAAAAACAAAAAAATTTTGTTACAAAAAAAAATTAAAAATTTAATTAAAAAAAAACTAAATAACTACAAACGAAAATTCGTTCACTACAAACAACTACTAACCAAGCTCTTCAGGAATGCGCAAAAAAATAAACGATTTTTGATTAAATATTTTTAATTAAGTAAAAAAAAAGTTTTTAATTTTAATTAAGTAAAATTAAAAATTATTAAAAAAAAAACCAAATAACTACAAACGAAAATTCGTTCACTACAAACAACTACTAACTAAGCTCTTCAGGAATGCGCAAAAACAAAAGATTTTTGTTAAAAAAAAAATTAAAAAGAAACTAAATAACTACAAACGAAAATTCGTTCACTACAAACAACTACTAACCAAGCTCTTCAGGAACGCGCAAAAAAAATAGACTTTTGAATATTTAAAAAATAAAAAATTAAATAAAAAAAAAACTAAATAACTACTAACGAAAATTCGTTCACTACAAACAACTACTAACCAAGCTCTTCAGGAATGCGCAAAAAAATAAACGATTTTTGATTAAATAATTTTTTTTTATTAAAAATTAAATAAAAAAAAACTAAATAACTACAAACGAAAATTCGTTCACTACAAACAACTACTAACCAAGCTCTTCAGGAATGCGCAAAAAAATAAACGATTTTTGATTAAATATTTTTTTTTATTAAAAATTAAATAAAAAAAAAACTAAATAACTACAAACGAAAATTCGTTCACTACAAACAACTTCTAAGCAAGCTCTTCAGGAATGCGCAAAAAAAAATGAACTTTTGAATATTTAAAAAATAAAAATTAAATAAAAAATTCGTTCACTACAAACAACTACTAAGCAAGCTCTTCAGGAATGCGCAAAAAAATAAACGATTTTTGATTAAATAATTTTTTTTTATTAAAAATTAATTAAAAAAAAAACTAAACAACTACAAACGAAAATTCGTTCACTACAAACAACTACTAAGCAAGCTCTTCAGGAATGCGCAAAAAAAAATAGACTTTTGAATATTTAAAAAATAAAAATTTAATAAAAAATTCGTTCACTACAAACAACTACTAACCAAGCTCTTCAGGAATGCGCAAAAAATAGACGATTTTTGATTAAATAATTTTTTTTTATTAAAAATTAAATAAAAAAAAAAACTAAATAACTACAAACGAAAATTCGTTCACTACAAACAACTACTAACTAAGCTCTTCAGGAATGCGCAAAAACAAAAGATTTTTGTTAAAAAAAAAATTAAAAATTTAATTAAAAAAAAACTAAATAACTACAAACGAAAATTCGTTCACTACAAACAACTACTAACCAAGCTCTTCAGGAACGCGCAAAAAAAATAGACTTTTGAATATTTAAAAAATAAAAAATTAAATAAAAAAAAAACTAAATAACTACTAACGAAAATTCGTTCACTACAAACAACTACTAACCAAGCTCTTCAGGAATGCGCAAAAAATAAACGATTTTTGATTAAATCATTTTTTTTTATTCTATAATATTTTATCATGAGACAGCATTATACTATGGAAAGAGAAGCAACTACCTACCTTCACTTTCCTCCTCTTTCACTGGTATAGCACTGTCTCATATATCTTAAGTGGGTTCAATAATAGCTAGCAGAGTTCCGATAGCTACCTACCTTCCAGTTCCATCATCAGACCAGCTCGATGATACAATATTATTGTAGTGTATTGCCATCGGAAGTAGGTACATACCAACACATAATTGCAAAGTTTAAAATAAAGATACTTACAAAAATAACTAGAAGCAAGTGAAATAAAAATAAATAAATAAAGAATAAAGATTTGAATTTATAGTTTTTTTAATTAAATTCTACCCCTATGGGGTAAAATAGGAGATCGCGAGTGAAATCGTAATAGGCTATATAACTACAAATTAATATGAAATGGAACGTGTTCATTTCCCTCCACAAAACAAGGAGCGTTTAGAAAAATAGTTTTTGAATAGCTTATCCCAGATATTTTAAAAATATTTGAGCAAAATATTCGTTTTAATTTATTAAATATATATTTTTATACATGAATTAGGTCAAAAGAGTAGTTTAAAAAGGTTATTTAACATAAAAATAATAAATATTGATTTATTTGAACTAAAAATAAATCAAATCAGTAATAACTCATAGAAACTCCGAACGCACCCTTTGAATCAAAGCCAAATGTCAAATCAAACTGTCAAGAAATATTTCCAATATTTTTCATGGCATAGAGATTTCAATTTTATTTTCTTTCAGTTTCTTTTCCTTCGGATTAAGTTTTTAATTAAAAATAATAGTGGTACGTTTTAAGTGTAGTAAAAATGCCTGTAGACCAAATACAGTACTCAGAGAGGTACACTGATGACATTTACGAATACAGGTAAGTAAAGAATTTCTTTCGGCCTTTTTATTTTCTCATTTTACTTGAAACTGTAAAAGATCAATTGTAAATATACATATATTTTAATTATATTGTTTCCTTTTTAAGAAATTACTGGAAAATTGTTGATTATTCTAAGTTTCTTAACGCCATATTGAGGAAAATGTAACCCTCGTTTTTTTGGTTAAAAATCTTGTAAAACGAAATTATAGATATATTTCTAGAGTTAGACCAATTTAATTCATTTTCCAGGCATGTAATCCTACCACCAGACATAGCACGTCTCGTGCCCAAGTCCCATCTCATGACGGAGACGGAGTGGCGTAACCTAGGGGTCCAGCAAAGTCCTGGCTGGTTACACTTTATGGTACACAACCCTGAACCCCACGTGCTGCTGTTCCGGAGGCCTAGGACTGATGTGCAAGCTCCTGTTAACGGCCTAGATTTAAATACTAATTCAACAGTGAAAGTATGACTGATTAAAGTGTGTTTAGACACATGAGCCGGTTTAAAACAAGTCTTGTAAAACCCGGGTTTTAAGTAGCCTTGTCTCTTTTTGTTATATGATGTAAGAAAGTGATGGATATATTTCAAACATGGGATTAACTAGACTAGTTTTAAACCAACAGGTTTAGAAAATAGGTTTTAGTTACTGATGGAGTAATTTTATTAGGAAATCATATTATGTATTGTTTATGTTGTAACATGGCTCTGGCCAAGCTTACAGAAGTCCTTAGAACTTGGGGCACTCTGACTCTGAAAATACAATTATTTTGAATAATTATAATTATCTGGGTATAATTTGGGTTCAAGAGAGATTATTTCTAGTGATTAATTAAACTCTCACTCTTTGTTGAATATATATGTCCGATTCACACACACTTCCTTTGTTCACAAACAGGCACTTTGTGAATGTTACATTGATTCTACCACCATCACCAGTTCGTAAGAAACTTGGACTGAAAATACTGTAGCAAGAAACTCAGTAAAGCAATTTTTTATCTTATGATCTCAGTTAATAAATAGAATAAATCATATTTTGTCTACATACACATAACATCTCATTCATTTGGTTTAGGCTGTGTTATGGTACTTATGAATGTTACAATAGGGTATTTGACTGACATTCAAATCAGCAACTTTTTATGAAATGTGATAGGTTTATATGGAGTTTTGTATGAAATACAAGCATGTGACGTCATAATTATATATCCTACTCTTTATGGTTAGATTGGCCATTAAAAATCATAAGGATAAATTTAATAAAATAATTGTGGTTCCCTCTTTTTAGATGTTTTATACATTGGTTAATGTTGGATAATTTATTTTGAATACAGGCAAATACCCTATTGATTCCACCTATTATATATACCTACTCTATCAGTAACTAAAATGTTCTTATATTTAACAATACCTATTTAAAAAAAGTTATATGAAATGAACAGTTTATTTAAGTAGCTTTTGTGCATAAATATGATAATAATAATTTGATTTAATGAAGTTATAAATCTTATGAATTTATATATAATGATATTTTTAATTTTAATTAATAAATGCACAGTGGTAGGGTGGGTACTGTTACTTAGTAGTACCCACCTGCCTGCCTACCTCACGCTGGTGATCTGTCGCTGAGCACCTATTGGTGTGTTCCAGCAGTTCCAATTGAGAGCCAATTGTTGTCAGGCGGACCGCCTGCTTCTTTGTCAGCCAACTGACAAAAATACATGTATAATATGTAGTGCCTTGTTGAGAGCAATGATATAAAGTGCCTAAATATGCATATTAGAAGTAATAAAAAAGGGTAAAACCTTAAACTAGTGTTACACTATGATATCCATTTTGACATAATGGTATCTACTGTCTCTCTTTGGCACATGTACAGATGGGCTGTCAAAATGATTATCATATTGTGATGTTACTTTAGTTATTCTGTTTATGATTGTTTATCCTAACTTTTGATCTATATTACATAATAGACTTGCTCTGTGTCTTATAGATGGGAATGGCGTTTGAATTTTGTATCTAATTTAAATTCATAGTTATTTTAAAATGATGTTCCTAATAAATAAATAAATATTTTCTTAAACATTCATGCAATGTCATGTTGTTATAACTTGTTACATAATGAAAACTCTTTTACTGTCATTATTACTAAATCTATGAAAATCCTCCATAGTTTTTTTCTTTTTAGGCTTTGTGTGCTTACCACCTTCGGCCACATCATCACTTACCATAGCGAGGTTGTGTGTAAAAAATATATAATCAATATTTCTGATTGATAATAAAAAGTAGTTTTGATCAGTAAAGAAGTTAGCCATGCATATATAGCAGCTTTGTACCTTGTATGTTGAAGTAAATAAATGTACCTTATATACTTAGTGTACTTAACTTAGCTTATTAAGTTTTCACGTATAATTATACTTGTTAAACAAATAAATGCTATTGAAAAACATATTGTTGATCATTATAATATCTAATTACTTAGTAGGTATCCTGGGAGGAAATATAGTGGGTATGCTGTCCTTGATTACGGTAACTGTAGGGCCACCATCTTGGGTTAGAATTCGTAAGTAAATTGGCACAGCGCCTCGCGGAAAAATCATAGAACTAATTTCACCCATACACAATTTTAGTAAACGAAAAACGCATTTGCTCGCACTAGGCACTTAGGTCGTGAAAGGTAACAGACTGACAGAGTTACTTTTGCATTAGTGTAAAAGCCCAGAGTTAGTACTTTTATAAGTTACAACGATATGCCTGCGCAGCTGTATATGTTAAGTTTTTGCGAGTAACTTGTTGTATTTCAAATCTAAACGTAAAGTAACAAGATCTGTATTTCATTGATGTTTTCCATCGCTGCGGTAATTTACTTTCTGCGTTAACAAATATTGTCTATATTAACTTATAAAAGTGTTAGTACTACACTCCTATTGCACTTCTGATAGCCTGGTACTTTAATATTGTGAGATTGAATACAATTACTACTCCTTCAAACTCCTGATATCCTGGTAATATTTGAGGCTGTTGCAAATGTAGGTTCAAGTGGTAGTACTGAACCTAACTTCTGTTAGCCTGGTACTATTCTATTGTGAGATTGAATACATTTTACTAACTTACTCCTTCGAATCCCTGATATCCTGGTAATTTTTGAGGCTGTTACCAATATAGGTTCAAGTAGTAAGTAGTAGGTACTGAACTTAGCTTCTGATAGCCTGGTACTTTTTACAAGCTTTTTCTATTGTGGGATTAAATACACCTACTTCTTAATACTCCTGATGTCCTGGTAATATTTGAGGCTGTTGCAATATAGGTTTAAGCGATAGTACTGGACTATTTAATTTCTGATAGCCTGGTACTTTTCTATTGAGCTTGAATTCACTTACTTACATACTCCTTCGAACTCCTGATATCCTGGTAATTTGAGGCTGTTGCAAATATAGGTTCAAGTGGTAGCAGCACTGAACTATTAAACTTCTGATAGCCTGGTACTTTTCTATTGTGAGATTAAATACACCTACTTACTCCTTCGAACTCCTGATATCCTGGTAGTGGTAGTACTGAACTTATCTTCTGATAGCCTGGTACTTTTCTATTGTGAGATTAAATACACCTACTTACTCCTTCGAACTCCTGATATCCTGGTAGTGGTAGTACTGAACTTAACTTCTGATAGCCTGGTACTTTTCTATTGTGAGATTAAATACACCTACTTACTCCTTCGAACTCCTGATATCCTGGTAATATTTGAGGCTGTTGCAATAGGTTCAAGTGGTAGAACTGAACTATTAAACTTCTGATAGCCTGATACTTTTATATTGTGAGATTGCATACACTTACTACACCTTCGAACTCCTGATATCCTGGTAATATTTGAGGCAGTTGCATATAGGTTACTTATTCAAGATTTCTCCGATGAATATTCTAATGGTAGGTACACCTAAGTGAGAAAGAGAAAACAATTGGGAGTAGGTCTTGGTGTTCGTAAAGAAAACAAAAATATTACTATGCTGAATGTTTATTTGGATTTAATTAACTTCTAAAACATTATAAACACAGTAAAATATACAAATAAATGCGGAAGTAGTACATTTTATAAAGATGCCAATATTAAAATATAATTAAATTTCGAAACGGAAAAACTACTCATAAGTACTACACAAATCAGTAAACAGATAAAATAAAATTATTAACAATATATTAGTGTAGAATTTAATTACTTTTCGTTAAAATAACCATAAAAATTGTGCTTTCTTTTTCTTACCATCTAATATTAGCCAAAATTAATAGTAATATAATATTTAAGTGTCGCGCGCGTACGGAAATTACGGAATGTTGCCAGCTTTAAAAAAAACATGTTTGGCATTAAACCGAAATTTCAGAGCGCCACTGCGACTAAAAAATAAAAAATAATAAAAAACCATGATATGGTTAAGTCGGAAGTCCTTATTGTATAGTTAGCTTCAACAGGATTACTTAACATTCGTATAAAAGTTTTCTCTCCAATATAATCTTATCTAAAAAGGTAGGCATCATCTTACTTTTACACACGTTACAAATCTTCCAAATACACGAATGGGACATAAAAACAGTCACATTCACCATTAGCCTAAGTAAAAACGTGTCGACATGCCGTTTTGTAGTAGTGAAAAAGTTTGGTTACATATTTTATAATCGCTAAGAAGAGTTCCTACATTTTTGATTAACAGTCAGTATTCGCGAAGGATTGGGACAGTCACTACGTCGCTTATAAGCTGTTTGATTAATTTTTCCTCATCTAACGATACATTTTTGATAACCTGATAATACATAATGTACAAACATGCACATGCTTGATATAAATTTGGCTACATCTACACGCTACCGCAAAACTGTTTTATTTATTTACTTTTTTTTATTAACGAATCCATTTATTATTATCTACGGCCATATTTATGGCATATATTGTATGTTGAAGACTGGATAGTTTCTATAGTAGAACAATACATTTCCACTAAAACATAGGCTATAAGTCCTTCATAAAACCAACTGTATAGATGTGTATTTGCGTCTCAAAAAGGTTTGTTTTAAAGCTAACATTGTGATACAATTAAAGCTTTCAGCTCAACAAGCTGACATAGATTAGTTGCCTCATTTCGATGTGATCTAGAGCGATTCCAGACCTGTTTTAGATCGATGATTGGTCGATCAGTATCCGACATTTAGCTTTAGCAGTTTCTCATGATATTTTATACACATTGTTATTTTTTACACAGCAAAAAATGATATGGAAAATTTACAAGAAGTGATATGATAGTATAATGGAGATTGTACTAACAAGATATGTACTTAAACGATTAATTTTTTTACCAATTATTGACAAATTTTGGTACGGTATATTTTTCCTTGATAAAGATATATAAATGCTCGTTACGTTTTGTCTTTTTCGTTGGATAACTTCGTTCTGGCAACACTGTCGTGGTTTGAGGGGGGAAAAACAAAAATAGTAGGAACACTGTCAGGGTTGCCGATCGAAAATATAAAATAAAAATTTGGTAGCAATTAGAATGACTCAATCACGATACGTACTGCAACAATGGCATGCCCTTATTAATACAATAAGCGTTGCATACGACAATCGTTTACGAAGACAGCTATAAGGAACTAATTCGAGATATGCATCTATTCCTAGCTCTATATAGCTGATGCCTTTCAGGCTTCTACTTTTAGTATCTTTCCCCGAGTACTCGGTAACCATGATCGGCTTAAAATCGATTTTCCATTGAGTAGGTAAAGCAATTCGATACATTAATCGATACTGTCAAAACTTAAGGCATGGGTTAGGTATACCTACACATTTATTTATTTATTTTATTGATATAAATTGTATTGTGTTTTGGATAAATGATTTTCGTTTTAAAATCATTTGATTAAGAATCGTAAAAATACTATTAAAAGCTGTAGATTGGCTCAATGGTGCAATAATCGATTAGTCTATCGATAGAAAATCGATTTTAAACCACACCCTCGTGCGTGAAGCCACGTCGTTAATCGAAATGATAATGGAATGTTAGAGCTTATGTATAATAAGGTATAATTATAATACAGCATGTGCAAATTGCAGATTGTGTTAGTGATGAGTCAGAAAATTAGTAGAAATTATTAAAGTAATCTACAAATGAAATATTTAAAAAGGGGTATTTAAAATCGGTGCGAAGGCAAAACCATTGCAGCAAGAATCTTTGGTTCTTAACGACAGTGTTGCTAGATCAAAATAACATATCGAAAGCGGAAAAATTTGCTGCCACGGTTAGTATTTAATTTTAAGTACTGACAACATTTATTTTCCCGCGTTTCGCAGCACCATGCGCGCGTTGTGTGGAACGTTCTCGATGTTTCGTTCAAACTGGCGTGTTTGGTTATTCCTTGTTCGCTGGTTTTCCGTTGGTATATTGTGGAGGTGCGTTGGAGTTCTGGTTTGGTTGGTCCTCCGTCATCACTGACACTAGCTCTTCGACTGCGCGTCCAAGGTCATCTGGAAATAAAAGCATCATATAAGTTTGCCGACTTGGCAGCTTTTGACTGGATTTCCGATGGAACCAATATTTGGACGGGAGAAAAATCTTGCTTCTTTTAAGTTCAACGTTAGTATTTGAATATGGCTTGTATTAAAAACCATATCAAAATTGGTTCAATAGTTTTCGTGATGCTGGTAAAATCAGATGACTGTGCTTCCTTAAAAACAAATGATGACTTTTTCTTAGGGGTTATTTTTTCATGGAAATAAATGTTCACATAATTAATTTACTTCTTAATTATTCCAGGTAGACTTAGACTGTAGCATAAAGTTATATAAATAGAATTGATATCGAGAACACGTTACCTCAAGGTATACGTCCTGTTCGGTTTGCAGTAAAAAAGAAAACAAAACCAGTGATTATTAATTCCAACGACGGTGAAAATCATGCAACACATGCAAAACAACGACAGCAACAACCACAACAACATAACATCAAACTAACCAACGAAACGTGGAAAAAACTAGCAATGTAAGTAAAAAAATGAAAACACGATTATAAGTTTGTGACTAGAGTGATAAAGCGATTTTGAGGGGCATTATAAGTTACGTCATTTTGATCTTTTGAGCACATTATTGAGATGACTTTTAGAACTGTTAGATAAATTATAGTTCAACAATTTTTCTATTCTTAATTTTTCCATTCTATTTAAGTCCGAAGATTCGCAAATAACAGTCAGTCTGTCGCGTCTGCTATTTATAATGCTATATTGAGTCGATATAATGTGCGGGATGTTAGGACGTGTATGGGTCTCGGACAAAAAGATTTTTTAGCTAGAGCTGCAACGCAAATAAAACTTTGTTATCATTTTGGTAAGGGAAACTATTGCGAATTATTATACATTGAAACTGGTGTATTTACCAAATACAGAATTCAGAAAAGACGTCGAACACGCTGCAATAAGCTTAGCACTCGAGCCACATAAAAATCAAAACGATATAAAGGAGTTTTATGCTAAAATCAAAACTCTTCACTGGTCCAAACTACTTTTGACTGCGGTAATTATGATTACAATATCTTCGCTATTTTTGTTTGTTTTAATAAAAAAAGAATCATCTTTCTGACAAAAGTAGTAGAATTTCAAAAGGTCTTTTGTTTGGATAAAACGGTAGTTTCGACTAGGAAAGTGTTCGGAGTGCGACATGGACATAGACAGTCTGGTAGAGTGTAGTCCCCCGACCTGCGCAGTGCATGAGCGAGTGTACGGCGGCGGCATGCGGCGGCGGCGGCGGCCGCGCTCCCTCTCTCGCTCCCTCCCTCGCGCCCTCCCGCGCGCCCTCCGCCCCACCCGGGCCCGAGCCCCACCGACCCCCACCATCTTGTAGTAATCACATCATCATCAAAATGGGATTCATAAGAGCGGACAGGAAGTTCGTTGGGGCAGGGAAGATGATTGCATAAATAATTTAAATAATTATAACATAAATACATATTATCCACCTATAATGATTTGTCGCCTAGAATCTAGATGTAAAAAAAAATGCGAATATCGTATGGAGTGACAGTTTGAATTTTCATTATGTAAATTGACAGTGAGTCGTAACTAAAATAATTATTTATCCATACTGGAATCCATAATATTTCTCCGATCATCTTTTTTCAAATAGAGCAGAGCTTGAATTATGAAAACTGTTAAAATAAATATACCTACATTTTATATTAAAATACTCATAATGATAATTATGCCTACGGATGGATTGTGTAAAAAACGCTACGAGTAGGAAAGGAGTAAATATTATGATGAAGTTTAAAAGGGTTTAATGGAAGAACATAATAATATTATAAACATATATGTATATATATATGTATATATATTGCTTTAAGTTGTATGATCTCAACGCGACAAACAGATGATGATTCAAAGTTAAATTAACTTGAACAACGACAATAATTAATAGCACCGGTCCAAATGTAGTTCCTTGGGGAATACTTTAAAAAATATAGCTTTCATAAAAGAAAATACACATAACATCGTCATCTTCTAAATAAAAATCATTCTATGGTTATAGGATGATAGACCCATATTAATTCCAAAGCATATTTTCATAGTCTTTGACAAAACCTGAAATAATACCATATCGACTGTATGAAAGGCCTTTGACAGATCTTAAAATATTGAATAACTTTAACGACTTACTTGTTTGCGACTCGTGGTACAATCCGTTGTGCATTTTAGCGGGTGAGTCGGTCGCTAGTTGTGAAGCGGTGACCGAGCGGGTCTGAAGGGTGCCAGTGCGGGCTGGCGGGGAGCCTTGGGCTGGCTGGAAATTGCAATTTAAGGGAATCTAAATTATTATTGCAATTTTTGTATTTGTATTTAAGGTGAGTTTATTTATGACATTGGATCGGCATGTCTTTGACCATAATCGCACTGTGATAGTGACATGTGGCCAAAAAGATAGATACACAATGCTCAGTAAGTATACACAAGCTGGATACACCATTAGGTGTTTGGCGATAAATTTTCATCTTGAAGGTGGAAGTCAGCTAGGCGCCGGTAGAGTCCCAAGGCTGGATGTAGGTATGTATAATATTAGTAGTGGTAGCGGTAGTGGTATCGGTACCTCGTCGAGCAGCCTCCGGAGCCGCTGCAGCTGCGCCTCCAGCTGCCGGTTGTGCTCCTCGAGGATGTGCATGCGCGCCTCCAGCCGGCCCTTGTGCTGCCGCAGCAGACGCGCCTCCGCCATCATTTCCTGGTGTGCCACAAAAGACAGTACAGTACAGTTAGTAACGGTTACACAAACAAACATCATATGTTTTCCAACATCTGCTGCTTCCCAAACATATAACTGCAAACCTTGGAATAGACGACCTTTAAGATATAAATTTTTGACCACTTTCATTAGTTGGATTTAATGTCTGTACCTGATCTACGGGAGGGTTCCTATTCTCACTGACACCGTGTTGCTGGTCCTCGGGCGTGGAGCCCGGAGTTTGTTTCGCCTTCAATCGCTCGTATTCTGCTTGCAGACTAGCGTTCTCCTCCTCCAGCTCCCTGAAATTTGAGATATTATCGTTTTAGTATTTTGTTCCAATTTGGAGATTAATTTCACTAGCTACGACCAGACCAGAAATGAATATAGGACTGTTACAGTATATTAATGGTGGGAGAAATTTTAAGAATTTTCGTTATCAGGTAATGAGTTCAGAGTTAGTATCAGCTCATTTTGAAATTAGACAGCGTCGTTTCCTAGAGGCATTAATATTTCTATTAAGTGTGTATGTTAATAGCGGTAGTATAAAGAAACTTTTTCACCGTCGGCCTCTTTATTCCCAATCACTAAGGGGGATTCTTAGAAGTTTAGAAGACGGTCCCCTGAACGCTAAAGTTCAAGTAAAAGTGAGTAAAGGATGTAATGAATAAGAATGTAACCGTATCATGGCTTCCAGCTCGTGCCGCTGCTCGCGGTGTATGATGGAGACGACCTGCACGGGCGAGCGCGGCGCCTCCCCCCCCTCGGTCGTCGACCCCGCCAGCGACGCGCAGTACGCCGCGATCAGCTGGTGCTCCTCGTCACTGGAATCGCATACAACGAGACCGGTCATAGTTTTACGATCTAATTTCTGATCCTAACATTGGATGGATCAAAGAGTTCTCGGGTCGGTTAGTTAATTTGTAAAGAAATCGTCGTGACACGTAATAAGGATATATCGATTTTGAACGCAGTAATTAAAAAGTCAAAATGGCGGCTATCTAATAGTGTTACCTGTCAGGCGTGTCGGCGGGTCTGTTCCCGAGCTCGACCTGCGCCAGGCGCGAGGCGTACAGCTCGAGGCGCGAGTGCATGTCGTCGCCGCTGCCGGCCGCCCCGCCCGCCCCGCCCGCCCCGCCGCCGTGCTGCGGGGACGGCGCCGGCGACTCCAGCGCGTCGCCTGGGGAATGATCTCAATGTTACTAACGTTACTCTTTATTGGTAAAAAAAAGAAAAAGCTACCATTTTGGTAGTATACCGATCTTTTTGAAATTTCAAATTCACTCGATTGAAAAAATCATGAGCCGAGAAAAGAGTTGTCTGTGATAATATGGGATTTAAAGTACCGAAAAAATTTACTACGTCTACGTTTTAAGATAAAGAAAAATAATATCGCTAGCGTACTCGGTCTATCACATTTTTAAATTACTAGCTTCCGCCCCGCGGTTTCACCCGCGGTCCCGAGTGCTCCGATCGCCCCCAAACCTTACAGGATTATCCGCTGGGTCAATCTAAAGATTGTCTGAAAATTTCATCGCTATCGGTTCAGCGGTTTCTGAGTCTATAAGGAACATACATACATACTTTCTCTTTTATATATAAAGATATTTAAAAAAATATTGTTATTAGGAAAAAGGCTAATAAATTTAATATTTGTTTTGAAAAATTTATCCATAAAATACATACCCTCAAGTACAGTCTGGACCGGCAGATAGCCAACTCGGGGATGTTTCTTGAAGTACCTCGCTGACTTGAACTTGTTGCGGAGTGCTCTCGTGAAGTCACGCACGTCTTCCCCAGATGTTGTCTACAATTTGATTATGCTCAATTTCACGACAGTGCTTTTAGAAGACAATAAGACATACATATTTTTGATAATGTAGATAGGGTCAGTTTATTGAAGTTCCAAAATTCCAAATGAATGGAAATGTTCTAAATAATCTATTAATTTAGATATAAAGAAAATCATGATGAAAACGAAACAAGTACCTATTTAAAAAGTAGGCTCTACAATGTTTCTCATGACTATCATGAAAAATAAAACAGCTGTGACATACAAACGTTAAATATTACTGCCACAGAAGATTTGTTGGACAATACTTACGGCAGTGCAGTACTCTTGCATGGGATGGGTCAGCTTGTGGTTCTTTGCTTTGCGACCGCTGAAGAAACACTTCTGACACATGTCAAAGTTGAAGCACTTCAGGCAACGGTATCTGTAACAATATTTAGAAAATTAAGAATACATTTAAAAAAAAAACAATAAATAGTAGAAATACGATAGGAATTGGTAGAAATGGATTGAAAATTGTGAGAAATAGGAAGGTAATTTTGGAGTAAAAATTGTAACAATTTGGAATAGATGTAGACTGAGTTGGATGCAGATGAGGTTTTTCGAGCATGACCCATACTATGACATGACAGTAGCTAAGGGTAGAAATAGATAACGATTAAATGTAGAAATCGATTAAGAAATGGGTTGGTAAATTATGCATACCTGAAACCGATGATGGGATATTCCTTGCAAATATTACACTTGGCCTGATGCTTGGCAGTCTCCGCAGCAGCCAGCCTGTGTAGCACTGGCAGCCACACCATGGACTGAGGTTCCTTCTGCAGCCATTGCAGGAAGTGGAATGCTTCTATGAATTGAAGTTGACCGTCTGCGTCGCGTTCTAGAGTCTTCTCTTTGGTGTCCTCCTTTTCTTGTTTATCTTTTTCTGAAACTGGAATATTAATGTTTTTTGTGCTGTCTAATAGTTTATGAGACTACTACGACGTCGTCAACATAAGTCAAATTTTTGCTTCTGTTTTTATTTTATGTTCATTTCAAGCTTTGATTGTCCAGAAAATTTTAAGAGTGCTTAATTTTAGACAGGAAAATATTTACAAAATTACCTGTTTTTCTATCGAGGGTGCCACCTTTATTGACTCCCTCCTTAGTAGCAGTGGACGCTTGTTCAAAGCAGCTTCGGACTGAAGGTTCAATATTCGATCCTCCAAATGCGGCCACCTCACCAAGTTGTCTTGGTACCTGGAGAATTTATAATAGCACTGTAGTTTTTTCTTAGTTGATTTCAGTTTAATGATTATGGAAATAAGTTTCAAAGTTTACCTGTATGCAATCGTGTAATAATAACCCAAGCTTCCTTTGGTCAGCTCTACATGACGGGTCAGCGATCAGTCGGAATAGATACCTGCGAAACAAATTAATAGGTTTTAACAATTGATATATTTTATTTGTAAAACATCAAAGATGTGATAAACTAAGTGCACAGGAATATTACTTGTTTCAAGATTTAGGTCTTAATCTTACTGTTTATTTTCTATTGTTACCACATCTATGTATAAAATTGCTTACCTATATTTCTCCTCCAGATGACCTTTGCAGAGTAACACCAGGCCCACTTTGAAGCTCAGTACTCTAATCTGTCCAGTCCGCTGGCTGTCGTACACGTTCAGTAACCAATTGATCGACAAGTCCAAACACAGCGGAACGTTCACTAGACTTGGGTTTTCTGCTGCTATCACCTGAGAATAGATGATTGTAGAAATAACTCATGTTTTCGGAGGCCAGTTTGAAGAAGAAATATATTTGTTTTTTTTTTGTATCTTTGTCTCTTTTTTTGCCAAATTTGTTAATTGAACACCCTTCTATTCATTATAAAGATTTTGTTATTTTTGCTTTAGCTAAGCATCACCTAATTTATATATGTTTGCTTCATACACTAAAGTTGCTCATCAATGGTCGCTAATATGAGATCAGCTCCTCAGATTCCGTCATCAACTAGCACGTACTTACCTCGTACAAGGAAGTAAGAACAGTGATCATATCAGGTATATCGATGAGACGGTCGTTCTGCGCGCGTAGTCCGTGCGAGTCAAACGCTTCGAGTGCAGCCGGGAGCTGCAGCATGTGCACTGAAATATGAACATACTAATTAGTGTGGTGATATTGACAATAGCAAACTTTTGAACCGTATTAGAATTGGACAAATTCATAAGATCTTCACAGGCAGTGAAGACATATTTGCTTGAAATAAATTTGATTGGAGATTCTTCTAGTAGAGAGTTCTTTGAGTTGATGATCATGATATAAATGAAGGGTATTGAGTTGATTTCTTAGATTTGTTCTAAACTGATCCACGTAAGTTCGTTCGGTTAAGAATATTGGGTGGTACTTACTGCATAACGCCTTTTGTACAGTCCTCAGTTTAAGCGCAGTCCTGTACGCGGAGAATCGGACCTCGTTCAGGTCCGCGAGGGAGTTCATCAGGTCTATCATCTTCGGGTGGTCCCAGTGAGTCGTTTCCAGTTCATGGCTGTGGAAATAATTGATTATTCGTTCGCAAGGTTGTTAGCGATATTTCTAATGTTTAGAAGACGTAGGTGGTCTTTTGTAACCACTGTATAATATTACAAGGCGTTTGTGCCGATATCATTGTATTTATTGTACTACTTCGGTCAGATCAATCATACCGGTGTGTCGCGACAGTTGCGGTCGAGAGCCTACTAGGCTTTGTAAAGGTTGCCAATACATTCGCAGTTTTCTCGGTATTGCTTATATAATGGGCGACGTGGCTGCCATCAGGTAGACCGTCTGCCGGTTTGTCAGCTTTTTGACATAAAAAACGTCATCTCCGAGAACAATAACATACTTGATGTAGTAGGGCACGTTGTTGGGCGTGACGGCGCGCTCCCAGGGCGCGTCGACGGAGCCGGCGAGGAAGCCCTGCGCCGCGCCCGCGCCGCCGTCCCGCGCCACGCCCGCCAGCTGCCGCAGCCGCTCCTCGCCGCCCGCGCTCAGCATGCCCACCCTGGCGACACTATCACATTATCGATCGGGCCTAAAGGATCCTACAGAAGCTTCATCGATGCGTCATTCGGCACCGGATCGAGTCCGGGACCGGAGCCGGAGGAGGATATATGAGAGTACCGACCTGGTATTCAAGTCATCGAGCCTGGCCATCAGATGGTCGGGCAGCTGTATCTTGTCCCGCGCGAGCGCCTGCGCCTGCGCGAGCAGCTCGTCGGCCAGGCGGCGCAGCGGCGGCACCTGCGCGCGCGCCCGCGACGCCGCGTCCAGCTGCGCGCGCGCGTCGCGAGCGTCGCCCGGCCCGCGCCACGACGCGCGCGCCGCCTCCGCCGCCTGCACGCGCGACGTCAGCTCGTCGAGCGAGCTCGTGTACGCTCGGACGCGCTGTGGGAATTAAGTTTCTTAGTTAATTTAGGTAGTGTAGCGCCGAGCGAGGTCGACTGCCGATATTTCTACCGAAGACCGAGTGGAACGAGGGCGTTGTGAAAATATATAGAACCATATTTAATTAAGATGACGCGGTACCGACGATAGCGCGATGATGTATTTTGCAATTTAATTGTAAATCTTTTGAAAAATCTCCGTGGGCTCAACGGAATAAATGGTTTTGACTTTGACTCACTTGACAACCCCTTACATACAATATTAGGAGTACCTACTGCCAGTACACTTGCAGATATGACTTTACTTTTACAAATACCTCTGAAATATGTGTAGATTGATAATTTAATTCTATAAGAATTAGTATTTAATAGTTTTCATTATTATTGATGATTTGAATAAGTAATTAATTATGTAACCAATAAAATATGGCTGTTAGTAGATACCTCTAAAAAGTGCATGATCATCTGCATATTTTGACACACGTTTTTGCAAATAAATTATTCTTATTCTTAAAATGTTTAGAAATGACAAACATTCTTAGCTAAAATTAAATAAATACACAGATAATGATGGTCCCGTAATCACTACCCTACTGCTGTTATCAAAAACAGGTCCCAAACACAATAGTACAGGCAACAGTGACCTTGCGAGGGCGGCCGGCAGACGGGCCACGGACGCAGTGACCTTGCGAGGCGGGTAGAGTTACCCAGTGCTTGGCCAGCCACACCGCAAACGTACCTTCCTTATGTAATTGTGGATTGAACGTTGAACAATTTTAACAGGTTTATCAGCATGTTAATAATTCTGCTGGTATTACTAATGTAGTTACTTAAGCGATGGTAGCCACTTACTATCAGGACAGCTTGTTTGTCAGCTTTTTTACATAAATAAAAAAATATATTTACTTTCACGTTTATTATAATCAAGATTAAAAGTCTTTCGAAAATGTCTGAATCTGTTTGTTGACGCTGATATTTTTTATTTAATTTCAGACATACTTTATACGCAAATAACCCTGTCCCGCACTAAACTAACGGGCGAGAGAGAGAAGGAACAAAGGCTTATTCCTAGTAAAAAAGACGTTTTAATTTGATAAAAAAAAACGGATTGATTTTTTTTAAAAGAAAAAAAATTGTTCCCTTTGTATTACATCTTAGAATGTCTGTTAATATTTTCAAGTTATTTGGATGCATAAAATAGGAGAAAAATCTATTTTCAATTTTAAAAAGACACATATCCTCGACTTTTTTCTGACGTTATCATAGAAAATTTTAGATTATTTAAAAAATAGTTCCCTGGCATAAATCCTCTAGTTTAACATATATTTTTTACTAATCTCTTGCAATAAGGAATATAGGGAAAAACTTAATTTAGAATCATCATTTTGCGTATACCGTCGCCTTAACAAGCCTTTTGGCGTGGTTGGTACGATTTTCATCCACGACAGATACCTATTTGTGTGCATGAACATGTCTGTTTGTCCTGAGTTTGGTAACTGTAATATATTTAGAAAAATAAAGTAGTATATCAATCTGCTTTTCACATAATTCAAGCTAAATACACCAGATTATCTAAAAACTATGTTATAATTAACGGTAAACAATATTTTATGAAAGTAATTAACAATTTAAATATTGTTTTAGATCAGTTATTATTGTACAAAAAAAGATGGTAAAACCAAGATTATTAATTCTTCTATGGTGGTAGGAACATTGAAAAACGTAGTATAACGTATCATATAATTTTAATATTAAACCTCCTTACTAAAACAATGTAAAAATATACCAGTTGACAGCCAAACACCAGCTTATTACCCGATAGGCTTTCAAATAGGCCGTCGAATAGTCACTCCATTCAAACATTCCCACGGGAGAATAATCTGAATACGCACTGAGTTTTTATAAGGAAAAGAAATATATTTATCCATTGGGTAATCCCGAAAATCCCTTTCCCCATTTATGGGAGCTATCAGTTCGGCATTAGAGGCACAAAACGGCAAATCGCGGCGTATTTGCGATACGCTTTTGGCATACGTCTCGGATATATGACGTGGAACTATTGTGATACTAGATAAGGCCATACGTGTTTATAAATAATGTAGGTACGAATAAATCGTGTAGTACAGTTTGTAGATATAATAATATATGTGCTGTCTGAACCCAAATAAGGCAGGGCATATACCTAATAAGGGAGGCAGAACTGATAATAATTCTACGCTTTACTTCAATAAAAAATTACCTTGCATCCATACATTTATACAGTTTTTTTTTGTATAGGCTTACCACAATCTCACTATGGTAAGTGATGATGTAGCCGAAGGTGGTAAGCACACAAAGCCTAGAAGGTACTGGTTCTCAAGTGCAGCTGCGGGAAACACCAATAGGTGTTTGGCGACAGATTTTCAACTTGAGGGTGGTAGCCAGCCAGGCGGTTACTACAAAGTACCCTACCACCGTGCTAAAGCCGTATGTAAGCTTGCATTGTCTTTTGTTTGTAATGTAATCTTTATACAGGTTCCGTATATTTGCGTCCGTAAAACTACAAAAGTAGTCGATGGCGAATCGTTTTTTTTTACATAACGTTGAAATTCTATATGAGAGTGTTGTAATATAGTTTCTATTATACCTAAGTTCTTAGTGGAACGGGAAATTATAAGCGTTTCCCGAGGTTTAAATTAAGAAACGATTGTTTTATTTACTTCATTAGATAAAAATAAATTTGGAAACATAATAATTTTCTCATAATTTCTATCTCCGATTCAGGGCTGTTCAGTTTTCGATCCATTAACCATAGTCACATCTATGTCGTCGACATCGTGGTAATGTTAAAATTCGTCGTCTCGTGACATACGGTGGGCGGGACACCACGGGGAACTCCCCAACTCCCAATGCTCACGGCACGAGGCTAATATTAGGGAAAATTGGACAATTCTATTCTATTTGTAATAGATTACACTTTTGCTTCTGCATCGTCTTTTTATAGAATCAAACGAGTTCTTCTTTTGTTATAAATCGTATTATGAATTCAATGAAAGTTTGTGTCACTAATGGCTGAACGGATTTCGATAAAACTTTGCACATATGTAGATCGTATCCTGTAATAAAACGTAGAATACTTTTCATCTCTGGAAAATATAAGATCCCTCAGGAACATGGGTGAAACGGTTAGTTTTAGATATAATTAAAAGGTAGGACTTAAAGGTAACCAAGGCTTACAAAATAATGAAAATAAATAAACTTTAGTGTATTTCTCGAGAATTCTATGACAAATAAAACACAATTCGTAACTGATGATTAAATATGAACGTTTCAAGGGTTGGGTGTAATTAAGCGACACAGGCCGACAAGGGCTCTAATCAAATGATTGTGTGGCAGTAAACGTGTGGAACACGAACAACTTCTATTGGTTTAACTTTTTAAATTATTTCTTTATAACGTGCTGGTATTTTTAACCGACTTCAAAAAAAGGTTCTCAATTCGACTGTATGTTTTTTTTGTATGTTTGTTACGCGATTACTCCGCCAATTATGAATTGATTCTGATGATTGGTAGGTCATACTTGAGAGGTGTTCCCATATATATTTTATTATGATCTGATCATGGACTTTGAAGATATGACGGAATTCCTCAACGAAAAGGAGCACGAATATCACGATTGAAATATCTTATTCAATATTATCAACAATTATTATTGATAGGCATATTCTCGATCAAAGACAAATCTTGATAGGTATTTAATACACATAAGAAACTAAAAATAGAAAATAAAATTAACATTTAACAAAAAAGTAAAACCAACTTCAAAATGGGTTTGCACTAAAAAGTATAAAATAACGATAATAATTAGAACTCGTTTTGAAGTCAGGTAAAGGAAACACGTGTTCCAGAATTTCAAATTCTTTCGCATTTTGAAGTTAGTTTTACTTTTTTTTTAAATGTTAATTTTATATCTATACTAATATAATAAACCAGAAAAGTTTTTTTGCTTGTCTTTGGATTGCATTTGATAGTTCAATTCTCGAGGATGGTTATAGGCTATTTTTTATCCCGGGATTGCGGGTGAAACCACGGGGAGCAGCTAGTTTTATATAAGGCTGAGAACACAATCATGTTCATCATACATAAATATTTGTAACACCATAAAAAAATAACTAGGTACTCAACTCCACATTCAATAAACTAAACATGCCTTAATTTGGTGGTATTAGTTCGTGAGATGAAAACGACCAGATATACAGACCACACGTTGTTGTGAGTTAGTCACCAAGCGACACTATCGCTCAAGTAACTAGTTTAGGACACTGCGCAGATTTAGTACTTGGTACTAGAAATAGAGTGAAAGTCAGGCTTTTATGATTTAAATCAAATCAAATCAAATCAAATTTATATATTTGTTAAAATAGGTTACAATGATCTTACAATGTATATGGTAGTCCCGCTATTTTATGCCTATAACAAGCTTACAAATTAATTACACAATAGAATATTACGAAAATACAATAATCACCATATCAAATTCATTAATTAATTAAATTATCATTAAAATAGTCCCTAATGTCATAATAATTTTTGTCACCTAAAATATTTTTTATTTTGTGCTTGAATCTATCATAGCATAGGCCTCTAATGTGTTCCGGAAGTTTATTAAAAATATGTCCTATCATGTAGTACGAACTATTTCTTACTAGAGTGCAAGTCGGTGCTGGCAGCACTAGTTTATTTTTTGCCCTACGGAGATTCATTTTTGATGAAAACTTTTTAAATCTGTTAGAATGCTTTTTTGCAAAAGTGAGGCATTCTAGTATATAAATACATGGGACGGGCAATATTCCCAGTTTCTTAAAATATGGTCTGCAGCTTTCCCACGGTTTTAGACCTACAATGGCTCGTATACACCTTTTCTGTATTTTGAATACTCTTATCCAGTTTGATGAATTACCCCAAAACATTATACCATATTTTATTAAAGAGTGAGCATATCCATAATAGGCTGTAATGGCTGTATCTTTATTTGCAATACTAGCTAGTTTTTTTAAAGGGAATATGAAGCTATTGATTCTAGAGCAAAGTTTTTCTATATTTACTTTCCAATTACAATGTTTGTCCATATGAATACCTAAAAATTTTATGTCATCTACTATTTCAATTTGTTGATCGTCAAGTTTTATATTTAATTCAGGTACTTTTGCTAGTGGTTGATGAAATTGCATAATCTTGGTTTTATTTAAATTTATTAATAAGTTGTTATCCGCTAGCCAAGTCTTAGCCTCATTTAGAGTATTAATAATGTCAGTATTAAAAGTTTTATAATTATTACATTTTACTAAAATGGTACAGTCATCAGCAAAAAGCACAGTTGGATGGGAAATATTTTGAGGAAGGTCATTGATGTATACTAAGAATAATAAAGGGCCCAGTATGCTTCCCTGAGGTACACCATATTTAATAATCTTAATGTCAGATTTGTATGTCTCATAAGATTTAATATTTGGGGAGAATGTTGTAACTTCACAGTACTGTGTTCTATCTTTCAAGTAAGATTCAAGGAGTCTTAATGCTGATCCCCGCACACCACATCTATCAAGTTTTGACAAAAGCCGGTAATGTTCAACGTGATCAAAAGCTTTTGTCATATCCATAAATATTGCTGCTATTTTTTGTTTTTTATTGAAACAACCCATTACGTGGTTTAAAAGATCATAGATAGCCAAGTTAGTGGATTTATTTGTTCTAAATCCATTTTGTTCATTTACCAGAATATCATATTTTTCAAAAAAGTCGTATAGCCTAGTATATATTACACGTTCAAATATTTTTGAAAAGATCGACAACAAAGCAATTGTTCTGTAGTTATCCATATCTGTTTTATTGCCCTTTTTGTAAATCGGTTTAACAACTGTTATTTTTAAACTTTCTGGAAAAACACCTTCTTTTAACATTAAATTTATAACATGAGTAAGTGGACGTGCTAGTGCTATAGAACAGTATTTTAAGATTTTTGTGCTTATGCCGTCATGACCCACACTGTTTGTATTATTTAAATTATTCATTATTTTAAACAATTCATATTCATCACAGGGTTTCATAAATATAGAATTACTGCTGCTTATTTTAGTATTAATAACATTATTTTTAGATTTTTTTACGCTTTGATTGATAAAATGATTATTAAAACAATTTGCTATTTCACCAGGATTTGTAATAATTATTTTATTTTTATTTATTTGCTCTATATCGTGTGTTATTTTATTTTTGAAGTTATGTATGACTTTCCATGTAGCTTTACACTTATTTTTAGCTGTTTTTATGTAATATTCATTTTGTGCTTTTTGTGTTAAACGTATAACCTTTTGCAATCTTTTAGCGTAAGTTTTAAAGCTAGTTTTATTTGTTTGTGTTGGTTTTTTCCTATAGTTCCATAGTAGTGTCCTTTTTCTCTTAGAACACAATTTTATACCCCTACTCAACCAAGAGGGTTTCTTTTTTTCATTTATTTTGATTTTACGCCATGGAAAACATAAATTATAAAATAGTTTTATTAGCTCAAGGAAGATGTTATAAGCAACGTTCACATCGTCTTTATCAATAACCTCATGGAAACTCAGGCTATCTATAGCATCCATAAATTTATTTAGATTCTCATGAGAGTAATCGCGTTTTAGAGAGAACCAGTATTTTGGTGATATGGGCTTTAGAATTCTTGTTGGAACAGTCAGGAATATACCTTTATGGTCAGATAGCGCCATGTCTATTGCAGTTGCCTTGGATGCTTCAATATTTGTTGCAAAGTTATCTATACACGTTTTACTGAAGGAGGTTACTCTAGTTGCGTCATAAATTTTTAGTTTAAGGTTATAAGCCAACAATATATTTTCAAACTCAATGCTTATTTTATTGTCCCTAAAACGGTCTATGTTAAAATCTCCACATATAATTACTTCCTTATTTAGTTTTTTAAACTGTGCTATCAAATTTTCTAAATGTTTAAAGAATAAATTATAATTACTACTGGGAATACGATACAGACATACAATTATTACATTAAAATCAAGTAAATCTATAGCGCAACATTCCAAAATAAAATTGATGGCTAGTTTATTGATATTATCAAGTTTCTTAAAATTTAATCCCTTTTTTACTAAAATGCAGGCTCCTCCTCTATCCTCTTTTTGTTGGTTTTCTTTGCCTCTGGTGTAAATTCCCGCCATTATATAACCAGGAAGACAAAGATTGTTTTCTTCATCTTTCTTCAAGAAGTGTTCAGTAAAGCAGATGATGTCGACTTTCATATTGTTATCATTTAATTCATTCAAAGCTATAATAATTCGCTCTGTCTTATTAAGAACACCAGCAATATTTTGGTGAAAGATAATTATTTTGTTGTTATTATTTAAGAAAAAAATCGATATTCTCTATTTTATCTTTATGTGTGTCTTTCTGTTCATCACTACCTTTAGTTTTGTATACCTTTTGTTTATATTGAAAATAGTATGGAATAGTACCTTTTTTGTAATTAGAGCTTCAGCACTTAGTAGGTTAATTTTCAAATACTCAAGTTCTCGTTTTAGACTTTCAATTTCATAGTTATTTGTTTGTGAATCTAGATTTGGTAAACTGTGCATACTTAGGTCATAAATGGTAGAACTCATAACATCAGACTCGCTTGAATCTATATCCAAGGTTCGATTTGAATCCTCCTTATTAACATTTTTGTTTTGACGAAATGTTATATTATTTTCGTCCATGTTGGAGTAAGATACCTAGTAATTAGCGAAGATACAGAATTGTGAATCTTGTTCATATAATCACTTTTCCCGCTAGATGGCACTGTAGTGTTTTATTTGTAATTGCTATTCAACAATCTTTTTGCTAATGATCGTCTTTTTGTTGATGTACTTCGTGTTCTATTTAAAAAAATCAATGGATGTAACTATGGTGTAGGTGAGACTCGAACCCGGTTCCGAGGAATCGTAAGTCATGCGGTATGTACGCTTGGCAAAGCTAGTAAATAGTTACATTAGCGAATTTTTGCATTGAATCATATCTTCGAAGCAATGGACTATTAGTAATATTAATATACTTTCGGGTAGGAAAGATACTAACACAATCTTGACACAATCAGTTCTCCATTGTTAACTCACTTGTTTTGTAATATTTATTAGAGTAATTGGAATAGTTTTTTAAAGTGTTACGTTACAATTATTCACTGGTTTAAATTAATGATTGCCACTTGATTTTTTAGTTTAATTAGTTTTTATAGTTTAAAGTTTTGTATCATTTATCACTGCAGAGTTTTTTGTTGATATTTTTAATGTCATTGTATTTTTAGTGTCACAAACGTTTCTGTTCTTCAGTCACAATGGTATGTACATATTAATAGTAATTTCACATTAAAACAACAACTATAAATATTTTTTAAAATCAATTAATTACGGAGCTGACACTTAGTGAATTAACTTATGTTAGGTTATGTGAAAAAAGTGTACTAGTATTCACCCACGTTTTCCTTGGAATATTATGAATATAATATAATCCTTTTATAAAATAGATTTTCCGCGCGGTTTTACCAGCTTTCCTCATGGATAATGTTGCATTCTAATGGTGAAAGAATTTTTGAAATCGGTCCAGTAGTTTTTGAGTTTATTCGTTACAAAAATACAAATCTTTTCTCTTTATAATATTAGTATGAAAATGCTGTTCGTTGGTCAGCGCATCATTTTAGAACGGCTGGAACGATTTAGCTAATTGTCCTTTTAAAATATTCCGAATATTATTCGGAATAGTAATAATAAGTTGGAAAAGTTGTCCCGAAAATTGGGAAATTCCGGATAAACTAAGTGTTTCTATGGGGTTTTGTATGAAATCAAGACACTGATATTTCGCTGTTAGATAGCCAATAGGCTACTTTTTATTCTGAGATTATTAAATATTTAATTTGGTCCTTTGAGCCGGATGCTAAGTATACCAAATCTTCAAGTATATAGACTTATATACTTAGAAGGCCGACAAATCTTCAATTTATACCTAAAATCTATCTTTAAACTAACAAATACCCAACGAACGCAACCCTAGACAAAAGTTCATACAAAGTAGATAAGAGAGGTATACCATAAGATAGTATGTCCATTGCAAGTTTATAATAAAACGACGGTATCGTAGGAACTAGCCGCAGATCGGTCGCACGATACCCGGACGATAGCCGGCCGGTCGCTGTGCGGGGCAATATGGTATACTATTTTATGTGTTTTATGAAAATTAAAGTATTATGAGGATTTAAAAAGATTTTTTTTATTTATCAAGACGAAATGTAAATCTGTAGTCTTATTTATATTGCAAATAGACAGATAGACAGTCATACAAACTGATTTTCATATCTATAAGGTGTCTCTGTATACTGAATAACTATGTATTAGTTTTCTTTACGAAAATCAATGTCGTTAAAAAAAGTAGCTGACGAGTTGTGTAACCACCTTTACCCTATACGGAGCACCTTGTATAAGGAAAGATGTAAGAAATCAATCAATCAGTCAGTCAGTCGTCAATTTGCTGTCTTAAACAAAAAATAAATCCTTAAACAAAAATATATATATACGTCTTTGTGAGCGTTGAATAAGAAAAAAAAATCTCTTTGCATACTGATACCCTTTCTATATCACCTTGGTAAAAAAAAAACCGGCCAAGTGCGAGTCAGACTCGCGCACCGAGGGTTCCGTACAAACTTCGTCCATCGTTCGTCCATCACGGGAAATGCATAATTTTATTTATTTACTGTATTTGAAGTTGGTGCCAATTAAGCTAGACCTCTAAATTGTATGAGCGCCCATACAACTCAGAGGTCTTTATTAATTGCCGTAACTATGTATGTATGGGGACACCCTTTAATTTTCAACTTTTTTATTTTTTAGAATTTTTCCTTTATTTGTAAGACCTTACTTTTTGCCAATTTTTTTTATATTTGAGTTGATTGAATGAAAGGTAAATTGCGGTTCACGATTTATGACGTATTAAAAAAAAACTACTTTGTAGATCTCGTTCAAACCAATTTTCGGTGGAAGTTTGCATGGTAATGTACATCATATATTTTTTTTTAGTTTTATCATTCTCTTATTTTAGAAGTTACAGGGGGGGGACCAACATTTTATCACTTTGGAAGTGTCTCTCGCGCAAACTATTCAGTTTAGAAAAAAATGATATTAGAAACCTCAATATCATTTTTAAAGACCTATCCATAGATACCCCACACTTATGGGTTTGACGAAAAAAAAAATTTTGAGTTTCAGTTCTAAGTATGGGAAACCCCCTAAATTTATTGTTTTTTTTCTATTTTTGTGTAAAAATCATAATGCGGTTCACAGAATACATCTACTTACCAAGTTTCAACAGTATAGCTCTTATAGTTTCGGAAAAAAGTGGCTGTGACATACGGACGGATGGACAGACAGACAGACAGACATGACATACATGATATACTCGTCCGAATCGTCTTCACAGTAACACCGTATTCGTTTGCTCCGCAAATATTTAAAAGTTAAAGTGGTTTAAGGTGCAGCGGTAGTGCTGAAAGTTACATACTTTTGTAGCTCTTTTAGAGGTGCATACAGTGGTTTTTGTTTGATGAAAATCTGACCAGGAATACCGAAGATACAAGCAAATAATTATTCAAAGTTTTTGTTAACGGTCGTGTAACTGACCTACGACAACCCGCAGTAAGCGAGCTCCTGTTGGCCAGAATCGCCTCGCTGTGTGTGAATCATCGCGCGGCGACAAAACCGGTCGCAGAAACGCTGCCTACGCTTGCCGCACTTGTAAGTTCGCCGCTTATTTATTAGTCTGCGCCCGCTTAGTGCTATACTGCCGCTGCTTTTTGCCATTTTGCCTCATTATGTTTTGCGCTGCGTGTTGTGGCGTCATTGCTGATGAGGAGGAATATTTACGTTGCATGTTTGATAACTGCAATAGAATGTATCATCTTCTTTGTGTGGGTGGAAGCAACCCCATTGAGTCTCCCATCGCGTGGACATGTCCTGAGTGCCGTTGTGCAGCTAAAAGGGGAGGCGATAACAGTTCAACTCCGGTTGGTTCAGCCAAAAAATTACGTGAATCCTGTGACAGTAATATCACTTTTAGAAAGCGACCGGTTTTGCCATGTCCAACCGATGAAAGTTTTACTATCAACCCAGGAAATGTGCTCTCGGCTGAGGAAGTGCAGAGTTTAAGGCTAGAGATGGACTTGATGAAAAAGCAAATTAACCATGCAATATCTTTGATAGTAAACTACGAAGCAAAGATGATCGATTACGCAGCCGAAGTTAGAGAGCTTAATAAAAATCTTGAAGCTGTCTGTGCTATCACTACAACAGGTCTTGGACGTCATGTTCCACTTAATGCAAATGAGGCGGCACCGGAAACTTTACCATCTTCTTTGGATCAGTCGCAGCTCAATATGATAGCGGAAACTGTTATGGCCTTTACTACTCAAGCTCCAATACAGCGTGAAACGGGCGCAACGGAGACTACTGAAGCGACTTCAACATTGCAGCCGCAACCTTGCACGTCTGCGGCAACTGAGAAAGTATTAACAACTCTAGCTCCTAGCAAGCGGAAACAGAAAAAGGCGAAATCCAAAGTAAGGCCTGATAACCTTCCATGCCAATTACCTACCGGCCCAACAGCGACTCTTTCAGACATTGTTGCTAAGAGCGTTGATGTGGGTGGTTCAGATGTTCTAAAACAGCAAGTAAAACCTGTGGAGCCATCGATGGAACTAGGAACGAAGAGAAACTTGCGCCCAGCTTCACTTTCTGGTACAGCGGGTCCAGCCATAACATCCTTGAAAGCTGTTGAGCCTCGAAAGTACTTGCATGTGTGGAACATGGAGTCAGATATTGAAGACGTTAGAGCCTACCTGCGTCAGCTTTGTACTACAGGAACATGCACAGTGCAACAGCTGAACCCAAGAGGAGACTATAAGTCTTATAAGATAGGAGTCCCAACTGATGCCTACGACGTGTGCTTCTCGACCGATGTTTGGCCAGTTAATGCCAGAATCAAGCCTTGGATACCTTACCAAAGACAAGTTTCCTTAGACGTTAGTAGCGCTCGAAATACCACAATAGCCCCTCATAACCCCCTGCCCTTTCGTGGTCCCACAAGAGCGTAATAGAAAAATTGAAAGTTTTAACGCGTTCTACCAGAATGTACGCGGCCTTAAAACTAAACTAAGTATTTGGCGTAACAATTTAGCAATTACAGAACATGACATTGTTGCTGTGACTGAAACTTTCCTCGACAACTCTGTAGAGGACTCCGAACTTGAATGCGGTGGCTGGAGTATCTTGAGACGTGATAGAACCACACCATGCGGAGGTATCGCGCTCGCTGCAAAGGCACCTATCGTTCTTCGCCGGCGTTGTGACTTAGAGACTGATAGAGGTGAAGACCTTTGGGCTTGTTTTTCATGGCATGGCCGTTTATTTTATGTGTGTGTAGTGTATATCAAACCAACTGCAACCGATAGTGACTACATGCAATGGTTTTGTAAAAGTGAAAGCTTTATGAATACCTTAAAGGCTCCTATCCTAATACTAGGAGATATTAATTTAAATAGTGCTTCTATAAATGTAAATAATTATTATTGTTATTTTATGTCTTATTGTAGCCTGTCTGAAAACAATGTAGTGTATAATTTATATGGAGGAATGTTAGATGTAGTGTTGGTCCAGGATAACGATGTTGTGCGCGAGGTGCGAGTTACAGCTACTGACGGAATAGTTCCCCCTGACTCCTACCATCCCCCTTTAGACGTTGAGATAGAGATCGACACGACTCACCGTTCCAATTTTTTGGAGCCAAGTAATATTAGTCCCTACAAGGATTGGAATTTCAAAAAATGTGATTATGAACGATTATTTTTGATGCTTTCCGAGAGTTCCTGGGATACAGTGTTGCAAGCAAAAGATGTTAATAATGCTACCAACCGTTTGTATGAAATTGTTTACAGTATTTTTGACGAGTGCATGCCCAGGAAGCATCGTAAAAGTACAGCAAGTGGGCGCTTTCCCGTCTGGTTCTCTAGTGATATTATATGTGATATTAAATGCAAAAACAAATTACATGCATTATGGAAACGTTCGAAATGCAAAGAAAAATACAAACTGTTTTCCAAGCTTAGAGCAGATCTTAAATTACGTATAACAGTTGCATATAGTTCGTATATAGAATGCATAGAGGATAATATACAGTCTAATCCGCGTGAGTTTTGGCGTCACATCTCTAACTTGCGTACCAAGGGAGGTTTCGTACCTGACGTTATACATAACGGTAATACCTTCTCTGGGGTAGATGCTGCTGAGGCTTTTGCTAGATTCTTTGCTAGTGTATTTTTGTCAGACATACCTGTACTCAACTCGGAATTATCGAACAGCCGGGATAAAAGTTGCAATGGTAACTACATTAATATATTTCACATTAATCCTAGTGATGTTATGTATGCCATCAGCAAATTAAAACCAAGTAGCTCAATAGGACCCGACAGTATTCCTTCAACGGTGATCAAGCGAGCAAAAAAATGCTTTTGCATTCCTCTATGTCACATTTTCAATCTGGCATTAAAAACAGGACAATACCCGCTTCCCTGGAAACTATCAAGAGTCAGCCCGATACCCAAGTCCTCTGACAAGTCAAAGGTGGAAGAGTACCGGCCAATTGCAGTATTATCATCTCCAGCAAAGGTATTTGAGAGCATTATCCATAAATACATAATTGCGCAAGTGGATAAATACCTTTGTAACGAGCAGCACGGCTTCAGACCGAAGAGATCAGTTGACTCTAATCTACTGACTCTGGTGGACTATATATCGACGAGGCTAGATCGAGGCATTCAGGTTGACGTGCTTTATTTTGACTTCCGGAAAGCGTTTGATAGAGTTAATAACGACATACTGCTGATTAAACTTAGCGCTATAGGCTTTGCCCCTGGACTTCTTCGCCTTCTTGCGGACTATCTCCGCGATTAGGTGTATACGAGTCTAGACCCTATCACACGCGTTCCGGAGTAAGTCAGGGATCGATCCTGGGTCCTCTCTTATTTTTGCTAATGGTAAACGACCTTCCTACCGTTCTAGAGCACTCCCTATGCTTGCTATATGCTGACGATCTCAAGCTCTACATAGAGGTGAGGTCAGACGCTGACTGTATCGCTTTGCAGAAGGATGTTGATGCCGTATGCCAATGGAGTCGTGAGAACAGGATGGAATTTAACGCCGCTAAATGCTACGCAATGACCTTCGGTCGAATGCGGCTCCCAATAGCTTTTGACTATAAGTTAGATGGTAATAGCATAACTCGTCCAACAACCATGAAGGATTTGGGAGTTACATTCGATCGTAAATTAACATTCCATGACCACATAGCTGCGCTGGCGAAGGAATCTTATAGGCGTTTAGGGTTCGTCCTTAGAAATTCTAATGATCTTCGTAACCACCATGTGATACGGTTAATTTTCGGAGCATTGGTGCGTAGTAAACTGGAGAGTGCCATGTGTGTGTGGAATCCGCATGAAAGTACATACGCTCTTTTGCTCGAAAAGGTACAAAAAGCCTTTCTTCGGTACTTATACAAGCGCATCAACGGATATTATCCGTATATGTATCCTACGAAATTTCTTTTAGGTTGTCTCGGATATAATTCATTGGAAGTTAGACGGGAAAAGCACCAACTTGCAGTCATGTGCAAAATCCTTCGGGGAAAAATTGATGCACCAGATCTGCACGGTGAGCTGTGTCGACTTTTTACTCCTGACAATTATCGACGAAATAGAAGGCACAAGTTTTTCGCCGTGCCATTGTGTCGCACTGTGGCCCGAGCTAACTCACCCATACCGCGTACCCTCGCTGCACTCAACGCTCTCCTGGAGGCTAATCCGTATTGTGATTTGTTTGCGGATGGATGGCCGGATATATTGTCTGAGTGTTTGCGTTTCTGTGAGAAGGATGTATGACTGTTTGTTTATATTTTATTTTCACGTTGTTGTTCTTTTTATTTCTTTATTATTTTACTACTTGTTATTTTTAAATAGAATATATTTAATTATTGTAATTGGTGTCCTACCGTTATAATTAAATAAATAAATAAATAAAAATAAATAAATAAATGACGAATTTATAAGGGTTCCGTTTTTTGCCATTTGGCTACGGAACCCTAAAAACAGATACACGCTGGTTCTACAGAATTTATATATAAAGAAAGAAAGAAAAAGATTTTATTTTATGCACGCATCCAACGCACACAACTTCAACAACATTTCAACACGAAATATGCATCAACACATAAAAAAAAAATATTATGAACTAATACAAAAAACAGAATAAAGACACTATGATAGATTTTATTTTTACATAAATAAATAACAATAAAAAATACGACCAGGCTGAATGGCTCTGAGCCATGTACCTATATATATATGTAGTTTTATAATATGTTTAATCATAAGTATGTATAATATAAGTTTTCACCGGGCCGGGTCCGGTCGTATCGGCCATTATGCCCGGGTCGAATTCAAGATTCACTTTGATAACAAGCCCGCATTTACTCTGACAAGAAAAGTAAGGGAGCATGCACACTATGCGCAAATGACTAGCCATCTGCCCCGCGGTTTCACCTGCGTACCCTCATTTTACCCCTTACGGTTGAATTTCCTAACAATGTACAACAATTTATGTATCTATGTGCATTTCAAGTCTCTAGGTCCATCGGTTTGGGCTGTGCATTGATATATTAACCGATAGTCAGTTTACCATTTTATATATACAGATTAGTACTTGAGAGCCCTAATATGAGAGAGTTTATGAGAGGTAGAGCGTAGCGATATGTCGAAGAGCAGCTGGACTGGGGAAGTACCTCCACCTTACAGAATCGCAGCCAAATAACTTATAGTTGTGTTCCTGCGCGTGAGTAAGGTCGCCAGAGCTCATCGGGGGGGTGGGGAAGGGTCGGCAACGCGCGAGTGATACTCCTGCGCCCTGGTGTTGCAAGCGTTCACAGGCTTCGGTAACCGCTTACCATCAGGCGGGCCGTATGCTTGTTTGCCGACAATGTGGAATAAAAAAAATCTATTGCTAAAAAAAATATTACTATCAATAATAAATTGACGACATTTAATCTGCAGAGCACAATTTTCTTCATCATTTCCATTCAACTGACCGCTGCGACTTCACTGACCAGTGTAAACTCTCTCTTAGCAACACAACCGTGGTATTACTAAATATTTATCAAAATATATTTTTGCCAGTCTTCGGGGAGAAGACTGCGATGTTGTTTTGGTTTAGATAAACTAGGCCAGGGTTTATTTTATGTTATCTCTTGTTTTGGGGATGAGTATTGAGTCAAGAGCTTGTAGGTATGATTTTACGACGGTACTTCCCTTTTTTGTGGGTGTAGTTTGAAAATAGACATTTTATTGTTGGAGCGTTTGTAGCATGTTTGTTCTATCAAGATACATGTTTAAGAATATTTCGTTTTTATAAATCATTTTCTACCCCGCGGTTTTACTCGGATTCCCGTGGTACTAATGATTTTTCAAGATAAAAATTATCCTTTGTTTTATTCCTGGATATGATCTATTTATGTTCCAAGTTTCATCTAAATCTATTAAGTCGTTTATGCGTGATTGAGTCACAAACATCCAAATTTACACATTTATAATATTACTAGCTATCCCCCACGGTTTCACCCGCGTTTCCGACAAAAAAAAGTAGCCCATGTCCTACTCCATACCATAGGCTATCTGCGTACTAAATTTCATCGCGATCGGTTTAGCGGTTTAGGCGTGAACAGGTAACAAACAAACAAACTCACTTTCGCATTTATAATATTAGTTAGGAAGTTAGGATATTGGGATACCCGCGTTCTTGAAGAAACTAATATTGTCCCCAAAATAGATTCAAAATTATTGCCAACAAATATTTATTTCGTGCTTTCAGAGTTGTTTGTCTTAAAAAGCACTTTCAACCCTAAAAGTGTAGCTACACAATGTAAAACTATCCGTATATTCAGTTACACTCTACATCAATTCATTATTATTATTATAAATATTTTCTTTATTATTAATTAAATAGGAAAGAGACATAACTCAAGTATTTTTTTATTTGAAAAGGAAACTATCACATTTAATTATAACAATTTTCTAGAGAGAGTGAAGTAGTGGGTGGACGGTACATATACAAAAGCGAGACAAGAAAACTATTCATTATGAGACATTGACATTGCTTTTTTTTTAAACCACATTGTCGGCAAACAAGCATACGGCCCGCCTGATGGTAAGCGGTTACCGTAGCCTATGAACGCAATACTATAGAATACGTATTAAGACTAGCTAATCCCCGGCTTTTTTTTTGTCAGAAGCCATCGCAGACGCTCAACAACTCACAAAAGGTAGCAATGGGATGAATAGTATAAACAAACATACGTTACAAATTAACAAACATATTTAGCTTTACACCAATTATTTCAAGATTATGCAATTTATGTTAAGTATTATTTTTTTATTCCAACATCTATCTTTTATTAATAACTAGCTTCCGCTCCGCGGTTTCATCCGCATCATCTTAATAAAAAGTTTTCTATATGTTAATCCAGAAATATTCTATCTGTATGCCAAATTTGATCAAAATCCATTCAGTAGTTTTTGCGTGAAAGTGTAACAAACATTCAGACATCCATTCTCACAAGCTTTCACATCTATACATAAAATAAAATTTATAATATTAGTAGGATAGACGAAGATTTCATGATTGAATATGAATTAAGCAGTTAAGTGGTTGTTTTTGCAAATAAAAACCTCTTTATCAACTGTTATAAGCGTAGTCTAACTACCAGGATAACAGATCTACTACAAAGCAAGTCTACTATAACAGGGAGTTAATAAAGCACACGGAAACCACGTCGAGAAGGCAGGCAATAATAAACGGTGACGTAACAGCTGGCGCCGCACGAATCAAGTCGTGCTCAGTCGGCTAACATCGGGCCGGTACGTACTTTACCAATTATCTACATTCACCATTTGTTTGTAGTGCAGTTTTGACACCAGGTGTTTGTTAATAAGTTTGTTCATAGCTAGCTCGAGGCATCGCCTGCGTTTTTGATTTTGCCTCGTCTTGCTATAACAGTCACCACAAATGTTTGAAACTGATATTAGAATACGCCTGCCAGTGACAGAAATTGAGAAGGAGCCGTTTGCAGGTAGTATAAAGGAGATAAGAAGATTGAAACAGAGATAAAGAGAGTGTGAAGGATGACATGAGTAGGAAGGGAATCTATACTAATATTATAAAGCTGAAAAGTTTGTTTGGTTGAACGCGCAGAGGTACTACTGGTTCGAATTGAAAAATTCTTTTAGTTTTGGATAGCCCATTTATCGAGGAAGGCTATAGGCTACTTTTTATCCCGGGAAAACATAAGACCCACGGGAACGCGGATGAAACCTCGGGGCGGAAGCAAGTAAAGAATTAAGTTAAAAAGAAGAGTTTGGATCAAATGATATGGTGGATGACGATGAAAGAAAGGACAAATGTAAATTAAAATAATCATAATGCTTTGAACATAATAAAACAGAACGTATATACATTGCATTAAACGTCTTTCAACAACAAAAAATCTACAATGTATACATTTCAAGTAAACAGGGGAATTAAAAATAGAGCAAGAGCAAGGCCGTCGCACATTGCAACAAGGAGCTTATTCATTCGACTTAGTGTGCGTTGGCCATTATCGGATGATGGGTACAATGACCTTTGTTAAGGCCAAGATTTGGTGTAACTTTTTTTTCACTGATTGGGGTTTATAGACAGCTTTTTATGGACGTCCGAAAAGAAGTAACAGGATGTATTAATACGCAAAAAAATGGATGTATTCAAAAACAATTGTTGATATTTTGTTAGTTGCGATGATCAACATATTTTTTAACATAGTTTTTGTTGTTCAATATAATATAGATGTGATTTAATAAAAGTAATTCTACCCCTGTTGCTCGCACACAAAGACGTGATTTTTTGCAAAGAGATAGTTTATGAGACGGAGGGTGACATAGGTTCTTTATATAACGGGAACGCAGGTGACACCACGGGCGGAAGCTAGTAATAATGGTAAAATGACTGACTGTTGATATAACAACGCACAGCCCAAACCGCTGGACCTAGAGATTTGAAATTTTGCACATATAATATACAGTTGCCTACACTGTATAAGGAAGGATTTTTGGAAATTCAACCCCTAAGGTGGTAAAATAGGGGTACGCGGGTGAAACTGCGAGGAAGAAGGCTAGATATATTTTTTTTTAAATTACTTTTTTCATATTTAAAGTGCATCAATTAATAATTTCTCTGTGTACACCAATAAAACTATTATTATTCTATAGAAAGGTATTTTGGTATTTGGTAAACTTTAAGTTACTTTTACAACATACCTTACTAAGATCGTTGAATGAATAACTTATTATAACTCACTTTTAGTATTCACAGTATCAGCTGTAGGGGTCATTGAACCCTAACAATAAGTTAAGACTATATGTAAATCATTATTATTTATTCGAATTTGATACATCAATTTATTCTTTATGACGTGACGCATCTTAATTTATGGTATTGAATCTATACTAAATATAAATTCGAAAGTGTGATTCTGTTTATTTGTAACGTTTTCACGGCTAAACGCCTGAACGGATTTTGATGAAATTTGATAACGAGATATATTGTATCTAGTAAGAAAGACATAGGCTACCTTTTGTCTCAAAAATAATCTTAAAGGGGTGGAAAAGGGTATGAAAATTTGTATGGACAACCCGTAATTCCTCAAGTTAATCCATGTAAAGGGTAAAATAGGGGATTAAAATTAAAAGGTTTTTTTTACTTTGTATAGGCTTGTTTGACCACAATCGCACTATGGTAGGTGATGATGTGGCCAAAGGTGGTAAGCACAAGCCTAGAAGGAACTGGCTCTCAAGTGCAGCTGCCGGAACACACTAATAGGTGTTTGGCGACAGATTTTTAACTTGAGGGTGGTAGCCAGCCAGGCGGGTACTACAAAGGATGAATTATTTGAACAGGCGAACGACGTCGCAGGTAACAGCTACTTACTTAGTACATAAACTTGATATTAATTAAGTAAAGCTTATCTTAGTGTCCAGCGACCACCCAAGAACCGATATTGCAATATAAGTTGCCTATCTTATAGCGTTGTGATATTTGATAAAGTAAAGTTTGCTTAGTATACGAAACTTAGTATTCTTTGGTTGGGCCACAAGAATCCATAATTTACAATAATATTATAAAGAGGTAAAGTTTGACGGTAAGATACGGTTCGATTTCCACTCAGGACAAACATTTGTGTGCTTGAACATGTCTGTTTGTTCTGTGTCTGGGTGTAATTATCTATATATGTATGTATTTACAAAAGAAAAGTAGTATATCTGTCATCTGGCTTCCATAGTAAAAGCTCTGCTTAGTTTGGCGTCAGATGGCTGTGTGTGAGGAATGTCCCAGAATATTAATTTATTTATTTATTAATGTTTGTTAGTGTAAAATGGGAGTTGGCTTCTCTGACGTCTTCAGCTAGGATTGAGTAACCAACATTCTTTAGAATGCGCGTAGTGAGCGACATTTAACAGCTCCGGTACCATTCTGGAGAAATGGAAGTGGGGCAACTCACGAGGCCACTCGTCAGAGTACCATGATTTATATTGTGGCGACAAGACCTACCGCAGATAGTCCCTTTGGTGACCTTAGGGTCACTAGGTATAGTATGCCATGTTGTTATGACCGAGAGGTTGGTATGCGTGGTCACTGTGACAAATCTTGTAGTTGAAAGAAGGGTCTGTTTGTAAGTTTGGATGTAGGATGTAATCTTCGTAACTACTGATCCGATTTGAAAAAATCTTTTTGCGATAGAAAGCCCGATTAAGGGTTAAGCGTTATTTTTATCCCGGGGACGGGGATGAAACCGTAACTATAATTTATTGTTACGTCATGTAGCTTTGATTTTTAACATTTAAACGAACCCTGAAAATCTTGAAGGCATTTTTAGCTGTCATTTTTTTTTCTGTATATAAAAAGAAAAGGCGACTGACTGATCTATCAACGCACAGCTCAAACCACTGGACAGATCGGGCTAAAATCTGGCATACAGATAGCTATTATGATGTAGGCATCCGCTAAGAACAGTTTTTTGAAAATTCCACCCCTAAGTGGGTAAAATAGAGGTTCGCGGCTGAAACCACGGGGCTGTATCTCATGAACCGTGATAGTTAGACAATTGAAATTTTAATAGATGATATATTTCTGTTGCCGCTACAACAACAAATACTAAAAAACAGATTAAAATAAATATTTAAAGGAGCTCCCATACAACAGACATGATTTTTTTGCCGTTTTTATAGATAATGGTACGGAACCCTTCATGCGCGAGTCCGACTCGCACTTGACCGGTTTGTTTAGAGAATAAGCTAAGCGAAGCATTAAATAACAATTTATTTTTCAACAATCGTAAGTCGTAACTTCCATAAACCATGAACATCATTTGTGACCGTATTAAGGGCAATCCTTCGCCTTAACAATGCACAGTACACGCGGAAACGGCAGATAAGGCCTATCGGGAAGCAATTACTACAATCAGTTGCCGACACTATATTAGTTGAGTTGCGTACGCGCACCGGATTGCTATAGATATGTAGGGCGTACTGCTATATTTAGTTTTATGATTTACATACAATAATGATGACTTCTATTTTAAAATCTATCATGATATCATAAACCAAATTTCAGGAAAGCCAAGGAATCTCTCTGCCTGTTATCCTCGAAATGGTTCTAGTTTAACTTCAGTAGTTACTTAGTTAGGTTGGAGAAAATAAATTGACTTTGACATAGCTGTGAAATCGTAACCAAAAAAATTGACTTAGTTAATAACTATCTTTACACCCCACATCACCCGCGAATCCCTGTGTAATTTTTGTGTCAGAATGCTGACAAGCGGTCCACCAGGTAAGTAGCTAACGAAAAAAAAATATCCTAAACCCAGCTGGTTGAGCTGTGAGATGTCAATTAGTCAGTTTCTCATCTGTTACATACAGTTGTGTGTGTCCGAAGCGAGTGTAGGGTAGCTTGGGCTCGCTACCGCCCCTCTCTCACCCCGCAAGCCCCGCACGATTGCTCTATCTAGACATGTCCGTTGGCCGACTGTATGACATAGACTGTGGTTGTACCTAGTAGATTTCTAAAAATAGACACTTAATACTTAAGCAAGATACATATTATGAGTAGGTATACAACTTTAAAGACAGTCGTCTATATCTCCTACACACACAGTAACATTATCACCTAGAAATTCCGTTCAAGTTGACTAAACTAAGCTGGACTAGTTTTTCACCCGTCCCTGTCTGCTCACCGTTATAATCCTTATGTAGGATACTTGATATGCTATATGTATATATATGCATAGTAGGTATAGTCCATGTATGTGTATGACAAACAAATACTTCGATATGTAACTGTTATATGACTTTAAAAGGTATTTGTTAGCGGCCAAAATTTTGTGCACCACATTCGTGTAGGTAGTGAGTATTAGTAAAAATAATTACTTCAAAGTTGGCAACATTGGTGTTCGAAATATAAAAATATTTCAAATACTCATTGATTACAATATTAGTCTAGAGTGTGTTGCGGTTTTTTGCAATAAAATATATTTATTTATCCAAGAATTTGTACATAATTAATAATAGAAACTTGCCACGGCGGGAACCGAACCCGCGCCAGCCGGTTGACTCACTAATTGGCTTGCATCCAGTTTTCACCGCGACTAGTGATGGGACGACTACAATAAAAGCCTTATTTACAAACTTTTAAGCTCAATAAATTATTATATAGACATGGTACAGGTCGTGGGTTCGATTCCCACCCAGAACAAAGATTTGTGTGAATGAACATGTGCTTTTTTTACGTGGGGTAATCCTCTTAGGCCGGCATAATCCGACCGCTCCCCTACTGCTCCCCCCGGGGCAGGTCGGGTATATACCGGACTCATACCGGCTAAAACCGCACGGTGGTTATCATTTGCATCGTTGAGGGGTTAGAATTCTCGTACGGAACACATATACGAGCCCCTCCAAGCGCGTCGCTGAGAAAGCCCGTCCCTTCACCCAGCACCCTCGCACGATGAGTCGTGACCACAACGACCCATCGTCCTCATCAGGGCGGCTTCTGGGCGCTCGGAGTCCCCGCCCCGAAGGTCCCCGTTTAAGTTACCTTTTCCGACAGGCAGGGGAACACCTTAGCTACTATTCTCAGCCCCAGCTACAGGCCATAATGAACATGTCTAACCTAACGTAACTAATGTCTGCTGTCATGCTAAGAAAAACACCCTGTATAAGTTTGTAAGTAAAGTACAATTACTGTTTTCTTTAATGGGGGCATTAAAAAGTTATATAAAAATATGACATACCATTTCGAGAGCGATCATTTTATTTAATGAAGTTAAATTTAAATAAATGTAGGAGCTCCCGACACTGAATTGATTCGAGCTCTTGAATTTCATTTCGAATGTATTTAATATTCGTTTCTGATTGTAACTATCAAGGCATGTTTGACATTTTTAAAATTAAAATAACAAAATGATGAAAATATTAATAAATTTATTAATATCTATTTTTTCTTTAAAATGGAATTATACTTAATTAACTAATATATATATATATATATATATTATAGTATTTTTTGAGTCACCATAGATTGATTTTTGTTTTACAATAAATCTACAAACGTTTGACCTACATATTTCTCCGCCAAGAAACTTAATTTAAACACTTCTGTGATGCCCATCATCATCTTCGGCCAAATCATCACTTACTACAGTGATTTTATTGATTAATGTAGGAATATCCAATATAGATAAACATTTGACATTATAAACAATAAAGACAGATTCGATGACAGACAATTCACACGCACAATCATTGACACGTAAAAGTCAAATTGCACGCGCAAAATGCTCAGCACTCAGACCGCACACGTAGTATAAATAAACTATTTAGCATATAATGGCACATCACTATTCGCAAGTGTGTGGGTGTGTTAGTGTTGGGGCGCGTGGGATGCAACGCGGTGTTCCATCGATATATTTCAGCATTCATTAGGACTGCTTGGTATCGATTGCGACAAGCATCGCTTTAATTTGGATCGCTATTTGTTGCTTATTTTATTGTTCCCAATTGAATATGGTATTTATTATGTATGCCTACTAAGTGCCTCTGTCAATATTCTGCACTAATACTTTCTATACCTATATTACCGTGTCTGAATCCAAATGGTGAATATGTCATTTTCAGTTTTATTATAGACAAGCTCCCCCCCCCCCGCAGCTTTACCTTTTTTATATTATTATTGGGATTATGTTTTTATAAATTCTACTTTGTGTATGTGCGTCCATTTCCAGTGAATAAATATTATTCTATCTTTCTTTCTATCCTGAATATTTATATTTCATATACATTTAGATGTTAATTTGTAAAGAAAGGCATCACATTTTTTTTTTTCAATTTCTATGAAAATTCTGAAGCTCGCCTCTTCGTCTTAATATAACGCAATATCATATGGGACAATAGAATTCCATGAAGCTTCTGGTTTTCATTCCGGGCAAAATACCGGTTGAGTCCGGTAATATCCGTGTTTTATGTCCGGATGACGGCAATGTCACCCGTTTATAACGCGCTTCAATTGCGAAGGGATTTCGTCACGTTGTATTTCATATTATGTTATGTAATGTAATAAGAGATGAAGAAAATATTATTTTATTTGACTCGTGGATGGTTTTTTTTAGTTTATTACTACACTAGCTGTTCCCCGCGGTTTTACCGTTCCCGGGATAAAAAATAACCTACAAGTTTCCTTAAAAATTGGGCTATCAAAAGCAAAAATATTTTTTAAAATCTGACAGGTTCCCGAGTTTAGCGCTTTCAAACAAACAAAACTCCATCTTTATTATATTAGTATAGAAAACTGCTGAATTAAATGTATTAAGATACTAGCTTCCGCCCCGCGGTTTCACCCGCGTTTCCATGGGATCTTATGTTTTCCCGGGATAAAAAGTAGCTTATGTGCTTTTCCAGACTATAATCTATCTTTGTGCCAAATTTCATCCAGATCCGTTCAGCCGTTCTGGTTCAGCCATTCAAACATCCATCCATCCATCCAAACCTTCACATTTATAATATTACTAGATTCCGCCGCAGTTTCACCCGCGTTCGCCGAGGATCTTATGTTTTTCCGGGATAAAAAGTAGCCTATGTCCTTCTCCATACCATAGGCTATCTGCACACCAAATTTCATCGCGATCAGTTCAGCGGTTTTGGCGTGAAAAGGTAACAAACAAACAAAATCACTTTCGCTTTTATAATATTATAGTATAGTAAGGATAGTAGGAAGTAGGATTTAGTTTTTAAGTTCCGTCCGTACCCAAAGGGTAAAAACGGGACCCTATTACTAAGACTTCGCTGTCTGTCCGTCCGTCCGTCGGGCGTCCTTCTGTCTGTCACCAGGCTGTATCTCAAGAACCGCGATAGCTAGACAGTTGAAATTTTCACAAATTATGTATTTCCGTTGCCGCTATAACAATAAATACCAAAAAATATATATATTTAAGGGGCCCTCCCATACAATAAACGCGATTTTGACTTCGTGAGCGAGTCCGACTCACACTTGGCCGGTTTTTTATTATTTGCTGTGTTGTTTTATGACATGTAATATTTTTTAAAATAATTATCAGGTATCACAGTCCAGGTTTAGTTTTGCGACTTCTAAATATTATTCTCTACATGTTTATAATGATATTTTCCATAGAATAAATAAATAGACTTGACACTAGTTGACACAACTCGGCCTATCAAAGCGTGAGTCACGATGTAGCTCTGCCTACCGCATACAAACTCTTTTGATTACTAATTTAATTAATTAACTTAGAAACCGGCCCGGGGGGCTAATTTCGTCACATTTGCAGTTTCATATATGCTTCATATTCAATCAAAATTGCCACATTCACGAGTATGATTTATGATTTTAAATTGTTTAGTCTTTCAGGGTTGAAAGTTTATAAACAACTAAATGTGGCAAAAGTAACCCCCCTGATTTTAGTATAGGTTGTCGAATCATTGACTTCATTTGGCCGAAGGGGCTCTCAAGTACATACAGATGCCGAAGAGGCGAGGCGATTTATTAAAAAGTACCCTAACATGCGATAGTTTCCTCACGATATTTTCCTTCACTGAATGTACTGGTATTGTAGGATTCGAAGCCACGACCTACGCTACAGCGTAATCGTGTAACAAATAATATTTTAATCTCTTTCTCTCTCTCTCTCATAACATTACTAGTATCACTAGTAAAATAGCAGTCGTAAATACAGTATGAAAACTTACCCCATATAAAGACAATGGATTTAGCAGAGGGTCAATTTTTTACATACAAATAAAAACAACACTATCCCATAAAATACATCCAACTACGAATGCTCTGACTCATTGCCAACATATGGCGGCAATGAATGAAAACTACTGCTTCAATCTGCAAGCGAAAACAAGCCTCATTCTGTCGAAAATAAGGTTTATTTGCCTATAAATCTTGCTACACCCCGAAACCTTATAAGAATATATTTCTTAGAAGACATTCATTCAAAAAGAGAACACGGGAAAAACAAGTCAACGCGAAATAAACATAACGTGTTTGGAATAAAGTTGCAAATAGAATGACGGCTCTGGTGAAGCTAAGATATAAAATGGAAGGTGCTTAGGGCCTGACTAACAAAAGTATTTTTTTTTCTTATGGCAATGTTTTTTGTTTTCTCCGAGCGGTCATTGTTCTTTTTACATAAAAGAATCGCGAAACTGATTAAAAGGCATGTTTATTAAATGTGGTCACCACTAACTGGTGTTGTGGTAAATACTTTTTCTAACAGTATTTTAAAGGACAAGGACATTTTATTGTCCGAACAGTTTTAAGATATCACCGTGTCTGGCTATTTTACATTTTTTTATGCTACTCTGGTTAATATGTTTTTGTATAGAATAGAAGAGAAAAAGGTTTGTTAACAAAGATTTACATAACAAAAAAACATAGTTAACAAAAAAATACCTACATTACGTCCCCTATATTTACACTGAGGGATTGCCTGATTAGAATCCAAATAATGTAACCATTATAAAAATCCACTGAGAATTATTTTTTCACCTAAAATAATCCAATGATCACCCCAATAAATGATTTACACACAATAGAAACAAAAAAGATAATCACGAAGAAGCGATAAGTAGTACATAAGCGAAGCCTTTAGTAAATTCAACGAATTCTACAAGCAAAATACATTCTGCAATATCATTTCGAATTTCAAACTTCCCTATCTAATTGCACCATAAGATTGCTTGCAGCAAGATGAAGCTACTACTTCCATATCGCATCTAAAAGGGATCTACGAGACCCATTGTCCAGACTACAATGTCCTTTTGGCTATCAAAGGTTGCAAGTTTGTAAAGATACGTGAGATTTGATGCAATATTCGAAATAGTATTCATTATTTGAAGGGTTTTTTTATTCATAATTTACAGACACTACTTTGTTTTAATTTTATACTACTTTATTAATAAATAGTTTTATTACCTACAATATAGTAGCACAGAAATGCGCAATGTCTCTATCAAAACTGTATGCCCTTTCCGTTTACCATCATGATTGGGCAATATCCTTTTCAAAACATTTAAAATACTTTAACCAGCCAGTGTCGAATGCACTTCTTTTCAAATTTAAATTTCGACCTTTGTCCTACATTTTATGTAGGACATATTGAGAAATAATAAAAGGGGAATCTTAAAGCTTCTTTGTTTGGCAATATTATGGGAGTGTCACTGAAGGCAATTGAATGCGTCTCAGACAGAGCAGAGGGTAAAGTTCAATTATTTAATAGTTATGTGGTTAAATGATATGAATTGAACAACTTAATGGTTGATTTCCAATAAGAGAATGACTGATCGATATAACAACGTACAGCCTAAACCGCTGGCGTTAGAGCCGTGAAATTAAATAAAAAAAGTATTTAAAAATTAAAACTCTATAGGGGGTAAAATAGTGGATTACGGGAAATCTAGTGTAATGATAGGTTATGAAATGTGTCGGGTTACATAAAGTAAAGAGATTAATTATTGCAATTATTTCGTGATGTAATATAATTTTTTTTTACTTGAAACTAGTTTTTCGTGATAAGGTATCCCGTCCTCTTATAAGATATTTATTATTAGGGATATAGGTACCATGAACCAATCCGTTATGTTCACAATCTCCTCAATCCTACTTCCTACATAATTTACTCTCCTACATTACAAACGACGTAATGATTAATAGATTATAACTGTGCAAAATTATACGTGTTTGCGACTAGTCGCGATTGCACTGGAAGATTGTCGCCGCCCCCGCGGGCTCGGTCGCGCGTCTGCGATCAACTTTAGATTACACTTCGAAACAGCCTGATACGTTTATTATGCAGTTTGCGAGCGGATGAAATATGTAAAGGACAATGTCGTATTTGTATAATAAACTTGGTAGTTTGCAACAAAAATAGTGCAATTAAATGTGAAAATAGATGTCTTCGTCAATAATATTATCATGGAATAAATAAATAAATCTTTTCTTTTTTTTTTCATCGTCTCTTTTATTTGAACTAAAGTCACATTTATTTTTATATTTTTTAACGTTTATTATTTTTTATTATTTAAAACCATAAGCCTCAGCCACAGGGTAACCTGTACGACCAGCAGTCATATCCCGACTATTCCCGACTTATCTATAATCTGCAGATTATAATAAATAGCTTTATACTTTGGATATCATCATGCTTATAATAGTAAAAATGCTTATTTTATATACTTACTAATTTATTGATACCTCTCTTAGATACTTAAATGATTTAATTCGTACCTGTAAAAAGAAAACAATTTAAATTAGTATATATTGTAATTAACATCAAAATAATTATTAGATTATTATGTAGAGATGACAATATAAAAAAAAAACATGGATTACGACCTTTTAATTCAGGCAGGCAGGAAATTTGCGACAGTAAAAAAAATATATATTAAAGTTTTTTTTTTCATTAATTATAATTTCTTCAAAATTTCCCATATTACTTATGCTACAAAATACAAATAAAACCTAATTAACACTATTCACTACGACTACGACAGATTTTCACGGCTGTCAAATATTTTGAAACCATTTTTTAAGGAGAAAAAATGGCGGGCGACGATTTATCAGTGTCAATGCGTGTGCGCAGGAAATGTCAAATTTGAATGTCACTCGTGGACGAGCGGTCGGGAACAATGGTCACGCTGAGTGAGTCATTATTTGGAAATGTTTGGACATTACAGTCTATTATCGAGTATTTTTAGCCATTGTCTTCACCTGTGTAGGATTCGGGAGAACTGAGGATGTTGCATCATGATCTATTATGTCACGATTTTTTTTTATTAGTACTAGTAGTTTGTATATTGGTCAAAGGAAGAAAAGTCCTGATCCTTAATTTTTTTAATGTATTTTAAATTTGGTTTTGTAATTTTGAAAAACACTTAAAATGTCTGCTATGAGATGAATAAGTGCAGTACATTTTTTATTTACCGAAAATATACTAAAATCTATTCAACGTGATGTTCTTTTTTTTTAATCGTCTTAGTAATAAACGACAAATTTTGAAGCGATGATATCTCGTCTCGTTGTTATTAACGTCTGTCTGTTCGTCATCTAAACGTTTCCTTTTGAATACCAATCACGTACAAGTAAGGTAATTAGTTAATTAGTGTACTAACATAAAATATAACTCATTAAAGTTTCTGTCCCTTTCTATCAACGTTATTACAAACAGCAATTACAATTCTTATATCAGAAAGTTGTTATAAAATAAGTGTGGAAAACACGTTTTAAAATCATGTACGTATAAGTATTATTAATTCTGTAATCGAGCACTATTATGGTAACGTACTATGATCTATTTCTTCGTGGATATTGTCCATTAAACCTTAAATAAGTCAATTACAATAATAGTTTTTGGAATAAAAAATATATCTTAAAATTCTCATACAGTCTAAAATAAAATTTCGTCTCTCTACCAGTCATTATCGGATACTATTTTATTCCAGCCATATATGTCTTGAAAAACTGGTCCTCACCAGCAATGTAGCGGGAAAACGAGCACGCGGACTCACCAGATGGACCGACCATCGAGCTTCGAGAGAAAGACGTCAAATTCTACGACATGATGTAGATAGCAACCAACCTGAGTTTGCTGGTGACAAGCCAAGCAAAGCCACGTCTGATAGTAGTCATGATGTTCAGTAATGAAGCACTGACCACGAAGAGAGATTTAATTAAACCAATGACATTAATTCCAGCAGGTTTCTATTTGGGATCGACCTATTAATTTCCCAAATGACAGGTATCCGATGTCATAGATTTAAATCTGTCTCGTAATTAAAATTTGGGTAAGGAGATTTTAATTTACAATCAAATCGTGTTTTTTTTTATGAATTGCAGACATTTTGCTTATTTATTATATTTTATTTTGGGGTACCTACTGTATCTTAAATCAATTAGCGGCTTACCCATTGAAGTTTAGTTAATGAATTACCGTGGAAAGTTGCAAGTAACAGTATAAGTTATAATATAATAATAATTATAAGTGAACAACGAGTAATGCTTTATGAAATATCCGTTGCGTTTCACAAAATTACATTAAATTGCTTTCACAGGACAGCTTTTATATCGTCCAAGTTATAAGCGATTCTACGTACTCACAGCTGATTTATTCGTCAGCTCTTCTAAGTAAAAGTAACTGTCAAAAACTCTTGTCAGATCCGGACTATTTAAAAGTTTTAAGTCTTTTTGAATTAAAAAAAAAATGGTTCTTAATATGAATTTTTGAACAAATCTTCGTTTACTAGTGTGTTTATAGTCACTAAAGTAAAAAAAAAAACTACTATAATTTTTTAATTATTTAGAAAAAGTGAAAGTAGGTCTTTTTTACTATATTCAATGGGATATTATCATCATCGTCAATGCAACAGCTGCGTTTCTTCCCCACCCCATAGCTGATTTGAATATCTTAAATAAATTCCGCTTTTTGTTTAAAACTTGTACCAATAAACCACGGTTTAAATTTTAAATAAAAAATAAAATGAAACGCAATCATGACTCAAACATCGCGTGAGAGGAGGCTTTAAAAATAATAAATTGCGAATTTTTGAGAGTAAATACAAAGCCCGTATAAGAGTTATGGGTTTTATGAAAATAAATGATATTGACGTCTTTATTCTGATTGAAATATTGCATGATTACGAATGTCACTTACCTACATGACAGTGTTCGGCTGATTAACGGTTTCAGTTCAGAATTAATTTCATTTACCATTGGACCTACAGATAATAATCATGCGCACAAATATTTGTCTTATAAAATTTTACCCTAAGTTTAATCAAAAATATCTAGATCAAATGGATGTTAGAGAGGTCTGCACATAAATGGAAAAATACCTTAATGTACAATAATACTAACGTGAGAACAAATTTTATATTAGAAAATAATAAATAATGACGTTAATAAAAGTCGCAGTAAATTACCCGATTTCCGTAGAACAAATTGATTAACAGTTGCTATAACGTGTTTAAACAATTAAATCTAGAAAAAAACGCAGTTTTAGACACACTTGAATTGAAGTGTTGTAGTAGAAATATTAACTACTATAATAATAGTATGTAATTGTGTTTGTTGATTTACTGAGAATGCTACGGAACCAGTTTTGATATTTTTATAGGGTTAAATTTAAACTATCATACAAATGATCAACCTTACTCGTCAGTAATAAAATATTAGTGACAGAATGACGAAACCAAAAATAAATACAACAGTTACATAGCCAACGGTATGGTGTTAATTTATGCAAAAATATAAATGTGAATGACCGCTTTACTCTCGATCACGTTAAAAAACCACTTCTGCACTAATTTATTCTTAAATTTGCAAAAAAAAAATGTGTCAAAACCAACCGGACGGGCCACTTAAGTGTAATGCAAGTGAGAGATAAATCTTCTCGCCCTGAAGAGGTTAAACGACCAATTTGTGTTACATAAAATATATAAAACGTTGCTATTAGTAATTAACCAGGATATTTTTAGAAATGTTTTTTACTATGTATAGGCCTGTGCTTGGCCGGAATCTCTTAAATGATTAGCTAAAGTAATTCTTGGCTTTAAATCTGCCACATCATTGTTTATTTCGGTGTAGTATTAATTATGCCCTATTTATTCAATGTGAAAAAGAAGAATAGTATGTTCAGCGGGCTTGGCGTAATTTTGAGCATTCACCTTTTTAATTAATTGAAAAAAAAAATGGTGTGCACAAATATAATCAAAGTTATTTTTTATCATTATAAATTTCAAAAATAGAAAAAAATATACTACACAAGTTAAAAGGACCACTCACCGTTTCCTCTTCTTCCAATGCTTGTATGAGTTCATAATATAGCATTTCAGCTTCAGCCGAAATCTGAATCTTTTCAGTCTCGCAACTCTTGTACGATATTTCGCACGGCAAATCCGTTTGTAGATGCATTTTCACAATTTTATTTATCACTTTAACATTTAATACACTATCTGGCACTTGCAAGTGGTTCGAAGTTCACTTGTTATAGTATTAACATAATTAATTTAGTTTCTTTGGTTGTCTTTATCTTATTAGATAAGTAATTATTGCTTTGTGGTGTTACTTAATTCCCTGTGGTAATAAGATAACGTTTAGTTAAGTAATAATAAAAGATATAGATATCGATCAAAGGTGCATTTTTGATTGAACGAGTAGTTGTTCATTACAAATTGCAGTACAAAGTAGTGACAGTAGCAGTACGTCTGTCTTTAAAAACAATTGCTCCGTATCAACAAGTCTATACGATCTATGGGTTTAATAACGTAAGAAACGTTGAACTAAAACCGATCTTTTTATGTAAAAAGTATTGTATCTCCTAAATGGCGTATTTAAAACATAGCATCAAAACAAGTTATACAATATAATATAAATACATTCATACCGATATATACATACAAGAAAGGTTATAAGATAATATACATCTTATAACACATAAAAGTTAACGAAGATTTAAAATCAGTCAGAATATCATAAAAAAAAAAACAATTTTACACACTAAAAACTTGCACCATATGCAATAATCTAAACTCTAATCTCCAAAATTCTGCTTTTATTATTAATGTAGAACTACTTTTTACAAAAACATAATAATTATAATAAATAAATAAATAATAGTCTAAAACTGTATCTTTTTAAATATTTCCTAGCTGTTAATAGAGAATCTAAATTTTCCAAATATTTCAGTCCTCGTTTTGCAAAGTCGCCATCCTGTCGGCAGGGAACCATCAAATTAACTCCTTCCCGAGACTAATAACCTCCATAAATATACAGATTCGTCACAGCTCACCCCGCAGATGGTATCAAACCATTTATAAAAAGCTACATTTTTCAGACATGATGTACGGAATAGACTGTTCAATTGATTTCTAACAAATACATAGCTGGAGATTTTTCACGATACCGATACATTGCGTATGAGGTAATCAAACAAATCAGGTTCATTGGATTCCCATTTCTGAAATAATTTCATGTACTGGTCATCTTAGTTTGATATACTGAATTCACCCTATTAGTCTGCGGAGGACTGTTTCTTACACCCCGTATATCAAACATATATCTTACATGTATATCATTATAGTTAATTTTTTTAATTGTAACTTTACCAGGGTCTAGTCTAAAAGAACGATTTTAATTATAATTTAATCAATAATCTTATTTATTTACATATTTACAATTAAAGTAAAAAATACAAACTATGATATATAGAAAACATCCTCAAAGCCCTAAATCTAAAGTTATATAACGAAATCTATAAAATAGATAATTCTGCAGGGGAGCTTAATAGACTGACAAAAAAGGTAGTAGCTGCAAAACATGACGCACAGTTATTTAAAGATACAGTAAGCTAAATGGAGGAAGGCTTAAGCGGAATCAATAGCTAAACCCTGCCCGCCCATCGGCTTCCTACGCGTATACTGACGGACTGACTTAGGGTAGAGGATGAGAAATGTATTTTCTGTGGCAACAATCATTAATATAATACAAGATAATAAATACGAAATGAGTAAGACGATTCGTTGACTGCAAATAGTTATATAAGTAAAATACAATTTATACTGCGCAGTTTTTCATAAGTCGTATAATTAGGGAATAAATACATCAGCAAAAATAGACATAATGTACTTATATAACCTACAATGGTTAAAAGTACCTATAAAAGGTTTAGCTATCGGTGGAGGAAAAAATCGTGAGGAAGCCAAAGCACCGAGGTAGGTTGTAGTACATACGGCGAGGCTGGCACCGAACCTCAAGTTATAAATCTGTCGCCAACACAAACAGATCCCTTCCACCTTACCACTTTCAACCACATCATGACACATAATTGATAAGGATTATTCTTCACCATAGGCATATTATCTGCTACAAATTCTTCTTGACATCTCTAGTTTCAGAAGCCTTTATGTAGTCAATTCTAATATTTTACTATGCACCAGTAAAACAGCTTCATTGAACCATCCAACTCTCAAGCCTCAACATTCCGAGTATCTAAATCTGAATCGTCTCGCCTAACCGCGAAGTATGCAAAAAAATGTAAAAATCTTTCTCTACATGTAAACAGGTTGATACTGTGGTCTGGATGTGGTTTTCGTTTCATTGCATGGTATCATTATATATTATGATATATTTTTTCTACAAATCTATGTAAGTTAGAGCATGTGAGTAGGTACAAGCATTTTATTTAAATAATGCTAAAATATAGGTATGTACAAAACAAATAAAGAAAATACAACTTTTTTAAATAAATAAATTAGGTGTGTATTTATTAAAGACAGTTTTAATTTGTTTTTTTTTTTACTACAAATTAAAACTTGACGATACACTTACGTCCATTCTCCTTTAGTCATTTTTATAATATTTACATCTTAGATGTAACATCTATGGATACTTTATATTTTTTTAAATATAACTAAGTATAAGTTTTTTTGTTAATATTTAAAAAATAATTGCCATATTTAGCAATTTTTTTAAAGTACCTAAAGAAAAACGAAACTGCAAATAGTCCCGCGATTCCAAAATAAGTTCCAGAGCGGACGTAGCGGGTTATATGACTTGTTTAACCAAGAGCTACGACTAGAAATAGTTTCATACCTGGAACCGTGTCTGAAACGCTAGCCAGGCGACAATCTAGCTTTATTTATTACACTGCTTTGTTGGTACCGAAATGTATTTCAGTGTTGCTAATTTGAGTAACCGTGAATGTTGATTTTGTTATTTTTCTAAATATTGAATTTTATTTTACGTGAACTACATTTCAATATTTTTAAGAACTCGCATTGCCATTCAGCGTGGCAATGCTGCCAGCCTTTTTGGCACATTTCCGCTTTGTAGCGATTTGGGGATTTATTTATTTATAAGTAGTTCAGTTTTTAATTTTATTTTAGCTAGTAATTATTTTTTAAATATTATAATGGGATATTATTACGAAATAAACTGAGAACATACTTGAATATATTCCAACAAACGGTTTCATTAAAAAAAAAATTAAATACAAAAGGATGCAAAACAATAATAACTTGAAAGTCTTTTTCAACAAAAAGTTTTGGTAATCAAATATCTCACATGGTAATTCTCAGTGAAATAGGACATTTGCATGTCTTACTAATTCCTTTTTTATTGAGGTCAACGATCTACAAACAAACATAAAAACTCTCGTATAAGGGCACGTAGGGTGGTAATTTTGGTGATATTTTTGCATCTGGCAACTCCCAGCTTGGACTGTGTCGTGTGAAAGGACTTTAAACCGTTATTGATGATGCTCTAACAATGATTAATTAGACTTGTTTAAGTTGTTTATGATCTTTTTATTTTTTTATGCTTTGGGTATTATTATTATATTAATTATATTATTATATTAATAAGTTATTCTTTATTCAAAATATAAATAATGCCTCCTGAATGAAGAAGTATGTAACTACATTTTTGAATTTTTTTTCAACATCAATGTTAAGTCGGCCAATTACTTTAAATCTATTACGGTAAACTAATTCTTGACAGATTCCATTAGTATAATATAAAATGATCTACCATTACCCAAAAATAGGGCAAGTTTCCGGGTAAACGGGGCAGAAAGTGAATTTCACTGTATTCGAGTGAAAATAAATCGTTCGACTTGAGATGCGGCGTGTGTTGAATAAAGATGGCGCGTTGTAGTTAGCATGCGTGAGGTGGCGCCACTATGACACTGTATGCGGGAAAAGTGTGGATTTGTGTCATTTTAACCGATTATAAAAGAAAGAAGAATTTTATTTTAACGTACGATACGAAATTGATGGAAAAATGTATATTATGATATTTATTATTCTGATTTTAGGTAAATTAGTCATTATTTAAAGACCGCTTGAAATATACAGGGTGTCCCAGAATATTTATTAATTATTATTATTTATAATTTAATTTTAGTACAAGGAATAGCAATAATGCTCAAAAGTCTTGGAGCTGATGAATTTAGAAGTGCTTATCTCATCAACTATTGACTTACTCTGAGTAAAATGGCTGTGACATAAAGATGGACACTACGATCATTCTGAAAATCTAATATTTTGCGATTATGGTATTACGAATATAGGGTGACTATTATAAACTTAGTTCCTATAGAAACAAGTTCCTGTTCGGTCCAATAATCGGTAACTATTGAAAGTTGTGCAATAATCGCACAACAGTCACATAACTAGGTATATCTATAGTATAGTAATATACTATTGTTTTCATTCTGCAGTCAACTGTTAGCAGATTTATTCTAGCTATAGTGTAGTGAAATAAACTATCAGTAGATCAAAGATTCAGGATAAGATAATATATTAGTTTAAGTTTTGATTTATATAAAAGTTCCAATGTGTTCATTCCTAAGTTTCCCGATTCCGGATAAAAAGTATCTAGAAATGAAATTTCATCTAAATCCATGGATCTGTTAGTTAGCCGAGTGGTAGCAAACGTACAAACACACAAACATTTGCATTTAAATAATATTTTAGTAGGAAGTAGGTTGTAGGTAGTGTGTTCAACTTCAAATTTACTTTATATACTACACAAGTCTTAAAATTATTTTGTTCAAATTACCCATTTAATATTAGGTTTGTTTTTTACAAATATTTTTTGTAACACATTTTAATATTGTTTTTTTTTCTAAGTATAAAATTTTGTACAGTCCACTTATCTACTGTTTTATAATTAACTGTGGCTATTTATTATAATTTATAGGTACGTTAAGACCGGAAGTTGGTCACGCAGCAATACTTCGTGCGTGACTCAGGGCGAAACTTGGCTTCATACTACATATTTTTGTCACTTTAATCTATCAGAAGTTTTAAACCGTTCTTTGCAGTGAATAATTAATGAAGTATGTAAATGAAATCTTTTAATAGGTAGGTAGGTATTTTTTTGTCACTAGCAATACTTGCAGGGGTTGAAGTACTCATCAATATGAACGACATTTATTATGGAACCAACTCTAACATTGCATAAAATAAAATAGTTGCTTCATACATTTTGGTCTTGTAGGTATTGAACTTTTGTATGGAACAGCTGATATTTTTTTTGTGATCTCGAACGTGATTTTTGCATAGAGATAGTTTATGGACTGGAGAGTGACATATTATGCTAATAGTGAGTTGTTACATACTAACATTTTATTTTTTGTCCATTTTTAATATAATTTTTCTGTAAGAAGGGAAGGGATTTCCCGAGGATCTTATGTTTTCCCGGGATAAAAGTAACCTATATATTATTTCAGGGTATGATCTATATACATACCAAGTTTCATCTAAATCCATTAAGGCGTTTATGCGTGATTTAGTCACAAACATGCATACTTTTACATTTGTAATATTATACTAGATTCCGCCCCGCGGTTTCACCCACGTTTCCCAGGGATCTTATGTTTTCCCGGGATAAAAAGTAGCCTATGTTCTTCTCCGTATCATATATAGGCTATCTGCAAACCAAATTTCATCGCGATCGGTTCAGCGGTTTAAGCGTGAAAAGGTAACAAACAAACAAACTCACTCGCATTTATAATATTAGTTAGGATTAGTTAGGATTAGGATAAGTTAGGGAGTTAGGATAGTTAGGATAGTTAGGATTAGGGTTATTATCGTCTTATCTGTGGCAAATATCTATCAGATTTCTCTTCAAGTGATATAATAGATTAGCCATTGTTAAAGTCGCTTTTAACACCTGAGTATTCTAGTTTGTTCCAGTAAATTATTATTTCGAGACACTATGGAAAGTACAGTCAGATACAATAACATCTGAACTAATTATCATCATAAATGGATCCTGTTCATACGTCTTCATTACGGACGAGCTTCCCCGAAACATTTTTTTGCAATCAATTGTAAAGAATTACATAGTTATTTATTTGCATTTTTTGATTGTGTGGTTTTAATTTTTCGTAAATTTAAAGAAAGTGATGAAAAAACATGATATCAAATTTTTATTACCTGTTCAATTAAAAATATATATTTTTGAAAAAGAAAAAAATTTAAGCATTTTAAAATGACAGTTCTCATTAAAATAAAAGTTGAATCGTTTTTTTTTTAATATATTATTGTTTTTCTATGAGACTGTATCGATACAGGCACGTACATTGAACATGACATTATTATAAACATAGCGAGTCTACACAAAACAGTCGATATTGAACTTTATTTCGAAGCATTTTAAGATCTAATAAAAGCTAGCAAATGTAACAGTTTTTTCTTTTTGATCTTTAATATGATAAATCTTTGTATAAAATAGTGCAAGTAAGTTATTCTAGGTTATTGTCTATCAAACATGTGTAAGTTTGATACTGTGTGTGTACACATACACAAACATTCACATTGACGGGCCGGTTGGCGTAGTTGGTAAGATACCCTATCTATCACGCCACAGGTCGTGGGTTCGATTCCCACTCAGGACAAACATTTGTGTGCATGAACATGTCTGTTTGTCCTGTGTCTGGTTGTAATTATCTATATATGTATGTATTTACAAAAGAAAAGTACTATATGTAGTATATCAGTTATCTGGCTTCCATAGTACAAGCTCTGCTTAGTTTGGGGTCAGATGGCCGTGTGTGAGGAATAATGTCCTAGAATGTCCTAGTCCTAGAATATTTATAATATAAGTAGGATGGTAGGAATTAAGGGCGTCATACACGGCGAAGATCCTATAATATTTTATCTTAAGATCATGAGACAGCGATATACTATGAAAAAGAGAAGCAACCTACCTTTACTTTCCTCCTCTTTCACTGGTATAACACTGTCTCATATATCTTAAGATAAAATATTATAGTATCTTCGTGTGTGACGCCCTTTATTGTAATTTATAATTTATTCAAATGACGAATTGAAAGTGTTCTATTTTATAAAAATTAAAATTAATTTATTTCACTAACTGTACAATATTGTGAGAATGTTAATTAATTATATAGAGCCAGTACATACAATAGATTGTTTGTTTGTCTTGTTCTTAAAATTGTGGACACTAAATGATTCATACTAAATACAATCACGATGTAATTTGAATAAATTAAGATTCTAATAACTGAATTCTAATTTCCATAATCACACGTCTTATATTATAAATGCGAAAGTTTGTGAGTGTATGTGTTTGTATGTTTGTTACTTCTTCACGCTCAAACGGCTGGACCATATTTGATGAAATTTGAACTTTTTATCGCGGGAAAACAAGATTCTTCGGGAACGCGGGTAAAACCGCGGGGCGGAAGCTGGTTCAATCTAAATATCAAAGGTATTTTTGCTCCATATTTAAATTCTAAATAATATGGAGCAAGAATTTTGCAATACCAATAAAAAAAAAATTATGGTCGTATTCATAAAATCCATACTTAATATTTTATAAATGCGAAAGTAATTCTGTCTGTTACCTTTCACGCCTACACCGCTGAACCGATCGCGATGAAATTTGGTACGCCGATAGTCTATGGTATGGATGGAGAAGTACATAGGGTACTCTCTCGGAAACGCAGGTGAATCCGCAGGGGAGAGCTAGTTTCAAATAAAACAGAATCCTTTTCGAATATCAAAGCTCGGTACACATTCACATAATAATTCCGAGCATGACATATGAAACCCATTACAAGATAACTCTTAAGTAACATGATAAGCCTATTAGAAATCGTATCCGACGTGCACCGTACACATACGGACAGACACATAATCCCTAACATCATAACTCGACCTCATTTCAATTAATTATTAATTCAGACAAAGAAACTTTTTAGTGAAATGGAATGTTAAACAGCTGATTTAAAAAAAAGAATATATTTTTTTTAATGTTTTTGCAAAAATACAAACACATTCCTTCAATAAAAATTATTTAGTTAAACCGTAAACGCTGCGATTTTTGAAATGTAATATTGAAGACTTCCCCAATTTAAAAGCTCAAGTAAATCTAAACAAAGAAAAAAAGCAAATGAGACGGTATGCAAATTAAAAAAGCAACCAACACTGATGAAAAAAAACAACACATTCCACATTTGAATTTCAAAAATATTGCACTATTTTATCCACACCAACGTGAATTGTAATCTAATTAACACAATAACTATGAATTAAAAAAAAAACGAGCGAGTTCTTTTTCAAGATGGCGCGAGGCGCGAACGCGCGTGCGCCTGGCAGCCGACCGCCATGACACTGCCGTGCGTGTGCGCCGACTCACACTCGCTGTATTTACATATTTATTATTATGCTAGGTCCTTTCCGTGATCTTGCTTCAGACAGGAGCTGTGCTCCCTGCATGCAGAATTCCTTGATCTGTTACTAAAACAGTACGTCGTGTAGGTGTTGAAAATTTCAATATTTATTTTTGTTATTTTCCCAGTTGAGTTGATTTACTTTATTGATTTCGTTATGGTTGGCGAAAAGCAGTTATCTGGTTTTGTATATTTAAGTTAATATTCGTACAAACCTAGTTATTGTAAGTATATTTTAAAGTACAAGTACGAGCATAAATTGAATACACATTATATATAAATTGAAACACTAAACCAAATCGGGTTTTTTTCTTAAAGTAAGTTAGTTAAATATTCTGGGACATTATTCCTCACACACGGCTATCTGACCCCAAACTAAGCAGAGCTTGTACTATGGAAGCCAGATAACTGATATACTACTTTTCTTTTGTAAATACATACATATATAGATAATTACAACCAGACTTAGGACAAACAGACATGTTCATGCACACAAATGTTTGTCCTGTGTGGGAATCGAACCCACGACCTTTAGTTAGTTAGCTTTATGGTATTACGAACATAGTATTTTCGAATCAATACTAATATAATATTTGTATTATAATATGTTTTATACATTATGTTAAAGTTGCAATCGTATTCATCGAGAAAATCGCTTTAGAATTTTACTAAGTTACCAATCTATACTTAATATTATAAAGCTGAAGAGTTTGTTTGTTTGAACGCGCTAATCTCAGGAACTACTGGTTCGATTTGAAAAATTATTTCAGTGTTGGATAGCCCATTTATCGAGGAAGGCTATAGGGTACTTTTTATCCCGGGAAAACACAAGATTCCTCGGGAACGCGGGTGAAATCGCTGGGCGAAAGCTAGTCTAAGAATAAAGAGATTGCCGACAGAAATGTTTTGAAGTTGGACCCATCTAACTTGTATAGTTAGATGGGTCTTACACAAAAACCTTTCTTACTAGTGAGTAAGAAAGAAAGGGGGACAGTGGTCCCCCTTGAAAAGATCTACAGCACGGATTATGTTATTAGTAACTCTAAAGCTGCGGGACTGCACTCGCCAATCCCATTTGTCTTGATCCCGCGGAATGATCTCAAATCCCGTATTTATGGTAATGATCCTGGAGGAGTCATTGCACAGTTCTTGGTTTGTAACATTGTCGGAGACTTATACAGGGTGATATTTTTGTCACTGGACATAGGTACTTGCAGGGGTGGAAGTACTCATCAATATGAAAAACTTTTATCATGGGTCTAAGTCTCGAGATCACAAAAAAATATCAGCTGTCCATACAAAAGTTCAATACCTACTCGACCAAAATGTATGAAGGAACCATTTTATTTTTTGCGATATCAGAGTTGGTCCCATAATAAAAGTTGTTCATATTGACGAGTACTTCAACCCCTGCAAGTATGGCCAGTGACTAATAAATCACCGCTGTTTTTGTTTTTGAATAAAAAATAAAGTCGACTCTAAAATGTAGTACAACTTATTACATAAGAACTCTAATCTGACTCTAGTAATTAAGTAGGTATGTAATATTTTGATGAAATTTGTTATAGAGGTAGCTGACACCCTGGATTAATACATAGGCTACTTTTTATCCCGGGTAAACATAAGATCCCTAGGGAACACGGGTGAAACCGCGGGGCGGAAGCTAGTTATATCTAATGACTACTGTTTGTTACCACTCAGCTTCGTATCGGCTGAACAGATCTCAATAAAACTTGGTACATAGATAGATCATACCCTGGAATATAGGATACTTTGAATGCGAGTAATACCGCGGGGCGGAAGCTAGTTATTTATGTATAAGTACTATTTTGAAGTCCGCGAAAACATTGTTAGGTTAGGTTTGATTTTTACTCTATGGAAAGATTAAAATATAAAAAGTAACTAAGCATCGTACTTACTAGTTAGTCTGTCTGTTACGTCCTTATGGCTAAGCTACTGAACCAATTATGATAACAAAAAACTACAAGAGTAAATTAAAATAAGTGACGACATACAGAACGACAGAGATAACATTCGAAATCTATTTAATGCTACATAGCCACATTTAGGATAACGCCATGTCGAGGTTTCATTAAAATAAATGAAAACTTTAAATGATGCCCACACCCACCGTCGCAGTGTGGAAAATTGTAAAATTAAATGAAACTGTATATTGTAGAAAGAGCAATGACTTTCATTAGTTGTAAAGTCAAATGTGTCCCTTGGAAATGATTAAAACATATACAGGTTGATTTTGTTATCACTGGCAATACTTGCAAGGGTGGAAGTACTCATCAAAATGAACAACTTTTATAACGGGACTAACTGTGAAATCATGAAAAAATTATCAGTTGTTCTATACAAACGTTCAATACCTACTCGACCAAAATGTATGAAGCAACCATATTATTTTACGCGATATCAGAGTTAGCCCTATAATAAAAGTTGTTCACATTGATGAGTACTACCATCCCTGCAAGTATTGCCGGTGATAACAAAATCATCCTGTATATATTTTAGCTAACTTTAGGACTGCGGCTTCACCCGCGTTCTAAAGGAGACTTATACTTTCCTACAATTGTTTTCAAAGACAAGTTTATCTTCTTGTCTTGTCTTGTGTATTATAAAAGGAAAACGTGACTGACTGACTGATCTATCAACGCACAGCTCAAACCACTGGACGGATCGGACTAAAATTTGGCATACGGATAGCTATTATGATGTAGGCATCCGCTAAGCGGGTGAATCCGCGGGGCACTAAGATAGTTAATAGATAAAAATAATCATGCTATCAATATATTATCTTTACTTTACTGTGACAAAACCAAAACCTGATGAGGTAGGTGATGATATGGCTGAAGGTGGTAAACCCATACTTGCTTTTTAAATTATAAATGCGAATGTGAGTTTGTTTGTTTGTTTGTTACCTTTTCACACCTAAACCGCTGAGCCGATCGCGATGTTTGGTACGCAGATAGCCTATGGTATGGAGAAGGATATGGGCTACTTTTTTTCTCGGGAACGCAGGTGAAACCGCGGGGGACTGTTAGTAAAATATAAAATGCAGCTGCCAGTGGCAGAACACACCAATTCAATTTAACGGTATTCAGCTAGACGAGTACTACAAATGCATCATTCCCTCTGTATAATAAAAAAAAAATTCAGTATGAAGAACCCAATATTATTTTTTAACAATATGTCATATATTGTTAAAAAATAATATTGGGTAACCTAACTTAATATTATAAATGCGAAAGTGAGTTTGTTTGTTTATTTGTTTGTTTGTTACCTTTTCACGCTTAAACCGCTGAACCGACCGCGATGAAATTTGGTATGCATATAGCCTATGGTATGGAGAAGAACATAGGCTACTTTTTATCCCGGAAAAACATAAGATCCCTGGGGAACGCGGGTGAAACCGCGGGGCGGAATCTAGTTTGTAATAAATATGTGTAAGTAAATATAAGCTTAAAGGTCAGTCTTCTAAGATGTTGACATGTTGAAGGCTTATCTGGTAGATATCTTTACAGACCGTCTAATCCTGTTCATTCACAGCATTATATCTGTTAGATAAGCTATCCAGATCCTAAGTATCTCATAAAATTCTAAAGTTATACAAAATTATGCTATCAATACCCAATGTAGATTTAATTTCCAAGTCAGTTAATGCTTATTTGGTATTGAGTATCTTGATATCGAATGTACAAAATATCGGGTGTCAAAATATACAACATCGATAGCATCGGCTAATCCCTTGACTTTATCTGTATAAGGAATATGTTTTTGCATCCATTTGTTGGTTAGAATTACCTCCAAAATTAATGCAAAAGTTTTAAGGCAAAGATAGCTCAGTGGACGTACGACGTCGTTGGTTCGAATCCTACAAGCATGAGCTATCGCTGAAAATAAACATCGTGAGGAAACCATAGCACGGTGGTAGGGTACTTTGTAATACCCGCCTGACTGGCTACCACCCTTGAGTTGAAAATATGTCGCCAAATATCTACCGGTGTGTTCCGGCAGCTGCACTTGAGAGCCAGTTCCTTCTAGGTTTTGTGTGCCACCTTTGGCCACATCATTAATTACCATGTGGTCAAACACAAACCAATACTATATTGAAAAGTGAACAAAGGAGTTTATGAGATATATAAATTATCTAGCTTACCGCCCTGCGGTTTCACCCGCGAACCCCTATTTTACCCCCTTAGGGTTGGAATTTTCAAAAATCCTTTCTTAGCGGATGCCTACATCATAATAGCTATCTGTATGCCAAATTTTAGCCCGATCCGTCCTGTGGTTTGAGCTGTGCGTTGATATATCAGTCAGTCAGTCACGTTTTCCTTTTATATATACAGAAGAAGACAGATTAAGCTGCGTTTTTGGATTTTCGAAAAGCAATCCAGTCTATTGATTAATTATCTTACTATTATAATAAAAAAGAAGACTTTTTTGTTTGTTTAAAAGCACTGATCTCCTACACGTCGGATTTTAAATATTCTTTTTGCATTTGATAGTCCAATTCTTGAGGAAGGCTACATTTTATCCCAGGGATGCGGGTGAAACCGTGGGGAACAGCTAGTATCTCTATATAAGGACCTAAATCTTAAGTGTTCTAAACATGATTATTTATGTGGCAAATTAAAAAAGAAACAGAGATAAATACTTATTAATGGCACAACATCACACATTACCAACACAACTTTTTTTTTTATATAGCCACCAAAGTACCTACCTACATGCAGTTCAGCATAGCGCTTTTTATCTCACATCTTTAATAAGGAAATTTCCATTATTTACATTAACATATCACTGAGAACATTTCCCATGCAAAGATTACGCCACGGCATTTCGGTAAAATAAACATCATAAGGAAATCTACAAGTCTATCAATCTCTATTTAAGGCGATGATAGCTCAGTGGCAGTGACGTCGGACGCCGCGGCGAAGGTCGTGGGTTCGAATCCTACAATGAGCTTGAGCTTTCAGTGAAGGAAAACATCGTGAGGAAACCATAGCACGGTGGTAGGGTACTTTGTAGTAACCGCCTGGCTGGCGGTCACCCCACCACCCTCAATTTGAAAATCTGTCGCCAAACACCTATTGGTGTGTTCCGGCAGCTGCACTTGAGAGCCAGTTCCTTCTAGGCTTTGTGTGCTTACCACCTTCGGCCACATCATCACTTACCATAGTGAGGTTGTAGTCAAACACAAGCCTATACAAAGTAAAAAAAAAAACATAAATTTTAAACCGCATCGGGCACACGTGGTGGACTATGCCCTAAATCCCCCTTTTTAGGATAACTCCCCCTTTCAGGGAACTGTAAGTTTTGTTATTATCATCAACTAATACTAGTATCTAATCTAATCTAATATCATAATTAAGCCTATCCCATTTGCATAATACGATTGTTGGAACACGGAACCGAACCTGCCACCCATGGGAGGCATTGTCTGCGATCTATTTAGCTGGCAACATCCTGTCGCCTGGCACACCTAGGTGCAACGACCTGACTGATCTATATTGTCTATGGGATTAATTGCAAATGGTTTTTAGCAAGTCAGTTTCGCTGCATTGGTTGTATACATACTTATTGTAGTATCAAATTGTAAATCATTTCCTACTAATATGTTACAAGGGCGACTCTATTACTCTTTCACACAAAAACTACTGAACGGATTTGAATGAAATTTGGTAGGTACACAGATAGAATATAGATACTTTATATATTTTACTTTCTTTTCTTATTTTTTTTTAAGCTATTGTATAGCTTTATTCGCGGGCTTCGGGGTTTGTTAAGCTATTGTATTCCTTCGGGGTTTGAGCGCGGCGACCGAATCAAGAATTTTTTCGTAACGAAAAAAATCCGTAACTAAAAAACCTAACACCTCCCACACACACATACATACACGTTAAGCGTATGTATGCTGTTTGTGAGAAGGTATATAGGTGTATATGTATATATTAATATCAGAGAAAGAAAGAAAAAAAATACTGCCTTAATAAATAATAAATAAATAAGTTGATAAAAAGAGTGTCCCCGAGTGCCACACGTATTTTTTATGTTTGTTTGTATGCGTGTTTGTGATAGATTACTAACTCTCAAGTCTCGTCAAGTCTTAGCACTGTATATTATTCGTATTAAAATATTAAATCATATAATTATTAAATGGAAGAAAACACATTGGAAGATGCGGCAAGAAGTTAATTTAAAAAAAATAATAACTGTAATTGAATTATTTTATGTTAATAATTTCAAAACAAATTTAGACATAATTTAAAAATGTAATAAATATATATATTAGCCTAAACCGTATCAAACGCATCAAAATCCTGTCCTCCGTAAGTAAACAGTTACCGTAAAAAAGTAATTATTCCATAACTAAAGAGAAATTAGTTTATAAGTAGAGAAGATTTGGGTACGGTACGGATTCGTTAAAAATAATTTCTTCGATGTATTCTGAATTACACCAACTGGAATCCAAAAAAAATGTAGCAAAGTTTTACGCCACGTCACTTAAAAGATTCGATTCAACCAGTAATTTAAAAAATCCCAATTACTTCCCAACTCCATTTGTCGAGTACCGAGTTAAAAACACACACGATACGCATTGTCAGTTCCCGAGTTAGATTGCGAGAGTAAATTGACAGACAGACCGGTCGGAAGCCAATCACACATATTGCATCCACTGCACTACGTTATAATGGATGTACGGATTTTTTATGCAACGATTTATTTCAAACTTGCTTTTCCGGTTTCAACCGCGTTTCCGGTATTATAAATGTAGCCTAAGTTACTCCTTGTAACATCAGCTATCTGCCAGTGAAAGTCTCATCCAAAACAATCCAGCTGTTTCAGAGATTAGTCGGAACAAACAGATAGACACAGAGATAAAATTAAATGCTGCTATTTTGATATTACAAACAAACAATTCAATTTTATTTGTTTGTATAGTTTTTTTTTATACAACATTGATCGGCAAGCAATCATACGGCCCGCCTGATGGTAAGCGGTTACCGTAGCCTATGAACGCTTGCAACACTAGGGGGGGTATCACTCACGCGTTGCCGACTCTTCCCCCCTCCCCGATGAGCTCTGGCGACCTTACTCACGCGAAATGATATAGATGTGGTAAAAAAGTTGACCATCTCATCATGGACATACATACACTTCCACAAAACTAATAAGATCTATTATAGTGGCCCTACTTACCCAATCAAAAGGTTATACAGCAAGGCATATTCTTAGAGCACTGTACAGAGGACCATCAGCGGATTATATATTTTCCCGGGATAAAATATATGCTATACATTAATCCAGAATATATTTTACCTGTGTGCAAAATTTCATTCAAATCCGTTCAATAGTTTATGCGTGAAAGAGTAACAAACATCCGGACATCCATACTCACAAACATTCGCATATACAGGTACCGCTGTTATAGATGCAAAATGATAATGTGGTTGAAGGTGGTAAATATGCAACACCTAGATGTGAACTGCTGCTCAAACTGCTGAAAAACACCATTAGAAGTGCATCAGATTACCATCATGAAGGACCTATTTTTAAACGACTTCAAAAAGGAGGTTTTTTTTTTTTACTTTGTAAAACAAGCTTGTGTTTAACCACAATCTCACTATGGTAAGTGATGATGTGGCCAAAGGTGGTAAGCACACAAAGCCTAGAAGGAACTGGCTCTCAAGTGCAGCTGCCGGAACACACCAATAGGTGTTTGGTGACAGATTGTCAACTGGAGCGTGGTAGCCAGCCAGACGGGTACTGCAAAGTACCCTACCACCGTGCTATGGTTTCCTCACGATGTTTTTTGTACACCGATAACGCTGAGATTTATGATCCGATTTACGTAATTCTTCTGTAGTTTGATGCGGAATAGTTGCCATTTGGTCCCATAAAAACAAATATTGTGATCTGATCATGGACTTTGAAGAAATGACGGAATTCCTCAACAAAAAGGAGTACGAATATCGCGATTGAAATATCTTATTCAGTATTGTCGACACTTATTATTGATATGCATATCCTCGATCAGTGACAAACCTTCATAGGTTTTCAATACGCATAAAAAACAAAAAAATGGAAAAATAAAATTAACTTTTAACAAAAAGTAAAACCGACTTCAAAACTTTTCACTAAAAAGTATAAAATAATGATGTTAGAACTCGTTTTGAAGTCGGTTTTACTTTTTGTTAAAAGTTAATTGCTGAAGACTGTTTAAGTAATCAATTGGTTAACTGCTAAATAGTATTCCATTACATTTATCAATTTCATGGGTTTGAACATCTGAAATGAACCAGTTTTTAGGTCAATTTAACATCTGGTTTAGGAGTTATCCCTTAGCGGGCTTGTCAAGAAGTATAACTGTACAAGGGTCTTTTTAGTTCAACAAAATCAAATGTACTTATTCATATTATCATATAGTAAAATTATCTAACTAGTAGTGTAGTAGAGTCGAGGGAAGAAAAATTAAATAAAATTCCAGCTCGTAACGAGGAAAGCCGGGTAGTTCGCTATTTAATTATGAATTTATGAGCAGTGGGGAAAATGCAAACCTAGAGGTAAGGCGACGGTTATAGTAGGAGAGTGGAGCGGGAGCGGGAGCGGGTGGAGATTACTATTCAGTTTTATGTAACTGAAGTGTAAAAAGATAACTTTTCTTTTGAGTTTATTATAAAAAATTGCACACATTGTAAAAAATATGTTAAAACTACTGAATTAATTACTAAACACTACTACATAACCAGTAAAACTAACTTTCAATATCAAAATTTTCACACAATAGTACTACAAAAATCTTACTATATGTGAAAGTGAGTTTGTTATTCCTCTCGACGTCTCAACGACACAATTAATCGTAATGAAATTTAGCACGCAGGTTAGCTTATGGCATGGAGAAAAAGGTTACTTTTTAAATCCGCGGAAGACTAGTTTTAATAAATATTTCATTAAATGTTTTAATCCCGCTCCCGCTTCTGCTCCTGAATAAAGCTGCACCTCAACCATTGCAGCTCCTCTCAGTTTCTGGTTAATTAAGACACTGTTTTGAGTGGCACTTAATGTAGTCTAAATAAATAATACCATCCACATTTCAGAAATGGTGGGATTCGAACGAAATACATCGTGAATGGTGAAAGATGTGAGCATAGAATTAGATGAATGGAAATGTAAAATATGTTTTTTGTTTGTTAGTACGTTATTCGACTGTAAAAACTTGTTGTAAGTATGTGTTCATCATAGCGTTAGTAAGTTCTTTACTGGATTAGGTATTTAATTTAATTATAATTCTTGTAGATTCGTTTCTTATAAAATTAATCAAAGACCGCTTTTCTGTAGAAAATTTGTTTATTAGTTACCCTTTTGACAGCACAACAATCGTCATGAAAATTCTCACGGAGGTAGCCAATTGAGAAAAAATCTTTTTATCCTGAAAACGCGGATGAAAGTGCGGGGCGAAAGCTAGTACATTTTTTTTAATCCACCATTAAATTAGAATTGTTTTGAAAAAAAAAATACATTAATATTATAGTAGGTACCTACCATTCAAAGTCAAAGTCAAAGCCATTTATTCAGTTTAGGCCCTAAGAGGGCACTTATGAACGTCGAAACTACTGAAGTTACCACCGATTCGGAAGTCGCCTTCAACTGAGAAGAACCGGCAAGAAACTCAGCAAGGTTACATTTTTTATATATTTTGTTTTTTTTTTTTGGACAATCTGACAATGTTGGCTTTTTTCCATTAAATTTTTAACAATTTTTAAAGAAATATAATACACATAAACACAAAAGATGAAAAAAAAAACAACAAGAAAAATAAATAAAAAATAATAACCTGAACAAGTTCAAATTTATAAAAAATAAATATAGTATCTCTAAAATACTAAGTACTGGCTTCTTTATAAGTATGAACAAGGTGCACTTGTGCAGAGTGCAGCTATTTCCAGACATCTTTATCTTCAATGTAATGAGCTACCTTGTAATAGGCTTTTTCTTTCAAAACTTTCTTAATGTGAGATTTGAATTTGAAATCAGTCATCTTGGTAACTGAGAGAGGTAATTTATTATAAAAGCGTACACTACTTCCAAGAAATGACTTTTTAACTTTGGCTAATCTAAAATACGGACCATTGCCTAGAATACCTCATCACTTTTGATGTTTTTTTTTTAAATTGCACCCAATTTCCGTGTTTCCATCTATAGTTAATTGATAATCGTAAATCCCATGGTGTTCACAACCCGAACATACCCTTATATCAATTAATATTATTAATTAACGTGTGGGCTTTAATTAGAGCTATCTAGGTATCAATTAGATCGGACAGACTGATTGGTATTTTGTATATAGCTAGCTCATTATATGGAGTGTTTGTTTAATGCTTCTCATGTAGGTATATATAGGTAGGTTCATACATTTTTCAGGTATAATTAGGTACTAAAATTTACTATCTGTTTGAGTCTATTATCCGCGTTCCCGAGGGATCAAATGTTTTCCCGGGATAAAAAGTATCGTAGTATTTATGTTATTCTAGGCTATGATCTATTTCTGTGCCAAGTTTCATCTAAATCCGTTCATGCGTGATTGAATCACAAAAAATCAAATACACAAAACTCGGTATTCTCTATCTGTTTCTCCGCTTACTTTTTCTAAACTACGCAACGGATTTTCATAAGGTTTTCACTAATATAAAGAACGATAAACGAGGAGGTTTTTTGTATATAATTTTTAAGTATTTTGTACATATTATGCTGAACTATCGAGCGAAGCCGGGGCGGGTCATTAGTTAACAATATTTGAATGCCGGCAAATGGTTTCATTTTATAGCACTATTGTTCTTGTCCATAAAGCAGTTAAGAAGGCAGTAATTTTATAGTCAAACTGTGACGTTGAATCGGATCTTATCAGGAAGTATAAAGTTGTGTCGTAAATATGTCGTAATTATTATTGAATAAACTTGTAAATTAATAACTAATCTGTCATAGATCCGACAGTGTAGGAGTAATAGCAAAATGGTTGATAGATTCTGTGAATTTTAATTAATTTGCATGTTTTAATTTTGTAAAACAGTCATTATTCATTTTTCAAAATATTTCTACTAGCTGTCCCCCGCGTTCCCGAAAAATAGTAGCCCATGTCCTTCTCCATATCATAGGCTATCTGCGTACCAAATTTCATCGCGATCGGTTCAGCGGTTTAGGCGTGAAAACGTAACAAACAAACTCACATTCGCATTTATAATATTATTACTAGCTGTCCGCGGATTCACTCGCGCACCGGTTTAACCGCGACCTACCCGATATACACGCAAAATTTCATAAATATCGATCGAGCCGTTTCGGAGGAGTATGGTAACTAACATTGTGACACGAGAATTTTATATTATTATATTAGAAGAATAGTTAGAGTTGAAGTACTAAATTGTTCTCAAATAAATTACATAACTCAATAATAGCTAATATTTATATATACCTAACCGTCACAAAATGCCCCTAAAATCAACGTTCTGGTTATAATTTGCCCAAAATTACATTTAGACGGGTGGTTAATAATGTAACAGTTGCCATGGCAACCGCTGGCCCTTCAGGGATGCAATGGCTGGCTCCCGCCCATATATGCTATGTCTGTCTCGGTGCACAGTGGTTTAGCTCGATGTAAATATTGGACAAAATATTATTTCATAATAATGAAGAAGGTCAACATTGATTTGTCGTTTGGTTAACTGTCAGATAAGTTAGAAAGAGTTTTATAGATTAGGCTATTATATATAATATCTTTTACAATTTACATATTTAAAGAGTAAATTATTTACAAAAATACAAAACTAAAAATTAATAAAATTCTAAAAACGCAAACGATTTAAGTCCTTTTTTATCCCAAAAGTATGGAAAATGTTTTAGTTTTTTTTAAGCTATTGTATAGCTTTTATCGCGGGCTTCGGGGTTTGAGACCAAATCAAGAAATTTTGATATAAAAAAAACCTAACACCTCCCACACACACGTACGTACATACACGTTAAGCGAACTGCCTAAATAAAAAATAAATAAAATTATTATAATTGCATAAGCTGATAAAAAAAATGCTATGCAATAGCTTTACCGCGGCAGTCCCCGAGTGCCACACGTATATTTTTTTACTTTGTATAGGCTTGTGTTTGACCACAATCTCACTATGGTAGGTGATGATGTGGCCGAAGGTGGTAAGCACACAAAGCCTAGAAGGATCTGGCTCTCAAGTGCAGCTGCCGGAATACACCAATAGGTGTTTGGCGACAGATTTTCAAATTGAGGGTTGGTGTTTTCTAATGAATGGCCAACTATTTAAACACCACTTAGGTTCGAGAAACCCCTATCCCATTACCGTAGCCTATGAACACTCTTCTTTGGATTTATACATCGATGCATTTGCAGAAGTTATAATGTAAAGAAATGGTTTAATTGCTGCAGATAGTGCGGGGGAGCGATAAGTCTCCTGAAGGCTATATCTGAGAGATATGATGATCTCTATCTCAATTATTGGCTGGTGCTAATAAAACCTAAAGTTATTTTATACTAACAAAAATGTATTTTATTCGAATATAGATTATTCTAAGATTACAAGAACCGGCCCAAAATCTTAATTCAAACTGTCAATTTGAACTTAGATCGTGTGGAAAAAAGGTGCAATTTCCATATTGGCTGGCGTCCAACCGATGCGCCCACTGTGCAGACTATTACCATATTAATGCGATACGTTATTACCCACAGTAACTGATTGGGCTGGCTTTACTCGGGCCGTGTGACGTCATCTTTCTTTGGGTCAGAATTTCATCGTCGACGGTAGCACTGTGCGGAATTTATGCAAATACTTTGTAGAATGTGCATATAAAGGTATGTTTGGGCTAGATTAGATTATTAAGTGTATATGAATTGAAGTAAAGGGATAAATTATGTCATTGTACTTAGTCCTTTCCTTAGAATAGTATAATAATAAATATTCTGGGACATTATTCCTCACACACGGCCATCTGACCCCAAACTAAGCAGAGCTTGTACTATGGAAGCCAGATAACTGATATACTACTTTTCTTTTGTAAATACATACATATATAGATAATTACACCCAGACTCAGGACAAACAGACATGTTCATGCACACAAATGTTTGTCCTGTGTGGGAATCGAACCCACGAATTGCGGCGTGATAGATAGGGTATCTTACCAACCACGCCAACTGGCCCGTCAAGTATTGACTGACTTACCAATTTTAACTTGTTAGTGGTGTCTTTAAATAAAGCTTTGCTTACCTGAAAAATAAAAAAACGTGATTTAAAAAAATATTCGGCAATCCAGAAAGTTAAAGTGTTTATAAACAAAGTTTCTAGGAATAAAAAAAAAAACTATTTTCAACTGTACCTAGAGTACATACTCTGCAATTTCTTAAAATACCTATAGAATTATTTATTATCAAAGATTTGATAAAATCATAAATAAAGTAACCGCATACTATTGCAAATTATATCTGCATCGCTTTGTGTTCTCAATGGGCATCCAATTTAAATCTATAAGATTGCAATGCGTGTGCGCATAAGTGACAGATATACGAGGGCGAGGCGCCGGGCGCATTCCAAACGCATCGGCCATTGTCGGGTATCATCGGGCGTACTCGGGATTGTTATATATTTTTTTTGTATTTATAATCAAATGTTTTCATACAAATACTCGATACGTATTCAATCTTAAACTTTAATATAGAGAACTGATGACTCATTTTTGCAATTTTGAAGAAAAAATATTATTATTTATTTAGTCCCAGTAGTTATTAAATTTAAAAGCATCTTCTGACCACAACAAAATACGATTCAACACTTAATAGAGACAAATTAATACTTCTTAATTATAATGATCAAATGCTTTGCTATCATTATCTTATAAATCATCAGACTTTTAAATGCCGCCATAGATTTTACTTTTTATTTCTTCTGTTAAGCTATAATATTATATACATTTAAAAATGTATAATCACACGTAAGTGTTCGTCTTATAGGTTGCCGATAAGTACCGGATAGCTTATCTGATAAACAAGACAGTCTTTAAAAATGAACAGTACGTATTATAAATATATTTACCAGATAAATTGTCAGGTACTTATCGGTAACCTATTTCACTGGGCCTAATACCCAGTGTCTAGAAGCCTGATGAACAATGCTAATTACTTTTTAAAATGATACCTATCACTGTTGATGAAGTATTTAATAAGAAAGATATTTGAGCATAAATTAATTTTGATTGGGATTTCAAAATCTGATGGTAAGTCTTATTTTATAGAAATGCTTAATTTATAAACTTAAAGAAAGTTTGGATGAGAAATAGGATCGACAGAATAATGGCATAAAAGAAAAACGTTTTTAACCGACATCAAAAAAGGAGGAGTCTCTATGTTCGACGCGTATGTTTTTTTCAGGTTCATCACATTTCAATACAATTTTGTTCTCCTCTCTTCTCAAAGTTAAAAAAAATATTTATAAATACAAAATCCACGACAGTCTAATGTAATCCACCATCTTTTACAACCATAAATAAGATCATTATTGCTATTCGTAAGCACATTACGGTGTCCATGTTTTACTACTATTAGTGGGCAATAATTATCCCGTTCACCCAGTATTTATTGGTCATAAGTTAACGTACACAGTACATTTGATTTACAGCATACTAAGTGCGGCGTAACTGTTTATTTAGTAGCTTTCTTGAATTGGTCAGTGGTGTAATAATGATGCGTGGTAATTAATGTGCTGGTCTTCATTATGTGTTAATAGGTTTTTTATGTGCCATTTCAGGATGTTGTCTTGCTCGTAGAATAAATTTTCCTGTAGGCCTTTACCCTGTTGTCCCTCCATGGAAACATAACGTAATTAGTCAATGAAAGGATCTCGAATGAATGGTGAATTTATTTAATTGTAAAAGGAAGGACGGGACACGTAATGGAATAATTGTAGCTTTTCTCTATAATATGTCTATAAATATAACTTATTCAGGCAAAAAATAAAATTGCGTTTAAAAACAAAAATAGGGCAAAAAATTTGAAAAAAAAATTGACAGATCCCACTGGTAGTTCCAGAGATTAGCACCTTTAAACAAACAAAACTCTACTCCTTTATTATATTAGTATAGATAAATAATGACGCAACGTATTTTTTGTGAGCCTACATATTAATTTTGACATAAAACAATTAACAGTTGAAATCGAGACCGCAAAGTGTAAACCGCAATAAAATTTATTTCACAAAATCCCGACGTATAACAGAACAAAGTGTGAGAATTAATAATAATGTAGAACGCATATAATATTCAGCTTTATTACTTCGCTCTAGAGTTCATAATTATAAAATTGAATCAATAAAATATTGGTAAAAGGAATATTTATTAACCTGATTTAATTTGATTTCCATTATTGGATCAAGTCCAAAAGTAATTGTTATTGACAACGTTGATAAAGTCTTATTTACAATGGCTATTTAGTTAGATTAGTTTTTAGTCATCTACTAGTTATGCACGATAGTAGTTTTGTATCTACCGTGAATGTATTTTTAACCGACATAAAAAAAAGGAGGAGGTTATCAATTCGGTTGTATTTTTTTTTCTTTTTATTATCAAACCCAATACGGTTTGAGAAAATAGCCAATTCATAGGATCAAGAGGTTTATTATAATCCCCAAGAAATATAAGACCAAGAATACGTAGATGACATATTAAAAAGTACTGCTTCCAAAGTAATACAAGAAAAAAATCTGTACCCTCAACCACAACTAACGATGCGGTGACAGTTTGTGGCGACGGACGAGCGGTCACTCGGCGACCAACTGCCGAGTTGAGTGAACATATTTTCTGAAGCGGAATGTTTATGGTTTCAATAAAAAAAATGCACTGGTGGAACAGAACTGAGCTTGTTGTAAAAAAAAAAAATTGCACTCCGGGAGTGCCGACAGAAGTGAAAACTGTATTTTTTTTAAGAGATAGAGATTGAGATTGTTCTCTTGTATCGTCATCATTATCATTAAAATTCTTACAATCTAAAATAGATTTTTTAATCTGAGTGACTTTGTTTTGTTATGGCGCCAAAACTACTGACAGCGATTAGCGACATTACTAGCCGCAATTATTTTAATGGGAGAAAAAAGAAACTAAACGTCAAACTGCGTCTCACTCGTAACGGTGTCGCGAGTCCAGAGGTTTTACCTCGTCTAAAAAGAAACTAAACGTCAAACTGCGTCTCATCAAAACGGTGTCGCGTCTCATAACGGTGTCGCGAGTACAGAGGTTTTACCTGATCTAAAAATATACGTACCGCGCTAAAAGAAGTTAACACTTCAAAAATAGATATCGTGATTCACGTGAAAAGGATGTTTTTAGAAATGATTCTTTCGTGATAATAAACAAAAACAGGAAGTTTTTTTTTCGGACGGTCCTTATATTCCCTTTGATTCTTACTGAATCCTGAGGAACTAAACCTAAATGATATCCGTTGGGGTAGACAAGTTCTAGAGTGGAGACCGCGAATCGGCAAACGTAGTGTAGGACGTCCTGCGACTAGGTGGAGCGACGATATACGCAGGGTAGCTGGCAGCAACTGGAGTATGAGAGACGAAGATCGGGCTCAGAGGCATATTTTGGGAGAGACCTATGTCCAACAGTGGACTGATGTAGTTTGATGATGATGAAGCCTAAATGAAATAATAATAGGTAAATATCCTGGGACATTCCTCACACCCGGGTATCTTGATCACAAACTAAGCGGAGCTTGTACTATGGAACTGATATACAACATATATTACTTTTTTGGCATTATTATCTGTCTTCTTTATTCCCAATCATTTAGGGTCTGAACAATATGAACACTTCTATTCATCACCTCAATCCGTTATCTCAGCATTCAATCACCAAGAATGTAATTCTTTAGATTTTTAATAAGGACTATAAAGCCAGAATCAACGTTTGCAAAATAAGCAAAAATATTGTCCCCGTGTGAATGTGTGTTAAAAAAAATGTATGCAAAAGCTTGAACTCAACAACGCTATAAAATAAACAAGTATAGCAAGGTACGTAGGGTAAGGCATTAGTGATAGGCAGGGCCGTGAGCCTGCATACATTAACTTGAGAGCCCATGGGATCTATGTAGACAAATTTGCCATATCATGTCATATATGACAGAAACGAGTATATGGCAGCGGAGTTTGATAGAAGTTTGACATTTTTAACACTAATAGTTTGTGTTTTTGTTTGTTTGACTGCCATAATACAGGGTTAAAGTCATAGTAAAAATTGTCCAGGATACCAGAATAGCGATGAATGGTGATGGAAGCAAAAATCCAGATGATCATTGAGAATACAATGATTATCTATACTAATGATGTACGACAATGCAGTTTTACCATTGCACGTGTTGGACATCTTGATTGAAATAAAAGATGTAGTAAAACAATGATTGAAATCTAGCTGTAATGTATAGTTCAAAGTATTTGTATAACATATATCGCATTTTAAATGGTAGTAGCACAGTCTATGCAACTCTTAGTAGTAGTAGCTGTATTCGTTCTTTTCGGGACAGGCAAAGGTCTAAGCCATACAGCCAATTCTTAAGTTTTGGATTTTTAAATATCAATGTCTTATGTGCCTAAATATAAAGGCCAAAGCCAAATCTGGTGTAAATATAGTCAAGTCAGTCAGGTTTTAGTAAAATGGTGGCTGTTTTACTAAAACTTTTCGTGGACTATTTGAGACAAGATGAAAAGTCACGCATTCATTTAATTTCACTTCACTCGTGCACTTGTATTGATCTTTATTGGACAAAACGCCACCAATATCATTTAATAAAACTCAAAATACACCGATTTCATGAAAATAAAACGAAAACGCAACGTGACTTCGTATGTTCCCGTCAAAAAGTCCTCCATTTTAAATGGAAATGAAGAAGTAGCAAATATGTATGCTCAATACGTAGTAAAACTGTCGGACTATTTTATTTTTAACAACGCGCACTGCAACTTACCAAAGTTTAATTGCACGCGAATGAATGAAACAAACAAACATATAGATATATTGATTTCTATAAAGATAGATTCGTAAATTTAATTGTCAAAGAAATCGTTTTTTTTTTTTTCAATTAACTAACATTCGCTACCATGCGACATGAGCCAATCTCACTAAACTATGTACAAAATCACCACTGATGATTTACCTTCCACATTTAACCTCTCTCACATCTATCGCTGCCTCAAATTGATTTAACTTTTCACTAGAAACATTTTTGCACTAAAAAATCTCGAAAATGGAGCACTTAAAAATTCTAAAATGCAATTTCAACCCCTAAAAATCTGCAACGCGTTGCAGAAAGCTCCAGCCGTAGTGGTGAATTTGGTACAATTGAAACTTCGTCGAATGTAGGCCGCGGTAGATTGTGGTGAATATGTCCCAGTAATGTAATGACGGATGGTTAAAATGCAGTGGTGTTGCCCCACTGTAAGCGATGTGCACTGTGACATTTTTATAAACTGAATTATCCTAATCCTAACTAATATTATAAATGCGAAAGTGAGTTTGTTTGTTTGTTATCTTTTCAAGCCTGAACCGCTGAACCGATCGCGATGAAATTTAGTATGCAGATAGCCTACGATATGGAGAAGGACAAAGGCTACTTTTTATTCCGGGAAAACCTAAGATCCCTTGGAAACGCGGGTGAAACCGCGGGGTGGAATCTAGTAACAATAAAAGTAGACTAAGTTACTCCTTATATAACATCATATGTTAGTCAGTGAAAGTCTCATCAAAATCGGTCCAGCCGTTTTGGAGTTTACCCGGCTCAAAATGACAGGCAAAAAAGTTTTTTTGTTATAGGTATCGTACATATTTTTATATGCATTTAGTAAATGCTGTTATATTCACATTACACACAAACAGACACTTCAATTATATTTATTTGTAAGTTTTTCTTTATTGTAAAAGCAGGCATCTGATACAGTGCCACTCGTTCTTGCTTACAGTGGCGAAATACTTTAAAAGTATATTTCAGAAACGGATCGCAGTACTAACGAGCAGAAACCTAACCACTGCGAATCTTTTATATAGGGTTGTTGTTGTGTCGATAGTTTTAACGAGCTGCTATTGATTTATATTGATGTCGATAATAATTTGGATTTATGTTTGATTCTTTTGGTTAGCGATCGATTGAGAAAAATCGGTATGAGCAGCTGTTATTTCAGGAAACGCTATGACTGTCTCTATGTACTTACTTAAAACTGCTTATAGGTAGTTTTATACGACGATAAGTACATAAATTATATACACGATTCACTGTCGTTGGTTTTATTTTTTTTATGGCTGAAGGCTGACTAAAGCAGGCAGCCCACCTGATGGTAAGTGGCCACCGTCGCCTATGGATATTAGCAATACAAGAGAGATCGCCAATGTGTTGTCGACCTTTTTAAAGCCTAGGAGGCAACTGGCTCTCAAGCGCAACTAGCGGAACTCTCCAATAGGTGCTTATCGATAGATTTTCATCATCGCCATAAAAATTGTGAGAAGGGCGCCTATTGTAACATTAGTAAATAAAAGTAAAGTAAAAAGTAGTTCAAAGTTTTGCATGACTACTCCAAACATTGTAGTGTGAAATAATGTATTTTATCTACACAATAAAAATATTTATCGATATCGCGTCCCAACACTCACTCGCACTCATCACAAGTGGTCGCATAACGACCTCGATAACGAACTGCGGTGCATTGTTATCGACAAAATGCAAAGCAAGTCGATAGACTCCACTCAGTCGAAAAGCTGACTTTGTGTAAATCTTATTTTAGTGACATCCCTACTGAGGGTGATCCGTTCAAATGTAATCGCTGAAAGGAAGGAGATCAGCTTTAGGATTTACAGGTTTTAGGGGAGAACTCATCAGATTTTAGAAAAAAATAAGTACAGTATTAGAATGCTATCAGTTGAGAAAGATCCCATCAAAAACAAAAATGTTAAGTCTCGCAACGCATACCTTCCACCATAAATTGTGAGATCTCATGTAAAACAAGTCAGTTATTTTAGTTAGCACTAGCTTTTCCGCGCGGTTTCACCCGCGTTCCCGAGGGATCTTGTGTTTTCTCGGGATAAAAAGTAGCCTATAGGCTTCCTCGATAAATGGGCTATACAACACTGAAAGAATTTTTCAAATCGAACCAATAGTTCTTGAGATTAGCGCGTTCAAACAAACAAACTCTTCAGCTATATAATATTAGTATAGATGGAAGCACCTATTCAACAATATTATCATAAAATGTGAAGGTTTTGGTCTGCGCTTTATTTGTGCTTTAATAGGAAGAAAGAAAGAAAAAGTTTTATTTAAACACACAACTACTAATATTTATCTTCCACCAATATATGCTTGAAGAATACACCAATCCTTTTACATGAACAAGGAATAGACGAATTTTAGGAGATAAACTCATATTAATGTACGTCCCCTCTGGAGTGGCTTGAGCCACCCCTAACAGGGAGGGGGGATGTCAAAATCCACCACACGGGTCTGGTGTACAATGTCAAAGTCCAAGTCATTTATTCAGTTTAGGCCCTAAAAGGGCACATATGAACGTCGAAACTACAGAAGTTACCATATGGATAAATGTTGCCATGGGAATCGAAACCACGACCCGTGGCGTTTAAGTTAGGGTATCTAACCTTCAGCCTAAATTGCCCTCCTTAAAAAGCATCAAAATTTGTTTACCAAAGAGTAGTCAGTAGTTGAAAACATTTGGTATCATGATTCGTATATTATACATATCTGTGAACTCTCCGAGCTATTCGGCAATGGACGCGTGTAATTAAAATAGTTTCCCCCGATTTATTTCCACCCCCATCCCAACCCCCTCGTCTAACGACCGCAGCTATCCCACTGGATTGATAGGTCGAATAGTTGGTTTACTATGAGATAGGAATTTTATTTACTGTGGTATCAACTTTTCTAATTTGAGTAACAACAGAAAATAGTTATTTTGGGTATAAATTTAAAGCTTTATTAATTTGGAAGACATTTTTTTTAGAAGAGAAATTATTAATTATTAATAATAACAAATATATAAATTTTATTTCGAGGTCCTTAAAATTATTTATGTCTCAATTTTAACGTCATTATAATTTCTCTAAAAACCTTCTTTTTACGATCCTACCCGTGATTTTTTTACTCGAGCAAAACTAGCAAAGTGCACATATACAATTCGAATTATCTAATCTACACAATGATTCAACATCAGTGCATCGTTCGTCACACTCGCTGAGCGCGCACAAAACCTCGCCTATCGGCACATACCGTCTGTACATAGGCATGTATATGTGGTGCATTGTTTCATACGTCATCTCGCAACGTCTGTAGGTTAATTCTTGCATGAATTGTTACGATTAACCTAGAATTAGGTAATTATTGAAGTACTTTTACACATATAAAATATGTCCTAATTCAATCACTGACTGACTCATCAAACCCAGAGCTATTACGATGTAGACAAGGAATAAATCCCCTGAAGCCTGAAAGGGTAAAATAGGTGATCGCGGGCTAGTCAATTAATAAATAAACTCACAAAGAACTCACTTTTTTATATATTTTTTTAAATAGTAATTTTATAATGTCTTCATTTACTAGAGTCGATGATTTCGACGAATAAAACGATGTAATTACATTCTTATTCATGCTTAATTACACTTCAGAATAAAGCATTTTTTATTCGGGCTATTCATGGATCTTATTTTTGTACTAACTTTCAATAGAAACGTACTAGAACTGTGCTGACATCGAGCTGTTTTAGATTTAGATAAAAAATAATGTTCCTCGTTTAAAATTTTATTGAAGTGAAACTTCTTTGTGTGCTACGTTTTATATGGTGTCAAAAAGAAATAAAAAAGGATGGAAAATAGTACTTGGCCAGAGAGAGCAAGACAGAATAATAGTTTCACTTTTGTCATGCGTACTGAGTTGCACGTGCTCTTTTTTTTATTACCTACATTTTATTTGCCAGCTCCTTAAATCATGTAAACCATTGTAATTAAAGCAATCTTCAATTAATCCTATTCACTTGAATTGACTTGAAAAACTTGAATGTTCGTATGTTTGTGAGGGAAAAACATAAGATTCCTCGGTAACCTGGGTGAAACCAGAAGTAGGGGTAGAAACTAGAAGTAAAATATAAAGTCATTCTTTCCCATCTACTTTTTTCAATTCTATTTGAATCAAATATTGAATAAGTTTTAACTGAACTGAAACTATAAATCTTGAGTAACAACTGTAACGAGTAAGACAATTATACTGAGATGTTATAACGGTAGTCCTTTTGTAGTGAAGCCGGCACGACACAGCTTTAAAGGCCGGGTACAATGGAGACAGCAATTAATTCCAATAGCCACGCTTTGGAACTATTTACATGGAGTTATTAACTTCTGGAAGTGTTTGTGAGCGGGGAATGTGAGCAAATTTCAGCGCAGTAATTTTTGGATTGGTATGTAGATACTGCCTTCGGTGACAGCACTAATTTATCATGGAAAGCAAATAAAAATATTTATAAGATTAGTCATGTATGTAACACTAACTGTCCCATACTGTTGCACCCACTTTCCTGGAAAATAAAGTTGCCTATGCTCCACTCTATTACCATAGGCTACCTGCATGCCAAAATTATTGTAATAATACTGGCTTTTATATTGTTCTTTTATGTATTCAAAATTCTCCTCTTTCTAAGTAACTAGGTTACCACTTACTTCATTAAATAACAAACCTGAAGATACACGTCTTTTCTTATCCTCTAATAGAATATTACAACAATTCGTTATCAGCACGAAGCTCTAGTGTTGTATAGTTTTGGTTATTCAAGAAAAGTAATGCATATCTTCATAATAATTTATTGAAGTGGTATTTGTGTGATTAAATAGTTTTTTCGTGTACTCTTCTGAGATGGCGAATCCAAATGGAGACACAAATGAGCGAGGTATGCGTAGTTCCTCAATTCCAACATTCACCCTACATAATAGAGACGGGTATAGTACGTGGAAGTTTAAAATGCGAAATTATCTTATGCATGAGGAGTTGTGGGAAGCGATCAGTGGCTACCCAACAGGGATGAACGTTTCCAATATCACAAAGATGAGGAGCGATCAGAAGGCACTAACAAAAATTTGTCTTACCCTTGAATCATCTGCAATTACGCATGTGCGAAGTGCAACTACGGCAGCTGAAGCGTGGATAGCTCTACAAAATGCTTATGAGGACAAAGGTATGGGTCGGCGTTTACATTTAGAACGGAAATTATACAGATTGAGACTTGAAGATTTTGATAATAATATTGAGTCGTTTATCAATGCTGTTATTTCCACTGCTCAAGATTTGGCAGATATAGACAAAGTAATTGATGATGCGTCCATTGCTGCTATTCTTTTAGGAGGTCTAACGTCGAGATATGACCCACTTATTATGACTCTCGAAAATAGTAATGTTCACGTTACCACCGAACTGGTAAAGTCCAAATTACTGAACGAAATATCCAAGGAAAGCTCGATAAAACTGGAGACAGCTATGAAGTCAAAGGTTAATGCCTCTTCTGTTGAGTCAAAGACAAAGAAAATTGTGTGTTATGGTTGTGGAGAACCTGGTCACAAAAGACCAAACTGTCCTCTAAAGAAAAAGAAGGCCATGAAAAGGCAGAATCCCAATAACAAGGACTCGACCTCTGTGTCTGCTTTAGGAGTAACGAATAATTATGACATGGACAAATGGTACATTGATTCAGGCGCTACCAAACATATGACTTCAAGACGAGATTGGTTTGTAGACTTAAAGCCTATTGATAACAAGGTAACAGTTGCAAACGGGATTAAGATTGACGCTGAAGGCATCGGTAAAATATCTATAAATACCGAAAACAACGTCGATACAATTAATGATGTGATGTATGTACCTAACTTGCAAACAAATCTTCTATCTGTGAAGACAGCAGTAGAAAAAGGGTTTACTGTGATGTTTGACAAGTCTGGTTGTAATTTATTTAATTCAAAAACCTTCTCCTTTACAGGTGATGCGGTTCTACATGGCTCGCCCTGTGGTGGATTGTACACACTTGATTGTGCGGTGAATATTCCCCAATTTAGAGCCTATGACGTGCACTCTGATTCTGTCTCTAAGTATCAGGTATGGCATAAGCGTTTAGGTCATTTGTGTCGCGTCGGTATGAATCTGCTGAAAAATAGTCATAAGGTTATTGATTATAAGGATGTGGATAAAAATCCATGTGTTTCTTGTGTGCAAGCGAAACAAGCTCGAAAACCGTTTAAGGCGATTACTTATAAAAGAGCAACTTCAATGTTAGAACTGATTCACTCTGATCTTTGTGGACCAATGTCAGTTAGCTCTTTTCAGGGTAATAAATACTTTTTAATTTTTATAGACGATTTTTCGAGAACTATATTTATATATTTTATTTCTTCAAAGACACAGGTAAAGGATAGATTTTGTCACTTCCAGTCTATGGTTGAAAGACAAACTGGGGCTCAAATTAAAACAATAAGGACTGATAATGGAAAGGAATTCGTCAATAGTGAATTCTTAAGTTATCTTAGATCTTGTGGTATTCAGCATCAAACTACGGTACCATATAGCCCTCAACAGAATGGTGTTGCCGAGCGCACTAATCGCTCAATTGTAGAAAAGGCACGCTCTCTTATGGCTGAAAGCGATCTTTCTAAGGTTTTTTGGGAAGATGCTGTTCGAACGGCTGTGTATCTGAAGAATAGATGCCCACATCGTGCCTTAAATAATAAAACTCCCTACGAGTTGTGGAATGGTTGTAAACCAGATCTAAGTAATCTCAGAGTTTTTGGGTGTAGAGCTCTTATACATGTACCTTCTTGTCACCGTAAGAAATTGGATCTTAAAGCTGATGAAGCTATATTTGTAGGCTATACAGAAGATCCTAATAGTTATTTTTTTAGGAGCTCATCTTGTCCTAGAACCTTACAAAAGTCTAGGGACATTACATTTTTTGAAGATTGTTTTTCTACTTTAAATAATAGAAATGTCAACAATGCTAAGGCTTCTACTGAACCTTTAGTATTTTCTAATAGTCTGCCTATAGTACAGGAAGAAACCAGTACAGTTCAAGAGTCTTTTGAACATATTCCAGTGGTCACTGTTGAACCAGCTCCACGCCATACTATTGTCACTGAAGCAATTGAGGAAGCAGTAGTTTCTACTAGTCAAACTGATGGACAACGTAGATATCCTTCAAGAGACCGGAAAACTCCTAATTACTTCTCATACCACGTTTCTAGTCAAGCGTCTGATGAGCCTAGAAATTATAATGAGGCTACATTGACTGATGATGTTGAAAAGTGGCAAATGGCAATGACAAATGAATATAACTCATTGATGAAGCTGAAGACATGGAAATTGGTTGACAGAGAAAACAAGAAAGTAATACCGTGTAAATGGGTTTATAAGTTAAAGAAAGATCCAGCAGGAAATGTTGTGAAGTACAAAGCAAGATTAGTTGCTAAGGGATACACCCAGACGCCAGGTGTAGATTATTTTGAGACATTTGCTCCTGTCGTGCGGCACTCCTCTTTGCGTACTCTACTAGCTCTCGCAGCCGAATTGGGTTTGAAGATGCGTCACTTAGACGTTGACACTGCATTTTTAAATGGAGATCTGCAAGAGAAGGTCTACATGGAGCAACCTTACGGTTTTAAAGTAAAAGGTATGGAGAACAAAGTGTGTCTTTTACAAAAATCCTTATATGGACTTAAACAAGCTCCACGTGCCTGGAATATAAAGTTAGATGAAACTTTATCATCTTTTTGTTTCGAGAAAACTCCATCTGAACCATGTGTATATACCAAACTTTTTGAAAAAGAGTTGGTTATCGTTGCAGTCTTTGTCGATGACATAATTGTTTTTTACAGTAATGACAAGACGTTTGACATCGTCAAAATTGACTTGCAAAAATGTTTTTCGATTAAAGATTTGGGCTATTTAAGCTATTATCTTGGTTTAAATATAACCAGAAAAAATGATGAAATAAAAGTACATCAGAAAAATTATATAAATAATCTTTTACAGAAGTTTGGAATGGAAAATTGTAAAACTAATACAACTCCACTATCCGGAAAACTGGAGGTCAGTACCAACATTGATAGTGATCATAATCTAGAAGCGTATCCCTATCAAGAATTAATTGGTTGTCTCATGTTCCTGAGTGTTAATACTCGTCCAGACATCGCATACGCGACTAGTTACCTGAGTCAGTTCAATACTCGATATAACAAGACTCACTGGTTAGCTGCAAAGAGAGTCATAATAAGTGGGTCATATCTCGACGTTAGACCTCCTAAAAGAATAGCAGCAATGGACGCATCATCAATGGTTAGCTGCAAAGAGAGTCTTACAATATCTAAAAGGCACTTTAGATTACTCGATTTGTTATAGAAAATCGAGTATGCCCCTTGTAGGATTTTGCGATGCCGATTGGGCAAACTGTAATATAGATCGCCGTTCTTATACTGGTTACTGTTTCAAGTTAGCAGGCAGTCCAGTTTCATGGGCCTCGCAGAAGCAGCAAACCGTAGCTTTGTCCTCAGCGGAAGCCGAATATATGGCAATAACTGAAGCTACGAAGGAAGCGATTTATTTAAGGAGGTTTATCACTGAATTGTTTTCAGATCCTATGGTAAGGCAAAAGTTATTACCTAATACCGTAACTATTTGTACCGATAGTCAGAGTGCACAGTGTTTGGCCTTAAATCCGGTACACCACCATAGAACGAAACATATAGATACCAGATATCACTTTATTAGAGAAAAGATTAGTGATAAATCGGTAAACTTAAAATATACCAAATCAAGTGATATGCCCGCTGACATCTTAACTAAACGATTGCAGCGTGTGGCACATAGTAAATGTGTACTGGGTTTAGGTTTAGTGTAAATATACTTTTACACGTTTACTTCAGTACTTATTATACATTTTCAAACTGTTTTCTTTATAATTGGTATATTTTGAGTCCATTCTTATGTTATTTACTTGTGAGAATTTTGATTAAGGGGGCGTATTGTAATAATACTGGCTTTTATATTGTTCTTTTATGTATTCAAAATTCTCCTCTTTCTAAGTAACTAGGTTACCACTTACTTCATTAAATAACAAACCTGAAGATACACGTCTTTTCTTATCCTCTAATAGAATATTACAACAAAAATTAATCGCGATCGGTTCAGTGGTTAAGGAGTGAAAAAGTAACAGACAGCAAAAGCTTAAGGCTCTTATAAAATCAAACAAACATTTAGAAAATACAGCAAACGATTTAGTCAACACGTTTCATCGATTATTTTCTCTTTAGACTAGACTTTCCCTTCCCATAGCAATTGAGCTGAGAGAAATCATGCTGGCAGATACAATTGGTATGCAATTAATTCCTCTATAGTATACACATTTCGCAAAAGATACAATTTCATAATTACATTAAGAAATATCCATAATACAAGTCAAGATTATTATCACTGTCGCAAAAACATTACAAAAATAAGAAACATGTTATTATGTAAATTCTGGTCTCACTTTGATTGTATCGCAGTAATTTTGTAAGTACTTGTGGGAGAAAGAATATAGATGTTGGAATACCTGGATAAACTGCACTCAATGATTTTAATGTCCTTCCTTCGATAGTGGCGTATCACTCTTTAGGTCACTGGAGTCCTTCTTTCTCTTACACAAGTTGATAGCGTGAGTTAGTTGAGATCACACGCGAACCGGCGCCGGTTATTTTAGAGATTTTTAACTTTTTGATTTTCTTAAGTCAAACATGGACCATTGCGATTGGAGCGCGAGCGTAGAGTAGAGTGAGTTCAAGGGTTAGAGAGGTGCGGAAAGGATTGAAATGAATGAGTGAGCGGGAAGAATGAAAGATTGATTTTGATTTAGAATAGTGTAGTGTGCGAGGTGAATGTTTCTAGCGTAGCGTAATCTAAAACTTTTATTATTTATTATTAAATTTATGTATCTATTTGAACGGCGTGAACAACTCCCCCGGCCTAGAGGTTTTCCTCTAAAGGTAATGCGGAAAAGAAAAATGAGAATTAATTTATAATTGAATGATACGATCTAAAACTTAAACATAAAGAACGAGAATTTAACTTTAATGCTATTGAGATGGTAACGGACAAATACGAACTACGGGGCGGATGTAAGACCCTGAGATGGTTCTAACTTTAACGGTTCTTATAATGTTATCCTTTCCAGGATAGATCGCATCAATGATACCTAGCGGCCAACAGAGTGGATGAGCGTTATTATCTTTAATTACTACGACTGTACCTATTTCTACAGGTCTTGAGGGTGAATTCCACTTCTCTCTTTGCTGTAAGGAAGTAAGGTACTCTTGGCTCCACCGATGCCAAAATGAATGCGTGATTTTATTAAGTAATTGATAGCGGGTTAATCGATTGTCACAGATATCAGTGACATCCTCAGCGGGTAAGAATTTTAGAGGGGTTATATTTAGAAAGTGATTTGGCGTTAATGCGCTAATATCAGAAGGATCAGAGCTTAAGATACTGAGAGGTCGACTATTCAGAAGACCTTCAATTTGAACAAGAATTGTACTGAATTCTTCATAGGTGAGTATTTGAGAACCAATTACTTTGTATAAATGAGTTTTAACACAACGAACACTTATTTCGCTGAGTCCATTGAAATGCGGACCATAAGGCGGACTATGCTTAAATTGAATGCGGTGTTGAGACAATAATTGTTCTCCTACATAATTAATGTGAGCTGTGGACTGTATAAAAGAGTAAATCTCGTCAAGTTTGCGTTTCGCTCCAATGAAATTAGTACCTCCGTCACTATAAATCATTGAAACAGGACCTCTACGAGAAATAAAGCGTTTGAAAGCGGCTAAAAATAAATCAGAACTCAGGTCAGAGACTAACTCCAAGTGGAGTGCCTTGGTTGTAAGGCAAACAAATAAACAAATGTAGGCCTTGTGACTCTTGATACCGCGTTTGCGTATATGTGTAATAAAAAATGGTCCAGCGTAATCAACTGCCGTAAAAACAAATGGTTTAGCTTTTGAAACTCTGAAAGCGGGGAGATCTCCCATGGGAGGAAAAGTATTCTTTGGATTGAGTCGAAAACATCTATTGCATTTGTGTACACGTTGTCGTACTAGATTTCTAGCAGATAAAATCCAGAACTTTTGCCTAATTAGTGACAGCAAGAGTGATGGACCTGTATGTAGGTTAGAGATGTGATAATAATCAACAATGAGTTGAGTTACGCGTTCTTTAGGCGGGAGTAAAATGGGGTGTTTTTGACCATAGTCAAGTTGAGAGTTAATTAACCTTCCACCTACTCTGAGAACATTCGTTGAGTCAATAAATGGGTTGAGTTTGACAATATTTTTACTACAAGATTTGTTATTTTTTAAAGCGGAAATATCTTTTGAAAAATGTTTATTCTGAATGTAACGTATAAGATTCAGTTCAGCAGCGTCTAAATCTGCGATAGTAACGGAGTTACGAGAAGTTAATCGTTTGGAATATCTTAAAATGTATACAATGATACGAAGTAATTTTGAATAATTAGAAACGCGTTCTATAACTTCTTCAAAGGGATGAGGAGTGGAAGTGGTTGTAATTTGAGTTGACAACGCGACAGTTTTAACCTCCATGATGTCAGAATTATTAGGATTAATTTCAAATGGCTTTATGGGCCATTGAGAAAGAGGGCAGGCGACCCAATGAGTAGCGTTAAACCAAAGCGTGAGATCCAATAATGTTTTAGGAGTAACAGGGCGAGAAACAATATCAGCAGGATTTTCACGTCCGTTGATATGAAACCAATGTTTAGCGAGAACTTTTGAATTAATTTCAGTTATACGATTTGCGACAAAAGTGTGAAATTTATAAGCGGGTGAGTGAATCCATGTAAGTGTTACGGTTGAGTCAGAAAATGCGTAAATGTTATTAATTTTACAGCGTTTGCTTAAAGTTTCATTTACAGAGAAGAGGATATTTGCCAATAAGAGCGAGGCACAAAGCTCGAGGCGAGCTAGCGGCATTTTATGTAAGGATGCTACACGGGATTTAGCGGTAAGTAAATATACGGATCCCTGGGATTCGTCATCTGGGCTAACCCTAACATACACGCAAGCGCCGTAGCAACGCTCACTCGCGTCTGCGAAACCAATAAGTGTTAAGTTGGAATTGGATTTAATACCTACATGGCGTGGGATTTTAATCTGCTCAAGATAAGGGAGTTCATCATGAAATTGATCCCATTTTGTCTTAATAGAAAGCGGTACTGGACTATCCCAGTCGAGATCATGTTTCCAACATTCTTGTACCAGTAACTTCATGAATGCGGTAACGGGACTAATCAGACCTAAAGGGTCGAAAAGACGTGCGGTTACGGAAAGAATTGTACGTTTTGTACAATCTTGAGAATTAGCGTTAATTTTAAATTGAAATGTGTCATCTATTGGGTTCCACTGCATACCTATAACTTTTGTATTAGCGTTTGCGTCAGCGTCAAAATTAATATTATGCGGATTTTTATGAGAGGACGGTATTTTATTCATAAACTCGGCACTATTTGAAACCCATTTTACAAGGTTGAAACCACCAGATTTCAACATGGCGACCATTTCATGGTAAGTTCGCTCGGCTTCATCGACACCATCCAGCGAACATACATAGTCATCCATGTACATATGATTCTCAGCCTCGTATGCTGCTATAGGGTATTTATCGCGACTATCAGCTGCGAGTTGTCGAACTACTCTCATTGCAAGATATGGAGAGCTGGAAACACCAAACGAAACTCTGTTGAACTCGAATGTGCATATTTCTGAGTCGGCATTAAAGCGGAAAAGAATGCGTTGAAAAGGTTGGTGTTCAGCGGCGAGCTTTACTTGAAAGTACATCTTTTCGATGTCAGCTGTGACAGCTATAGAAAACATGCGTAAGTTTATGAGTAAATCAAAAATATTACTTTGTAAGTTGGGACCTACGTATAAAAGATCGTTGAGGGATTTACCTGATGTGGTTTTACTACCAGCATCCAGTACGATGCGTGTCTTGGAAGACTGTTTATCAGGACGATACACAGCACGATGCGGAATATAATAATGCGGAATGTCTAGAGCGGGGTCATTGACCTTTGACAAATAACCTTGATCTATATATTCTTGAATCGTTGCGTTATAATTTTTACGAATTTCCGAATTAGAATCTATTTTTTTCTCTAAGTGAATGAGTCTACGTTTAGCGGCAATATATGAGTTTCCCAACTCGGCGTGATCAGTTTTAAAGGGTAGTTGTACGGTATATCTTCCTGTACAATCGCGTGAGTGAGTAGCGTCGAAGATTTGTTCACAGGCCTCATCATCTGAGCTCATGTGGACCTTATGAGGGACGTTTTCTAGCTCCCAGAAGCGTTGAGTAAGTATTTCTAAAGAAAGTGGTTCATTAGAACAGAAAAATGTTTTATTATTGTTTTTATTTTCAGATGGAGCGGAGCGGTAAGTAAAGCGGGAGTCACACTCGGCCCTACCAACGGCGATGTAACCGAGCGTGGTTTGTATAGCGACAACCGAGGAATCAGGTGAAATAACCTTATCACTTCCTAGGAGAAGCGGGAACAATTCGCTACCAAGTAGGCAATCGATATCAGCTGGAGAGTGGAATTCATCATCAGCCATAGGTAAGTTGCGTAAATAAGCGAGGTTGGTCGTATCTATAGGTACGTTAGGCAAGCGATCGGTGATAGTATCTATCACTCGAGCGTTAATAGTATACGAGCAGCGCGGATCAAAGCGGGAAAATATTTTAAATGTCGTAAAACCAAGAGATGAACTTTCAACTTGACCTATACCTTTAATAGTTGTGACGGCGGGAATAATTTTTAAATTTAAACGTTCACAACATGATTTAGTAATAAAATTACTCATTGAACCTGTATCAATAAATACGCGAATATTCAAGGGTTGACTATTATTATAAACGTAAACAGAAGCGGTCGGTAATAATACTGTAGTCTCGGTAATATTATTACAAGTATGAGTATTAGCGGTAACCGTATGCGCCTTTGAATTAGCGCGCGAAAGCGAGTTAGTGTACGGTTGTTCATTTTGAACCAACTCGTGAGCGTCCGGTGAGACAGTGGCGGAATGCGCGCGGGGTGCGGGGCGATCGCATGGTTCGCGCTCGACAACGGCCGCGGTGCGAGCGGTGGCGGGTGGCGGAATCGCGGGCTGTTGCGGCGCACGGAACGCGCGAGGTGGCGCGGACGCGGAAGGCGGCAGCGGCGCGGCGGCGGGCGGTGGCGCACCGAACGATCGAGCATCTACCTGATGGTGCAGTGCATGTGGCGCGACTGTAGGTACGAATTTGTTAAAGTTATCCACATGTAATAATGTATGATGTCTACGTTGACATATTGAACAAGTATTTACCGATTTGCAGAATTGAATATTATGAAATCCGAGACAATTACGACAAAAGTTATTTTTATTTACGAGGTCAAATCTTGATTGAGGGTTTTTATCTAAAAAGAATGAACATTTATAAAGAGGATGCGAGTAAGGTGCGTTACAAATTTTACAAGCGCGATTTTGTAATATATCTTGTTGTGGTCGAACTTGCATTAAATTAGTATTTGCGACAAGAGCATGAGTAGGTTTCGGTTTAGAAACGAAATTATTATTATTATTAGCGTGACGCGGGAAGGAATTAGATTTTGAGTATGAATTTGGGTTGCGAAGCGTTTGTATTTTATTTTGTTCTTTTAAAAATTTAGTTAAATGTTCAAAAGTAGGTACATCAATATGTCTATGTAATTGTTCAAACATGTTAACAGTTTCTTTATCGAGCTTACTAAGACCAATATAAGTTATAATGAAATCTGAAAGATTATTTATATTTAAGCGGCGCAAAGCGGCTTCGGCAGCGCAAAATTGATCAACAAATGAATCGAGAGATTGATTAGGTTTAAAATGTATCATCTGTTCTACATAAATAGAAGCTTGTACACGAGTATCTTGATATTTCTCTATGAGTGCGTTCCAAATAATGAGATAGTTATTAGCGGTAGCCGTTACTCCCGAGCAAACAGTTAAAGCTTTTCCTGATAGACAACCTATTAAAAATTGTACCTTTTCGGCCTCTGTTAGATGCGAATTATCGTGGATTAGACTTTTAAAGTTTTCATAAAAATGTGGCCATTTATTTGGTGAACCATCGAAACATACGAGCTTAAGAGGTGGTAGTTTGCGGTTCAATAACTCGGAGTTATTATATTGTTTGAGTGCTTGAGATTCAGCGTATTTAATATGGCCATACATTTCGTCAAAGGAAATTAAATCCGCGTAGTTCGGTTTTATCGATGGATTCATTTCTACTTGAGTAATATTCCACGTGTCAAGAGTTTCCATGAAATTAGATCGTATTTTATCTATAGCGTTAGAACGAGCTAAAAATTGTGTTCTTATTAGAGGATCGGAAACCTTTAGACTGAGATCGTACATTTTCTGAGCGATTTCAAAAAGACATTCTTTTTTAGATTGTAAAACAGATAATTTTGGATCGTTACTAGACTTCGTCTCGATATCGACTTCTTGTATTTTCTTTTTATGAGTAGCCATTTCAAATAATAGTAATTATTGCGTAAGTATACAAATGATTAATCCTAACTGGAAGTCAGGCGCGAAATAAACTTATGAACTTGTAGGTAGATAAACCGAACGCGGAGCGGTGCGTAGGTAAGAAACTATACGATGCGATCTAGAATCGACGAGCGCGTAGGTATAATATGCAAACTATTCAAATTACAATGTTTGTAAAATATTGTTCTATTCTACTTTTTCTATCGGAATAAGTGCGGTAATGCGATTTATTTTATAGGAAACGTTTAGTATTAAACCATGAGTTGAGTATCGAACCTTTCGAACCTATGATTTTAAAATAAATTCAATTTTACGTAAAAACATAAATTAAAACTGAGAACGTAAAAAGCGTTTGCGAACCGAAATATTATTGAAATATGAAAGGTTAATACGTAAAACTAATGGATTAAATGCGTTTTTTGAGAAAATTATGCGTAATAACAAGATACAATGAGATTTTTGTATTGAGAATGCGTGAACAATAAAATGTAAAAAATGGCTACCGGCCGTGTGTATGTACCTAATTGAAATACGTGTATTGTTTAGTAAATATTATGGTAATTATGCGTGAGAAGAGTAAATGATCCGGCTCGAAGGACCAGGAACTTGTGGGAGAAAGAATATAGATGTTGGAATACCTGGATAAACTGCACTCAATGATTTTAATGTCCTTCCTTCGATAGTGGCGTATCACTCTTTAGGTCACTGGAGTCCTTCTTTCTCTTACACAAGTTGATAGCGTGAGTTAGTTGAGATCACACGCGAACCGGCGCCGGTTATTTTAGAGATTTTTAACTTTTTGATTTTCTTAAGTCAAACATGGACCATTGCGATTGGAGCGCGAGCGTAGAGTAGAGTGAGTTCAAGGGTTAGAGAGGTGCGGAAAGGATTGAAATGAATGAGTGAGCGGGAAGAATGAAAGATTGATTTTGATTTAGAATAGTGTAGTGTGCGAGGTGAATGTTTCTAGCGTAGCGTAATCTAAAACTTTTATTATTTATTATTAAATTTATGTATCTATTTGAACGGCGTGAACAGTACTTGTGCATTTTTTTTTAAATTGAGGCCTCCTTTACCCAAGTTTAAGATTGGGTGATGACTTAAGACACACAAATCATTACATTATCATGTGAAATATTGCATTGATACAAACTTTATGAATCTATACTAATATAATTAACTTGAAGAGATTTTTTGGAATAAAAAAAAACTTTTTGTACTTAAAAGCCTAATTCTTGGGGAAGGTTAAATGCTACTTCTTATCCCGGGAACACAGGTGAAACTGCGTGGAACAGCTAGTATCAAATATAAATTTAATGACACATCTAGATGTTATTTAAATCAATGTCTATGTACATTTTAGCAATAATCGATTAAGTTGTAGTTATTCAGGCTAGGACAGACGTGATCTACGCGCTGCATTGGGCATTAACCGGTCACTGCGCACGCGCATGTTTCCTGCTGCATATAGGTCATAGACTATGGAGGGTAATGGCGATAGCATTTGTGGATATTTTTCTTGTGACTCTCAGAGGCTTTTTTATGTTGGAAAATATATCATATAAACAGGATGACAGATTTTTCAAATAATGTAGTTATTAGTTGTTACTAAGGTGTTAGTTAGGTGCATTCCCAAACATATTTTAATTTACACATCTACTTACAAACTATTCGACATTCAAATTCTCCCATCTGTGAAATCCCGTCTTTACTCTCCGTAATACCTACCTACAATCTAAATCAAAACACAGCGCATGCCCATACATGTCCTGTCTATTGAATAAAACAATCTATTGAAATTAAAATCCATTCATTTCATCTTAAAGCCGGATATCCGTTTAAATGGTTCTATTCATTCGTTATTCTCTATACATTCAAGTACCTTACATTCATTAATTTTAAATGAAACAACGACCAACTAACGCCATCTATGTTTTTAAGTTTGTAACTTGCGTGCTGTCGTGTTCAAACTTTGATAATAACTATGCATTGTATGTTATCGATTGATGTTGCAGTTTCATTCCGTTTTGTATAGATGGGGCTTTGCGAGAATTAGTTTTCATAATGATGCCTCGTTTAGTTACCTATCTACTGCTTGTTAGATAATAATAAATTAACCATAGAAAAACATAGGTACCTAATTTTATTTTTGCCGCAATCAAAAATGTCTTGGGCAAATTTTTTTTATTCACGCGGCCGTAAATTTTATTAGGTATGGTTGTAATTTGAAGAAATCACCTATACTTTGAAGAAATTTTAATTATCCTGTTTACATTGTTTTGTAAAAATTTATTTTTCACTTTCATTTTGATTAACAATGTAGCAATAAATGATTTGATTTTTATCTTCCAGCCATAAATAAATTGACTGATTATAGAATAATGAACAGTGAAGACACGCATATAACTAAATAAATCTTGAAGGCTCACAAACCTGAACAGCGTCATCCAAGCACCGTCCCCACGCGTCGCTCCTGTCGACGAGCGTGTTCCACTTGTCAGCCAACTTGGCCACCTCACGGCGGATCGAGCGAGCAAGCTCGCGCGCTTGCTCCTCCGCCGATCTGTAGCTACGAGAGTCGCCTTCATTTTCACGGCTTGCTGTTGAGAAAATCCAATACCAGTGTTATTTAAGAAACATAAACATTTTAAGTACTATGTCAAATAGAAATAATATTTAATATTTAAATAAGTTTTTCTTTAGCCTTTTATTTAATTAAGCGAAAATATTTTTTTAACCATTTCGCTAGAAATATATTGCTACTTTATGAACATCGCAGAACATAATTTTTACTAGATCTATCCGTATATCATGTCATGAGTTTGCTGTAAGTAAAACCATAACGTTTGACGTGTAATTTCATCAGCACGTTTTCAAAATATTCACATTTTTACGCATATTTGAAAGTCGATGTAATAAACCAATTACACGTCGCGAGGAAAACAATTTCTGAACACGCACGCACAAAAACGTGGTATTTCAGCATCGCGTTTGAAACATAATTTCAATTTAATAAGCTCAACAATTCGCTTGCCGTCCCTCAAACGTAGCGAGCTCTCAATATTTGGAGCGTGAGTAGCCGAGCACAGCCTCCGTGAAAAAGGCGGGAATTTAATAATTACGTAGTTACTTCCGCGCTGTGAAATCCACGAGGGTTCGGACGGGACACTGCGCTCGGATAGTTTTCATAAAAGTTGAACTTTTTTAACTCGACTGATTTTGTAGCCTTATGTCAAAATAGTTTAGTTAATAGAATGTAGATTAGGTACGTATTAATAACGTAGGATTCACCCTCTACCCCCTAATTAATTGTTATATAATTGATAAACTAAATAGATTATTATTTTCCAATTTTAATTTTGTACAAATCCACAGCACAGAAATACTACAACGAAGTTGCTTGATAATAAACTGTCAAGTCAACTCGCCAACAACAAACAAGTGTCTGAATGCGCCCTCTAAGAGCAGAGATTCCTGGACGGAATATTTTCATTTTTTTTTTCTATTTTTGAGCATTTCTCGCTTATTACGCGTCGGCCAGTTGATTCCCGGCTGGATTTCAAATTAATCGTGCCGTTATATTGTTTTGTGACGATTTTATGTCAAAGTATCATGGGAGTATCGAGTTTTCCTCAATATTGAGATGTTATGAAACTATATGAAATTTAGTAACAGACACCGAATTTTGCTAAAATATTTATTTTAACGTTTTACTGTCTAATTTTTAACCGACTTCGTAACAAAGCAATTCAATATGAAGGTTAATCGTTACCATTCAGCACCCTTAACGGATTTTCATGTCTACTTATTTATACTTTAGTTTCTGGAATAAAATATAGTATACAAGAAACGCAGGTGAAACCACGAGGTGGAAGCTAGTTTAATATAAAAAACTTTGTATGATTTTTTTTAACCCTTAATCATAAAAGATTAGTGTTGCGACTTTATCGATATCGAAGAATAATTTTATTCAATAAAACGACATAGTCTAAAAATCTGACGTCGACAACAATATCTAAGAACTAAAACGAAAAGGATTACAGTCTCAATCTATTTCACAGTGACATCTCATCGCAGAAGTTATTTCACTCTAAAGTAATTAAGAATTTCTTGCCTGGCTCTTAATCAACGCAGGAGTTGGTATTTGAGGAATGTGAAGTTCAACACATTGATATAATTTAAGTCTTATAGAATGGTAGAGATGTGCTGTTTATTATACCTCGAATTCTTTTGCAGGTTTTAATTTTTGCGTCGTAATTTCAATAGTCAGACAGTTTTAAGTCTTATTACTATTATACTGAGTGGATATTTCGAGATTGGATCGTTCGTCACGTTGTACAACTTTTACTATGCTGAAAACCAGCGCTGCTATTTTTGCAGCATATGGTGTGTTGGTTTCCCTTTTGACAGCACATCTTGCATGGATAACGCGAGGATCCCAATCACTTTTGTTTTTAACTGAACTAAGTATACAATTGTTTCTTTTTTTTAAATCTTTTGTCAAACACAATCTTTTAATCTAAAATTCTAAGTATCTTGCGATTTTTTTTCTGTTTTTTCTTTTGTGCTGTCAATAAGTATTTATTTTTTTCTTTCATAATATTACTTTCCATGGAACCAATATAACAAAAAAAATCATACATTTTGATCGAGTAAGCTGAGCCTTTAGCAAGAGAGAAAAAAAAATTCCACTCCGGGAGTGCCGACAGAAGTGAAAACTTTTTTTTTTATCTCAAATTCAATGTATATAATAATATATGTTGCTGTATCGCGCTAAAAGAAGGTTTCACTTCAATAAAAAAAAAGAAACTAAACGTCAAACTGCGTCTCATCATAACGGTGTCGCGTCTCAACGGTGTCGCGAGTCCAGAGGTTTTACCTCATCTAAAAATATGTGTACTGCGCTAAAAGAAGTTTACACTTCAAAATCATCTGGACTGACACTAAAACAACAGCATAAAGCTATGTAAAGTAAAAAAAGCACCTATCTCAGCTTATACTCCAGTGTGAGACGAAAATTTCGATAGTAATAAAATAAGATATAAATCATACAATGATCTAGTATTTCAAAGATACTGTCACTTTATCAGAAAAAAGGCAGATTATGTAAAAATATGATTTACAATAGCATTATTGTTTTCCATAAAGCAAATCGCGGAGTATCGACGCCAAGGGAATAAAAACGACGAAAATCCAAAACAAAAAGGGAAAATATTACACGAATACACAGTGATAAATGGCAGTGATCAAACGAGTCTCACTCGATATGTCCGACTCGATATTCTACTCCATTTATCGATAAAAATGACGGTCGTCCGCCTTTCGTCGGGAAAGGGTCGGCGAACGTTTTTCAAATTCTCCCCCGCCATTGGTCTCGGGGAGTTGGTTCCATTTTCAAATTTACGACGCAGCCAATGGGCGTAACGGATGCATTTACGCGCGGACTTCGGTCTACAACTCGACGTCCTATCGATATAAAATGTCGATATAATTTCTGTGTGCGAATTTATCGACACCAAAGTATTGTACGTTTTACCTTTTCTCTAGTTTATAAATGGTGAAAACTTATGGGAAAGACCAACTGAACATTACTGCACTTGAGAGCCAGATCCTCTTACCACTCGTCACATCATCACCTACTATGTGGTCAAATACAACACTATCCATATAAAAAAATACTCTTATATGTATTTATAAAATAGTAAACCGACTGAATGTTAATATATTATCGCACAACCCAAACCGCTGGAGCTAGAGACTTGAAATTTTGCACGAAGATACCTTATACAGTGTAGGCATCCACTAAGGAAGGATTATTGGAAATTCCATCCTTAAGGGGATAAAATAGGGGTACACGGGTGAAACCGCAGGGCAGAAGCATAGTAATCTATAACTTATACCTACATCCTACCTATAAAAGTAAATACGAACTCCAATTCGCTACCCAAGGATAAAATATTATGCTAACATTGTAATATGTATCTTATTAGTATTAATGTAATGCGCATAATCTAACGATGTCTGCTGCCAATAGTCAAGCAGTCAGGCACTTGTGAATGTGTCTATATTGTGTAAAGAACTGTGACACTGATATCGCGAGACGCAAGTAGATAAGCCATGCTGGTATTAAACCCTTAGAAATTGATCTGTATAATGTACTGGATGTTTCCCGCGTTCTTTGCATAAAAAATAGCAAATCCTCCTAACCTCAAATATTGGATATAATTCTAACTAATATTTTCTCAATTATATAAAATTATTTAAGTAATTGATATTAATGTATTTTGCTTTTAACGGGTTAAAGTGCATCCATATTGACGCAGGGGCGTCCAAACGTCAACTAAAGTTGCCGCTGAAAATCAGCGTTGTGGGTTTATTTATACCGCAACTATATTGCTGAGCGGTTGCCTTTTGTTGGCAGTATAATTAATAATAATTTTAGTATAAGCATGTAATAGGTTTAGAAATTGATATATACTGTCAAATAAAACACTATTCTATTCTATTCTATTCTATTCTATTCAAATAACCTCAATAAACTGGCAATTTATCGTGATAATTTTTCAAATCGGTTCACTTTCGAAGATTCTATAGCTCCTACATCTAAACTCACAAACAATCTTTACCTATTTATAATATTAGTATAGATTTTAATAAATTAAATACATGTAAACTTCCATAATAAATCTCTTCTAGCCACCAGTAACCAAAACTATCTGACACCGGCATTATTAATACAATAAGAGTAGCGTGAGTTTTGGTCCGCGGTCCCAACGGAGAGTGGACCGAAAAGACCCGTACGACCTTCGGTTATATCACCACTTTTTATGATGAGGGCTGATAAGCTTTAGACGGCCCACCTGATGGTAAGTGGCTATAGTCGCCTACCGGGATAAAACCAACGTGTTGCCGACCGAAAAGCCAAGCCTAGAAGGTAAAAAAAAATATAAATCAATAACACAGTATGGGTATCACTTTCAACTTGAAAAAAAAAAACATAGCTCACCACGTTATGCCCACAAAAAAATCCAATAACTATAATTGAGACTAAAACACTACAACTCAAAATTGTCACTTAAAAATACTACCTTTCAAAATGGGAAAAAGTCGTGTTTCCAACGGGACCCGTTTACAAACCGCTGAAAAAACATAATAGAGAAACACAGCCACAATCAATCAGAATAACTGGCGAGTGATTGAAAGCTCCCGATTGCGATCACCTTGTGAATATCAATCCGTATTGATTGAACGGAATTTGCAATTAGTGAAGCCGACTCGCCTTCTAATTGCGTCCATTCGATCGATGGTTCTATCGTTCATTCATTCATTCACTTTTGAGAACAAAGCACGCTGCTGATTTGATTTCACGCGGTAATTGTTTGTCTATTATATGCGATGAGGTACATGCAGTATTTAATTAAAGGAAGACGGGAAAATTATAAGTTACTCTACGAAAAGTGGTATGTCGTGTAATAGTTTGAAAAGTATAGAAAAAGATGACATGAAAACACTTCTTAAAATTATTCAAATTTAGGTTTGTTGCAAAAATCTTATAGTCACGTGATTTTGTATAGAAAAAGATTTTTTGTCACGAAATAAAAATGTAGAATAAAAGTTGGTTTGACTAATTAGATACAACTAATTCATTATTGACGTCAACTTTAATAAAGCTTAAGACCACTTCATCAAAACATCTGAAATATATTTGTAAATAAAATCTTATGTTTTTCATGAAATGGATTTAACTCTCTATATTTACTTTCAAAAACAAAGTTCCCAAGTATAAATTGTCGCATCCAAAGCTCCGTTGAAACTTCACTATCGGATGAGTGGGTCCAACAACCGGCCGATCTTTCGGCCCGATTGACGTTCCGAGCCCCAGTGACGTCATGTTGTAACATCTGACTTATGACGTAGGTAAGGGTTCGACTAACTTGTTTAGAAAGTTTAAAATTATAGGATAAGCAAGATACGTTTTTGATCTTACGCTTTGATTATGTTATAGGGATGTATCCGAGCCCCAGAAATAATACAAAATTGTATCTTGTGGTCTGCTTATTACAGTATAATGTAATATATGCTGAAGTAAATTTGATCCCGCTTTAATTATTCGAAAGCCTAGAGTTTAGCCTAAAAATTACAATACTTTTTACCCAACAAAAAAAATGGTTCTTCTAGAGCAAAAGTTACAAACAAACTTACGTTCAGAATCACTGGTATCAGAGAGTGGTGGTTCGTTGGCAATGTACTGTCTGCCGCTGAGTAGATTGCTCTCGACCACTGGACGCTTATCTTCCAGTTGTCTTCTGAACGCACGGTGGTCATCCTGGGGATAAGTTGGAATAATATTAAATGCTGGATTAGTACATCATGGGTCTAAAGTAACAGTAGCTCAGTAGTAGCTCAGCTTGAGTTTTCGGTGAAGGTAAACATCGTGAAGAATCTATTAAATGTTGGTACGGTTGGTTGTAGTGATAAATGTGCAGGGATACATTACTTGAGCAACCGACTGGCGAAAAAACCAAGGACCAACTTTAACCAGGTTACATGCAAGTGTGGATTAGTTCTCCTGATTAATAGTATCCATAAGGGTAGACCTATATACGGCAGTAGACATCTTGAGCTGTATATAATGGAACCTTTAAATAGCTGTCATGAAATATTCAATGGTCTATTCATTTGACTACTATTTGGACGCAGTCTGTCTCGAATGTAAATTTTATCTATATATTATGAGGTAAGAAAACGCTGGATGCAGGCCGCCCAAGACCGGTACTATTGGAGATCATTAGGGGCGGCCTATGTCCAGCAGTGGACGTCTTGCGGTTGAGATGATGATGATGATGATGATGGTAACTTCAGTAGTTTCGACGTTCATAAGTGCCCTCTTAGGGCCTAAACTGAATAAATGGCTTTGACTTTGACTTTGATGAGGTAAGAAGTTTCTTTATAAAAAGCTGTATAGAATTTCTTTCATTGATTTACTCGTATTTTTTACTCAGAGTAGGTACATACCTAATGCAATTAAAATTTAAGTACTTACACGCAAGCAGCACTTCGATGGAAATACTTCCACATTTAAAACTATGCTTTTAGCGTAAGACTAACTTTTCTTTATATGGCAAGACTTTTTCTGTTTGCAGAAATTTAGTGTATCTCTTTACTAAAACTAATATTAATTTATTTCTCAACTGCTAAAATACAGCCAAAAACAAATCACGATATTCCAGAGGGAATGTAAGCAAATTACTCGGTGATGACGTTAAATAATTCGACCGCGACTAATCCACGACGCGTCAACGCGTTAAATCAGCCGCCGGCCACCGTTTCAGCGCGACGCCATTTTGGTTACCATCGGACCGCAAAATGGCGGACGCAGCGATTTACGCGGTAACATTTGATACATGTTACGTGGGTGCGGGAATTTGTTTCGTAAATTTTATATTCTATGTGTGGTTTGTTAACTGAATTTTACTGAACTGAAATTGTTGTCGACAGATATTTTAACTGTAACCACTGGGAAAAAGATTGATTACACTGACATTCACTTATATATTGCATTGCAAAATGGTATATAGGTATTTGTGAAATTTGATTTTATAAAGATTTATTGTTAGTTTTTTAGCTACACCTTCCTAACCGCCTAACCCAGCTTCAAAGTCGATCAAGAGGGTGATTAATAAGGTAAATGTGACGTTCGACGAATAAACTGTCACTATGTTCTGTCTCTTTCGTTAACTAAGCAATGACGTGAGAGGTCTGCTCTCAACATCAACGTCGACGTGTTTTGTTTCTTTTTTCACATCTACATACCTGTTGCTTCAACAAGGCAGGCAAGTCGCCCCTCGGCGGCGCGAGCGCATTGAGCTCAGTTTCCTTCCTGATCACCCACTCGGTGAGCTCGCGTAGAGACAGCAGTAATGCCGACCAGTGCTCAGCGTTGCTCTCTAAGCGGTTTCTGAAAAAAAGTGTAATTTAGATTTTTATTTCTTCAAGATTTGGGCCGTGGGTGGATTGAATTATGATGTAGTTTTGGCAAAAATCATGTGCGGGTAAATTTGAGCCGCATTTAACTTGCATATATTATTATTTCCAATATCAAAACCATTTTTTTTTCTAAATATCATGTCCAAAATAAATGTAACCTTCCATTAAATCAAGTCCCATAAAGGCAGCGGAACGAGCATCCCTGTCTTGAGATAATAACTCAAAAACTTGGCTGGCTCCACAAAGCTTTGCAGAATAAGTACAATTGTTGAAATTCTGGCCTCGGCGCAGCTTCCCTAATATGTTTAAGCCATGATTTCGGATAAGAATAGTAGTGGGAAGGTATCGATATTTATTTTTATCGAGGAACATGTGTTTCTTAATTAATGAAAATGAAAATATTTTGTCTGACTAACGCACGGTTCGGAAGGTTGCTTTTGCTGAGAAGAGCCGGCAAGAAACTCAGCAATTACTCTTAATTATTTATATCTTACGTAATCAGCGAGAGTTTCATTGCCGACTCTTCTCAGCACCAGTACAGTAATATTCATAAGTGCCCGCGACGGTATATTTGAATAATTTCTTTTTGATTTTGATTAGAAAAATAATGTAGAAAAAAAAAACGATGGTTGACTAAAATATTTATTTTTTCATCAATTTAAAATAAAAAAAGTTTAGGTATTTAGTTCTTTGTTTATCCTTTCACTTTAATTTACATCGTAATCAATTAAAGAAATTATTAGACTTTTTCATACGTTAGCCGGTATGGTGATAAAAACCCACGATAATCGTGGACTTATATTTCAATATATGTATAGAAAAGGTTCTATGTTATAATCATTTTTAGTGATAAAAATCGATGTAAATATCGATAATCTCTATGTCCCATCACTAATTCTGAGTCTATTACTCTTAAGCTACGGTTGGGGCAATTGCAGCAAGTTTTATACTTCCTTCTCTTCTATTGTACTTTTAAATAATACTAATCTTGTGTCTGAAGAGATGGAGTTCAAAATTGAATGATGTAAATTGTGATATAATTAATCATAACGTATACAGAGACAGGAGTTTTTATTATTTTTATTTTTCTTTATGAAGTGGCCGAAGGTGGTCAGCACACAAAGTGTAGAAAAGAACTTTTTTTTTTACTTTGTATAGGCTTGACTTCAAACTTAAGTGCAACTACCGGAACATACCAGTTGGTGTTTGGCGACAGATTTCCAACAGGAGGATAGTAGTCAGCCAGGCGGGTACTACAAAGTACCCTGCCACTGTACTATAATTTACTTGCAATGTTTTCCTTTAACGATAGAATTGTAGCTTAGAGATAGTCGAAAAACGAAAGTCGAAAGAACTACAACTATCTTTTAAGCTGTAGTTTGTTTTTAAATTGTATAGTTCTCTCTGAGCGAGAAAAACCGCGCGGCACAAGCTAGTCGTAAAAAAATCACTCAATATGAAGCTTAAAACCAATAAACGTAAAATTCACAATCCTGTAATACTATAGTCAACTACTATTTGCTACGCCGTAGCACTAATTGCTACGAGCGCCTACGACGTAGTAAACGCTACAATGTTATTTGCGCGTAATACGCTAATCCGTCAAAGCCTCCACAAAGGGACTTTGACCGCAGGGGTGTGCTCACCTGGGTATCCACCGCAGGGCTGCCAACTTACAAATAAAACCTTCAACAGGGTTTTGAGTTTGCATTTATAATGTTTGTGTGGTTTGAGTGAAAGCGTTTTATATTTTAATTGATTAATCATTTATATTAAATTATATGAAAAGTTACAAGTTTTTTACGGCTATTTAATAATATAAGTGTTCATAAATATCAGGCTTTTTTTATATTTAGATTATTTTTGCCTAAATTTCTTTAAAAAAACTAAAATATCCTAGGAAATCATTAAATTAATCCAAAACTAACTGTATTGTATAATTATACTTATATAGAGGTATAAATTCAAACACAGGACAAACAGATATCTCCTCTTCTCTCCTATGCACACAAATGTTTTACCTAGGCAAGTACTCTAAAATAATGACCAAATGATTATACTAAAATACTGTCGAGTGCAAGCGTCGAACTTATCCACTTCATGGACATAAAACTCAGCAATAAATAGATTTTAAGCCGCCATCTTGTTTTATTTCGCAGTTTGCGTTGAAATCACTAAACAGTCTCAGTTTACGGTGCCACGCATGCAGATCGCCTTTTATTGCTATTATGTTATGGCTACAGTGAGAGCGGTGAGCGGAAACTATTATTTTATTATCAAATTTTATTTATTATTGTATTCTATTGTAGTAGAAGAATAGAAAGACATATTGCACAAAACCGACCCTTAGTAAATTATGTTTTTGTATTCGATTAAATCCATTATTGAGTTAAAAAAAGAAGCACTCAAAGTTAAAATATTAAAATTCTTCGTTAACTATGTTTTTTTTTTGATGCATTAAACTCTTTTTTTTTATTTATAAGAACATAGTTAAGTTTTCAATTTTACTTGAAGTATTCTTAAAATGTAATACCTAATGTTAATATAGTTCAAGTCGTATGGTCCACAAATTCGTATAAACGCTTTTAAAACCGCTAGTCGCCCCGCTTACAATGACACTCCACCCCATAAACATTTTATGTGCAATTGGAAGAGAATCAAACAGCTTTATATCCACGTAATATATGGCGTTATCTTCCGCAAACGTATCTTGGTAGTGGCCTACCGTATTGTAAAAGTTTTATCACCACGCTATCACTTGTAAAGTGGGTAATAAAGACATTTTTATGTGGCCCCATGTACTTACCATAGAGTTTGATGAATCTTGGATTTACTTTTATTTCTACTCCTTTATTGTGATGTTTGTATGATGGAGAGTTTCTTGGAGGTCCATCATTGGGTACCAGACCCTTCAAAAGGATGGTTCAACTGAAGTAATATTTTATATTGAAGTACGCATCTTATTACGTGTACTGTATGAAAAAGCAATGAATATTCTTTGTGATAGAAGGTTTAAATTTATATGTATATAAAAATTAAAAAAAGTCTACAGGAAAAATTTTCGAGTCGAAATCAAATGCTTATTTAATTTGTCATTACCAACCCTATACTAATCCTACTCATATTATAAATATGAAAGTTTGTATGTTTGTGACTCACGCATAAACAGCTGAATAAATTTGGACGAAATGTGGCACATAGATACATAAAACTCTGGAATAAAGAACTACTACTTTTTATCCTAGAAAACATATTATATTTTCTCAAGATGATATTTTCTCGCATGTTCCGATTTAGTACTATACTATATCACAGTAAAACGCTATAATATCGAAATGTATAACCAATTTTCTAGCACCAAACTTCAATCATAAAGTAACCTAACCAGTGCAACATGGTCCAAACAACCTAATATTACATCCTTTGAGTGCATAACTGGAATCCCGAACGTTGCCGAAATAACTTGAATAACCTTTGGGCTTTTATCCCTCGGAACTTGCATGCGAGATGCCTCTGCCTGCTTGCCTAACCATCCTTTGTAACTTTAACTTATATTAAAATTTGTAAAACGCCTTCAAGCTTTTAAGAAAGCGGGGGGATCTTTATTTTAATTTGTGCTTCGTTTAATTTTAATTGCCTCTAAGGAGAACATCAGCATTTTGCCTCTCATACTTATATTGTATTTCATTTTCAAAGTAATGCTTTGTTAACTTTTGAACGCGTGGTGAAATAATTTCGCTAAAAGTCGTAGCTTAGTTTTCTTTTATCAGGTCACTAAGTGACTGAAAATCACATCAAAATGCGTGTTCTTAAATAAGTGCACTAACAAATGAACAGACAGATATTACTACATTTTATAGTAGTACTAGCTTTCGTGCCGTGGTTTTTCCCGCGTTCCTGGGATAAAAAGAAACCTATGTCACTATCCGGCCCAAAAACTATCAAGCAAGAAATAATCCAGTAATATTATTTTTATTTTACTTTAAGCTCTATACTATAAAAATACATTAATTCTATATTGATGAAAAATTTTAGTAATTTTTTATGACATTTTAGATAGTAAAATCTATGTGTCAATTAAGTGAAATTGATTGTATGTACAGGGTGATTTGTAAAGAATGGTTTGACATCTAAATTAGGGCTGTACATCATATTTTTTACGTTCCGATTTCAAACGCAAAGCGATTTATGACGCATCGTTAAATGGGAATGATTAATTCACTGTTTGATTTGGGGCCAGAAAATTTGCGGGAAAAATTTGTGACTAATAAAGGTTCGATATTAATTCATATTCTAGGTTTTGAATTAAAACCTTTATATTTTTTGGTACTTAAACTCTGTTTCTTTGGTGAAAGGTTTTCCTTCCCAAGCAAAACACTATGTAAATGTCCTGGGACAGTCGTCTAATATCAAACTAAACAAAGCTTTTATTTTAGGTACTGATATACTACACATACTTTTTGTTTTTACTTATACATACTTAGACATACATTGTGAATAAAATGTTTGTCCTGGGTGGGAACCAAACTCACTACCTGTGGCGTGGCAGCAGAGTACCTAACCTACCATAAGTTATATTAGTTAATCAATAAATTTGTAGTTAATACTTGTTACAATTAAGGCGATGATAGCTCAGTGGTAGTGACGTCGGACGCCGCGGCGAAGGTCGTGGGTTCAAATCCTACAATGAGCTTGAGCTTTCGGTGAAGGAAAACATCGAGAGGAAACCATAGCACGGTAGTAGGGTACTTAGTACCCGCCTGGCATGGCTATTACCCTCAAGTTGAAAATCTGTCGCCAAACACCTATTGGTGTGTTCCGGCAGCACCACTTACCACCTTCGGCCACAACATCACTTACCATAGTGAGATTGTGGTCAAACACAAGCCTATACAAATAAAAATAAAAAATAACCTCCAGTTGCATAGCCCCAACATGGTAAAATTATAGCACATTAAACGTTACTGTGCGAAAATTAAATTTTTGTTCGATTATTTATTGACAAGTCAATCGGTACCAGTTGTGTATGAATCGAGTTATCTGAATCGATTTCCTCGTTTGAAATATTAAAACGAAATATTTTGGTGTGGGATGAAAGTTAATCAATTGAATTATGCGCATGAGATGTTACTAAATCACTTGATCAAAGGATTTGTTTATTGGAAACTTCGAAATAAAACAGATGTTACTCAGATATAATGTAGCATTCTAAAGATCTTTTGAAATCGGTCCAGTAGTTTTGAGTTAATTCGTTACAAACATGTAAAAATACAAATCTTTCCTCTTTATAATATTATTAGAATTTGTATTAAGTATGATAAGTAATCTTAATTCTCAGATGTGAAAATTATGAAAATGTTGCCATGCTCATTAGTAGCTGGCAATAGTATATCATTGTACAATAACATAATCCTCAAAATTAGCTGAATTTGACATTAAAAAATGCCGATAATAATTTTTATAACATTGAATTCCAAATAATTTAGCAATAGCTTGACACATTTCGCACCATTCCAATTTCCCCTTTAATTCATTCCAGAATTTTCCATTCGTTCCAATCTAAAATAATTTTCCGGCCGGCTACTTCGGACTGTAATTTGATCCTTAAAGTGAACGTCTAATTTACGGTTAATTGACAACCCTGAGAGCAGGCACTTAGGAGTTTAACCCGCCAAGTGTCGCTGTGGGACATTCATTTATTTATTTGTTAATTTAAAAAAAGACTCAAGTGATTTCACAAATGTTTTCGTGTTGTTTTTTCTAAATTTGTTACTAGCCGACACCGTGGTTTTACCCATGTTCCCGGCGTAAAAAGTAGCCTATGTTATTTTCCATTGTATTGGGTACCTACGTGTCACACAGTTGATTTTGCAGTTTAGGCGTCAACAGGTAATAAACAAACTGACATTCACATTTCTAATAATAATATAGTATTAAGCCTTGGTCTATGAAGGCCTTACTATTTAGCCTAGCTATAAGTTATTCAGTAATCAAAGTTCCATCATGATTCATTCAGCTATTCCAGAAATTCTGTTATTTGACTATCTCTTAATTTTTCGAGATAAAGGATTCAGGTAAATACACATTATTTATCCTTCATTCTCTCGATAAGGATTATTGTCAAAATCGGCAATAGTAGAAAAACAACTCAATGACAAAAAAAGTCGTATTTAATCATTAAATGAAAACGTTACACAATTCTCCATATTTACCGTTATTATTGAGAGTATGCGTTTCGAACTATCCAAAGTTCTGTATCGTACCTATAAATAACACTTAACAGCCGCGATTTCTCCCTGTTCCCATTCTACCCCCCCCCCATTTTCCCATTTTACCCCCAAGTTACCATTAATATTGTTTTTAGTCCCCATGTGCGGGTTGTTCGCAACCATTGGAGGGTTAATTTAAAGTTTCAACGGCTTTAAGGTTTCAGTTCTTTTTTTAAAAGTGGACTCGGAAAAGAGTCTTATAACATTTTTTTTATGTTGGCAAAGGAATTGTCAAAAATTGTATAATATAGAGATGTACCTACTATTTTATTCATTAAAATCATCAGTCACAGAAATAATATTTTTTTTCTACAACTAAGTTGCCGGGGGAATTACCACCCACACGTTGTCTACATGCTGTTTATACGGGCGTAACATACTTCATGGTCATCTTCAGATCAGAGTGAAAATCTATACATTTTCCAAAAATTATGTTCATCACCCGTCACAAAATAACAAGATTAACTTAAACGCAATATTTCCCCTAAATATAAATAACACCATGCCATAACTCCTTTGTTTGTTGGAAAAGTAAAAAAAAAACAATATTCTTTATTTTCTCGCGCCGTTTCCCGCCAACCGGTGATCTGTCATTCCGCATGTGACATTTAAAATATACGTTTGGATACACATATAGAAAATATATTATATTGACATAAAAATACCCATTTATTGATGTTAAACGAGAGAGTTGAGGAAAGAGGCAGCATTCCTATGAATGTAATTATATATTTAGAAAAGAAAATAGACCATCAGTTATCTGATTTCCCTAGTACAAGATCAGCTTAATTTGGAATCAAATTTTATTTATTTATGTTTTTAAAAAACTACATTTTACAATTTAGCGATTGTGATTCTAAACTAATAATTGTCTTCACATATCCATTGGAGCCATGTTAAATGAAGCTAAAACATCTTCACCATCATACCCCAGTCTACATTAACCAATCCACACCGCAAATTTGTAAACACGAAGGAAATGGTGGCTAGCTATCATATTAGCCTGCGACGGCATGCTCGTTGGTCGATTACTGCCTCTAGCGGTCGCCAGCTAAACAGGTTATAGCCAGCTAGTGCCTACGCGTCTCTGCCCTTAATTGCTATTAATAGTCAGGAATTGACAACCCTAGCGGTACGTATAGGCGAGCAGACAGGGTTTAACTAATTTACGGAATGTCTGGGAGCTTGGTGGGTACATTGCGTTTTTGTCAAGCAAGTCTAAGTTGTCTGCTGCAGCTGGTAGTAACTTTAGTAGCTGTTACCTCCATAAATGCCTTATTTTAGTTCCTAAGGCCTAGGAACTAAAATAAAAAAAAATAAAAAAAACGTGTGGCACTCGGGGACTGCCGCGGTAAAGCTATTGCATAGCATTTTTTATCAACTTATGCAATTATAATTATTTTTTATTAATTAAGTTTCTTTTTTTTTTTTTTTTCTTTGATATTAATTCAAGTTACACTTTTTGAGCGTGGTGACCGATAAGAAAACAAACACCTATGTATACATATATACCTACATGTATACTTACGGTGCGCACATGCGGTGAGTGTGGCATTATAAGGATATGATAGATACCTATTACACGGAATTTCTTGATTCCTAAACCTAAACATGTACATACACGTTAAGCGAACGCTCGGCCGAGCTACATGGTAGGCGGAGTGGGGGGTGTTAGGTTTTATTTTCGTTACGGAATTTCTTGATTCGGTCGCCGCGCTCAAAGCCCGCGATAAAAGCTATGCAATAGCTTAAAAACATTTTAAATAAAACAATAACAGAAGAACAACAAACTTATTAGATACGGTAAAAGCTATTTACAAACAAAATTACTTTACACCAAAATAAATTGAAAGAAGTAAAAACAGTAAATTGAAATTCGTTTTACAAAACAAATATTAATTTACAAGTGTCTGCGACGACGTCGTAACGACGCTGCGACGACAAGGCGACGCGGGCGCGTGTCGAGCCGGGAGCGATTGAGTTCCAAACTTTGTCCTTATTTCCGAACGCGGGTAGGGTTACCATATAATCAATATTTGAAGTTTTGACATTTGCAAAAAAGAAAGGATATTGGAAACCAAAATGAAATCGGAAAATTGCGCATTAAGGAACACTTTTACCGATAACATTCCATTCAAATGTAGTTACTTTTCTTTACAAACCACATAAATCTTCAATAAACATTACTAAAAACCATTAAAAAAAATGTGGTTTAAATAAATAAATATTCTGGGACATTATTCCTCACACTCGGCCATCTGACCCCAAACTAAGCAGAGCTTGTACTATGGAAGCCAGATAACTGATATACTACATATACTACTTTTCTTTTGTAAATACATACATAAATAGATAATTACACCCAGACTCATGACAAACAGACATGTTCATGCACACAAATGTTTGTCCTGAGTGGGAATCGAACTCACGACCTGCGGCGTGATAGATAGGGTATCTTAATCTTATCAACCACGCCAACCGGCCCGTCAAATCCCGACGAAAGGCCAAAATTTAATATTTATCCTAATAAATTGTAACGTTTGGTGGTCTTAAACATAGCAACCGATGTTAAATTGATGTATCCAGACTTCATAGAAAAGTATTCCTTTATGAAATGAGATGTAGCTTGTAGAGTCTTCCGAACCGGTGGTTGACTTTCATAAAGTGTATGGCCATAGGAGGGCCTATGGCCTAAACTGAATAAATAGCGTAGTGTATGGACAATTATAATAATATCTATCAACGCACAGCTCAAACCACTGGACGGATCTGGCTAGGCATACAGATAGCTATTATGATGTAGGCATCCGCTAAGAAAGGATTTTTGAAAATTCCCCCCCTAATTGGGTAAAATAGGGGTTTGCGGGTGAAACCGCGGGGCGGTAAGCCAGTTTATTATATTTAACTAGTATGAGATACGCAATAACCTTCTAACATCCCCCCTCGGGTGATAGGAAAAGGATTCCGAGGCTGTGTGGCCCTCTTAGAATCCTACACAGTGTGCGAAGACATAGGCCCCTGGGTTGACATTAGTATGCGATAAGTAAAGACTACTAACGAGGCCATTCAAATCCAACGCCGGTAAAAATCCAGTTATTTAATGAAGAGTTGGGAAACTAACCTGATTGCCATACTCTTGGCCTTCAAATGGTGCCACCTCTGGTTCATCTCGTCGAGTCTCCTCTGCAGCATAACGGCGTCTTCTTGGGAGGACAGACTGCCGAGGAGCCGGCGGCCTGTCCCGGTGAGCGACGCGTACACATCGCGATGGGTCTCGATCTCTGACTGTAAGTCCTGAGGACAAGGGAGACGTGGTCTTAGAAAAAGCTGCGGAATTTTGGAAGCTGGTTTTAGCTGTCCATTTCCTAAAAAGTGGGTGAAATGGATCTGTTCTTGACAAGCGGGTCTGTCTTCGCAAATTACAAGAATGAAATATAAAACGTAGTGATTTTTTAACACAATATTTATTTTTATTTTAAGAAACAGGTGCATTTATTTAAGTCCTAAACTTATGATACTATAAAAAAAAACTATTACTGTAGTAATAATAGATCAATGTGAGTTTGTTTGTTTTTTTGTTCGTTTGTTACCTTTTCACGCCTAAACTGCTGAAACGATCGCGATGAAATTTGGTACGCAGATAGCCCATGGTATGGAATAGGCTACTTTTCTTCTTGGGAACGCGGGTGAAGCCGCGGGGGACAGCTAGTGTATAATAATTTAACCTATCTTACCTTATGGAGATACCATAATCTATAGTAATAGTAATCTATACTAATATTATAAAGCTGAAGAGTTTGTTTGTTTGGTTGAACGCGCTAATATCAGGAGCTACTGGTTTTTTCGAAAAATTATTTTAGTCTTTGGATAGCCCATTTATCGAGGAAGGCTATAGGCTACCTCGATAACTAGGCTATCGATCAAAGAGCTTTTTATCCCGGGAAAACATAAGATGCCTCGGGAACGCGGGTGAAACCGCGGGGCGGAAACTAGTATATTAATATTTTCATCAGAATCATAACTCTTGGTTACGACACGTGATAAGAGATGTGTCTATAAATAAACAACAAACAAAATCATTTTTATATTGCAATAAAACTACACCACACTCTTAGACTACAAGTATACTATAGAAAAACAATTTATTATTCATATATACGATTTCATGATAAAATCCTGCCAAATACATCACAACAGACTTTGAATGTAAAAATAGTTGCAACTCCACTTTTGCTTGGTGTACATAAGTGGCCAATCTGTAAACGTTGGCCAAGACTCGTGGAGATCACGTTACAAATGTCAGCTCTTTGAGTTGCCGCCGACTTAGGGTTGCGCATCGTGACACGTGATTTAAATCCCTACAAAGTTTGACTGAAATATTTGGTTTCAAGATGAATGTTGACCGGGAAGGAGTACCTAAACTTTTGCTTTCATTACAGAAGATAATGTTTGGCAAACAACTTGTCGATTAAAACCGGTTATTTTAGTCTTTAATCTGTTAAGGTTGATTTATATGTCGACATTAGGTGATGATCAATCGATGTCTTCTGATACCCTAATATCCTACTGTATATTGACACAATTATATATATATTAATATTTTATGTTAAAAAAATCCAAGCAGTCTTGAATAGACACAGAAAAATATCAGTCATTCGTTCGTTTGCACAAGGTACGGTCCGTATTTTCAATTAAATTCCGCAGGCTGGGCCCACGGTGGCCCATATTGATGAGCATGGATTCTTTTTGCTTTCACAACGCTCGGGGTGCTGGTTTCATCCGGTCCGGTACAACGAAGATGGATGGGGGGATATTTATCAGAGCACAGGGGTCTAATGTTATTTGGGCCTTAAAATTTATATTTTGGTCAGCAGGGTAAATTGTATTACGAAAAAAAGGTAGGTAACGAAATAAGTACGAGTATGTTACCAGTATTCTAATATTATAATTCTTTTGGAAAAAACTAGCTGAACCCCGCGGATGTACCCGGCATAAAAAAACCGATGTTTTAATTGTTATTCTGCTACTGAAACAAATCCAACCAATCAACGATCATAAAAATCTGTTCAGGCTTTCTTGAGTTATAACTGCATACTAACGCGACATTTTTTAATAAATATAGATTGACTAACTGTCCCCAGCGGTTTCACCCGCGTATCCGAAAAAAGTAGCCTATGTCCCTCTCTATACCATAGGCTATCTGCGTACCGAATTTCATCGCGATCGATTCAGCGGTTTAGACTTGAAAAGGTAACAAACAAACGAAACTCACATTCGCATTTATAATAATAAGTTAGGATAGGATAACTGACCTTTTTTTTTTCAATTTAATTACCTAAAACTGAAAAACTTAGCTAATAAGCGAGTCAACGTTAAAGTCATTTATTTAATGTTACTTGAAGAAAAACTACCGTTGGTTTGAAGTTCACCTTTCATCCGAGAACAAATGTTAAAATACTCGAGCATCTGATCAAATAAGTCTAGATGTACACAAGCAAATCCACGAGCTGTATGCCTTGGGTACATGTAACAAACTGGGTAATGAGAAAAGGTAAGGACTGTGCACACAATGAGGCTATAATGCGCGAGTATAGCTTACCTTGCGCTGCCTGACCCCACCGTATCTGCGGTGTTGGGGTTAGCCTAGTGAGGGGGAAGTAGTCGATGATTTTGTATCGATATATGCAAAACCAGTAAGTACAAAGAGAATAGTTCAAAGACGGATTTCTTATAAGTTGGAGATGTACATACCTATTTTTTATATTTGCTTAATGAACCTACTGCTAGATATAACGCTGTTACGTCACAAAGTCTTTAGTCTTCATATTTAATTAATTATTAATTTTGAATACTTCAAGATTAATTAATTTTCTCCAGACGTTTTACGTATATATCCTAATATTTAATTCATCTTTATCATCCTTCAAATATGTCTTTATACTCTAATTATATCAAAATATAATTACTTCGCTCATTTCATTGTCGGAAGAATGTAATTAAATCATAATTATTAATAACTTGACTCGCGATTAAGGACAAATAAAAAAAATATAATTCATTTAACAGTACAACCAAATCGTATAGATTCTCTATTTCAATATAACAATGAAATATCAATCAGATTGGCAAATCAAAAATACTGGTATTATCGATATCGATAAAAATATCCTTATTTTCCCACCCTTATCCCAACGACAGGCCAGCCTCGAGCCTTAATATTGATGTTGTTTGCACTAGCTATCGGCGGCACACGCGCAAAAACCTTAATATTATTAATATTATAAGGTTTTATTATAATATCGGAGCGGGGTCGGCTCCTGGCTACTAGGGACGCGTCTGAGTATTACTCTTTGTTATTCCGAAGGCGTCGATGTTGTACCGAGATTGTATACGGAGTGAATGTTACTTTTCTCTTATTATCGGTTTTTATTATGTGAGGTAGTAGTTATTTATTCGAATAAATATGCTTGTAATTTCTGTTTCTAAATATATACATCGACAATAATAGTCAAAAGAGGAGAATGACACAAAATATACTTTATAAATAAGTTTTAAAATTTCTAAACATCGTAGTTATAAATTTAGGTTTATTTATGTTAAAATGATTCAAAATATGCGAGCTTTGTCTATAAAGACATCAGAAATGATGGATGTATTCAAATCCAAATATTTGAACACATTTTGAACTGTGTTTACGGCAAGTAAAATTATTATCAAGTAAGGGACAAAATTTGTGTTTCATGTCAAATACCCTTCGGGGAAAAGGGTAACGTTTTCCATTTAACGATAAAACTTTTTGTAACTTTTTAATTATAATCATAAAATAAGGGATATAAAATATGTAAATATATGGTTGTAATTAGATTACAGTTATGAAACAGTTGTAAAATGCAATTTGAATGCTCTTTATTTATGAAAAATTACAAATTCTCAGTTTTCAAATTAAAAAAGCAATCACATATCAAAGCGATACGCCGATACAATTCAATCAATGCATTAATTAATATATACGTGCCGAAATCGAACGAATGCATTGCCCATCTGTCCATCCATTACTGTGGTAGTTTTAAAATATACCGTTAAAAATTTATACGGCACCGCGGAACACAGAAATTCAATTTTTGTTTACCGTAAAATCGTACGTGATTTTTACCGGAATACCGGTTATTGGTTTCATACTACCCCCTTTTACTCTTTTTATTTGAACGAAGAATATTGATTAAACGTTTATTGAATGAATGATTGAATTAATTATTGATTATGTAGAGATTGTAACAAAAATGCCTGAAAAAAATGACATTTTCTGGAGCTTTTTGCCATCTTTTTTTTTCAACTTATGAATGGTCGAATTTACTACGATTCGGACTCTGTTACTACAGCTTCGGATGTCATATTCATATTCATTTATTTTGCAACTAAGTGTTATACAAAGGTCTTATTCTATTACACAGGACTTAAATAACTTAGTGACCTTTTTCAGGTATAGCAAAATTATAGGTAGATACCTATTAAGTATATAATTCAAAATTAATTTTAATATTTTATAATAACAATAATTCATTGATTCCAATAATAATAAAATTAAGACATGCATTGAAATAATTTCAGACGTAAATCATGAATAAATAAAAGAAAATTAACTAGTTATTAAAATATTCTTCAAGTGTATAGAAACATTGATCAATTAGGAACTTTTTTATTTTTTTTTGTGAATATGTTAGGTTTTGTTTCGGATTTGATGTCAGAGGGTAACTTATTGTATATTTTTACTGCCATGTAGTATGGACTGCAGTTGAGCATTTTTATTCTAGAAGGTGGTAGGTATAATCTATCTTTATGCCGTGTATTTATATTTCATCCCTCGACTGAAAAAAACCTTTTCTATGGTCTGACTATATTAGTCATTTTATTTATCAAACGCTTTACAATTACAAAATATTAAACCAAACAAGTTTATAGTCATAAGTTTAATTACAATTATAATACATTATACGTTCTATATTCTATACAATAGGTTTTTTTTTTTAAATTTATTTATCCAAAGAAGATATACATATTATAAAAACAAATATCTCCTGCCAAACTGCACAGCAGTTTATCGGCAGTATTCTCCGGGTTACATTCAAGATAGGTACATCATTTTCACACATCAAGCATTTGGTGATGGGCACTCATCGTCTTGCCAGGCTAACATGCGCACCGTGACACAATATAACTGTCCGCCGCCATAGCATCTCACGCCATAAGTAGAAATGGTCGTGTTTACGCATAGTCACATCCCATACTGGTGCGAGACATCGCGGCAATACGACGCCGCGCGCGCACGTCAGCCCGGTAGGCCCGACTTCATCACTCATGTGTTTATACTAAGGGAGAAAACTTAAATAATGTTTTCTCAAGACATTCTTTAAACAATTTTTAGAAACTGCATCTGTGGTAGTCTGTATAGGTAACTCATTCAACAATGTTGGCGTTAACCAACGCCGCGTTCGTTGACCAAAATAATTTTTAATTTTTGGTACCGAATATTTGGTTTTCTGTGCCACTTTACGGATTGGGCGGTTATGTACTCATTTAATTTTGTGTTCATTTTTATTACGTTGTTCTAAGATAACTGTTAACTTCACTTTTTGCTCTATATGTAATATTCTGCAAATTTTAAATAACTTTTCGTATACCTTGTTAAGACTGTCTTTAGTTTTCTTGTTTGTTAGTAATTTTAATAATCTAATTTGTAAGTTTTTAATTTTGTTTAAGTGTACCGGAAATGTGAGTCCATAACTACCCATCGCGTCTGCTAGTGCATGGTAAAGAATATACAATACTCGCCTATTAACTACATATTTTAGATTATTGAATTTACCTAGTATGGAGCGTAGTTTGTTACAAACCATATCTACGTGTGCGTCCCAAGCGAAACGCTTATCGATTGTAACTCACAAGTATTTGTAATTTGCTACTCGCTCAATACACTCACATTTACAATTTGCTGTATTATCATGAAGGCATTCATACGAATGGCCCTTTAGAGAAATACAAGTACAACATACATTTAGTTTTGTTCATGTTAATAAGAATGCCATTGTCATGCCATTTGACGACATTGTCTAAATCCTCTTGCATTACCGACTGGATCAACCCACAGTCCCGGCCACTGTATGTCAAGCGTGTGTCTTCAGCATACATGTAGGCATTACACTTTTTAATGACATTCACCATGCTGTTGACGTGCATGACATACCCTATCGGTCCATAAACTGATCCGGTCGGCACACCATAATTTACTGTACCGAGTTCACTGTCTACTCCATTAACCCGAACTTTTTGATATCTATTATGTAGATATTGTCTGAACCAACCTTTTATAGGTTCTCATATTTCACACTCATCCATGGCCTGCAGCAAGCCCTCATGGTCCAAGGTATCGAAGGCTTTTTTAAAGTCTATAAATGTTAATAAAATAACATTTTTGGTATTCAATTAGGTGTTTATATGAATATCTGTTAGAATATTGTTCCTTTCTAAAAACTTTGTAATTTGGCCCATTACTATCTCTTCAACAATTTTATTTATAGCACTTAGTATCGCGATAGGCCTATAATTTGAATAGTTGTATTTTCCCTGTTTAAATATTGGTTTAATTGAAATCTTCATTAGGATATGCTTTTTGATCTATACACTTGTTAATGAAATGTGCAAGGACTTGGCTAATATGTTCCCTAACTATTTTTAAATCTCGTACTCGAATGTCGTCGGACCCAGGGGACTTGCTACAGCTCAACTTATCTATTATTACACATACATCTTTAGGACAGACCTTTTTAAATCTAAAACTAACAATACTTTCTTTTACATATTCACGTCTTTCATAGAATAAGCGCTCGCATATGTGTTTTTGTTTTAATAAACTAATTCCCTTAGTAAATATTTGTCAAAAATTGTTACATACGTTATACACCTGTTATAATAAAATGCTTTTGAATCACGTCATGTACATTTAACTTTGTTCTGCCAAGCCACTTGTTCGTATATTCCCACACTTTTCGCATATCTCCGTTATAATCCTTTATATTTTGTTGCCTGTGTGCATTTCTCGCAACATTTACAGCTTTATTCGTTTTCCAGTCGTAATGTCATATTTTTTGGATCAGCTTTCCAGCCTAATAAGCATAGCGTAAAATCACAAGCTTAGTAGAATTCTAACCGAGTCTAGATAGTAACCATCAAAGATAACACGTACTATCCGGTCCCCACATCTGTTCCCAGGGGATTAGTGCTTATGCATATCTTAGCAACACTGGTCCTAGGTTCATTTGCATAAGTATAGCATTGAACAAGTATTATTACTTTGGGCTTATGTTGTACTACTGATTACTTGTAAGTTTTTTACAATTTGGTAGATATGATATTTTTATTGTTTTAGTTAAATGTTAGTAAGTATTTGTTATCCTGGCTGAACGGATTTCGACAAAATTTGGCACACATATAGAATATATTTTGGATTAACACATAGGATACTTTTTATCCCGGGAAATATAAGACCTTTCGGGAAGGCGGGTGAAAACGCGGGGCGGAAGCTAGTTTCTTGTTAAAGTGTTACCCACAGGTCGTGGGTTCGATTCTCACCTAGCACACTAAATTGTGTGAATGTTCTTGGACTCAGACTCAGAACAAATCTTTGTACTGAGTTGGAATCGAACCTATACATTTGCATAATATTGCCATATCAAAACTCTATCTCCACTCCAGAACTCTTCGGCTCCCATCTGCGCACTATGTGGCCTGCCCATTGCCACTTCAACTTGCCAATCCGCTGGAGTGGAGACCGCGGACCGGCAAGCGCAGCGTGGGACGTCCGCTTACAAGGTGGACAGACGATCTTGTAAAGGTCGTTGGAAAACGCTGGATGCAGGCCGCCCAAGACCGGTCCAATTGGAGATCATTAGGGGAGGTCTATGTCCAGCAGTGGACGTCTTGCGGCTGAGATGAAGATGATGATGATGAAAACTCTATAGTAATTTTGGAACTATGTTGCTTTGACAAGCACCCAAAAGGCCGTTTAGAATTTCTTGTACGGTAAAATGCAAGGTCTTCAGATGTCTTTGAGAATCTTTAATATTTTCCATAGAATTTGCAAGAGGAAAAATACTTGGAATACTTTTCAAGAGCCGTTACATTTGGCTGAACGAGATAGCTCGAGTGCCATGTGGAGGAATTATATCTTTGTTGCAATTGATATGTTGTTCTGTGCAATTCAAATATCACATTGTGATTTGAGATTATTGTAGGTATTTATAAACCATAAACATTTTTGATTTTTTTTTCACCGATCAATCTCCTTCGAACAACCCGACACTGGCAGAATTGTGTGACAAACATTTAAATAAGAAGTGGTTATTATTATTTGAATTTGGAACCCGGCCATGACATATGACATTTTTGACACAGAAAAGAATAAAAAAGTAGAGGCCAGTCATTATTTATCTAATATTAATAGAAAGAACAATACTCCATAATAACTGAAATGGAAAAGCTATTATTCATCTTTCCTTGTCTAAGGTGGTATTTTAAAGAGATTTATTACGTACTGGATTTACCGGTACACTTTTATTCCGCTGTTTCAGACATAGATCAAATAATTGTAGAATTGACAGCTTCTTAAATCTTTTCTGCCTACCTTCAATATGTAAAAGACTTAAAGAAAAATAGTTATTTGTGCAACAAGAGAGCAAAGTCGTTTCTTGCTGTGAGTGCTGATTTTGAATCCTGAGTGTGGCGAGGGATTCAAAGGCACGAGATGCAAAAAACTTTGCTCTCGTGTAACACACCTAACTTTTCATTTCAGCAGCGAGAACACT